>NIVC01001965.1:179253-319253 GCA_002269645.1 Macrostomum lignano
TCTATCTATCTATCTATCTATCTATCTATCTATCTATCTATCTATCTATCTATCTATCTATCTATCTATCTATCTATCTATCTATCTATCTACCTATCTATCTATCTATCTATCTATCTATCTATCTATCTATCTATCTATTGCCAGGAGCTGCACCGGAGCGGTTACGAAAATTAGATTTCTCGGTAGTTGCTCGCACTCTTTTGCACTACTTGAGTAGTCTGATTTTCGAACGGCAGGCTGGTTCCAGCAGGTAGTTCCTCTGGATAAAAGCGCTTACCGCGCCCATTGGCTTTCCAGCTGCCTTAATCGTTTCCGGTGATCTTGTGTGCGTGCATTCAGCTTGATTGGCTGCGGCAAGCAAGCTCAAAAGAGCTCGCTTCGCTCGCTCTTTCTCGCTATCTACTATCTATCTATCTATCTATCTATCTATCTATCTATCTATATATCTATCCATCTATCTATCTATGGACATAAAATAGAATATCATAATGTAGAGAACGGGACTTCATCGGCCTCACCTCTACATAAACAGACACTGGCATGACGATCGCAGCCACCAGGATGTCGGCAAACGCCAGCGACACAATGAAATAATTGGTGACGCTCTGCAGTCCTCGCTCTCTGTACACAGCCAGCACCACCAGGATGTTGCCAAAGATGGTGAACACCGGCACCAGGAACATGATCAGCACCCAGTACCGATTCTCCATCGCAGTTTTTTCATCGAACTCGTCGGTGCCGTTGCCATGGTGACTAGAATTGCCGACTGACGACGACGACGATGTGCCGTTGAGAAGCCAGTCGGCAGCAACGGCGGCTGCGGCGGCTGCGGCCCCGGTTGGACTGGCGGAGCCGCCGGCACTCGAAGCTGCGGCGCCAGCAGCCGCAGCACCGGCGGCGGCCCTGGAAGCGTTCTGGGCGCCATTGCGAAGATCCCGCAGAGCCCGCAGCAGCACAGTTCGATCTGCCTCTGTCATTCAGGCAGGCGAGCCGGAGACAAGCAGCTTAGATTGGTTTGATTTACTCGCTTCGGCTCGTAGGGGACGGCTGGTATCCACTGCAGGCTCACCTTGAAATGTTCGGGGACGATCTACTACTTTAAAGAAGAAATTGATCTGATTGTCCGTGCGCTGAAGATTAGTTTAGTTGCGAGTGTTTTCTCGCGATAGCGCTTTAGCACCAGGGGCTTTAGCACCAGGGGCTTTAGCACCAGGGGCTTTAGCACCAGGGGCTTTTGCACCAGAGGCTTTAGCACCAGGGGCTTTAGCACCAGGGGCTTTAGCACCAGGGGCTTTAGCACCAGGGGCTTTAGCACCAGGGGCTTTAGCACCAGGGGCTTTAGCACCAGGGGCTTTAGCACCAGGGGCTTTAGCACCAGGGGCTTTAGCACCAGGGGCTTTAGCACCAGGGGCTTTAGCACCAGGGGCTTTAGCACCAGGGGCTTTAGCACCAGGGGCTTTAGCACCAGGGGCTTTAGGACCAGGGGCTTTAGGACCAGGGGCTTTAGCACCAGAGGCTTTAGCACCAGAGGCTTTAGCACCAGGGGCTTTAGCACCAGGGGCGTTAGGACCAGTGGCTTTAGGACCAGGGGCTTTAGCACCAGGGGCTTTAGCACCAGGGGCGTTAGGACCAGGGGCTTTAGCACCAAGGGCTTTATCACCAGAGGCTTCAGCACCAGGGGCGTCAAAGCCGCTGCAGCGGGGCGCAATAAACTTATGGGGCCCACACCCATGACTACGCCCCTGAACTGTTTTAAACCTGATTTTATGACGCCATGCAACACGCAGGGCCCTGTAATTTTTCCATCATAGTAGCAGCGGTTTTGATCAATCCTGCAGCTTCTGTATTGAAGCAGCGGCATTCCAGATTTAGCTGCAGATCTTACAAGATCCCAGGAGAGGTGGATGGGGGGGAGCTCAGAAAGATCAGCAGGAAATGTTCGAGTGCTGCACCCCTATATATAGAAGGTAACAGAAGGCAGAAGAAAGAAAAGAACGAAGATGAGAGAGAGCAAGAGAGGAGTGCAATCATTGCAATTGCCAAGCTTTAAGGCAGCCGTGAGGAGGTTGAAGAGGCCAAAATGCCTTGGAAAAATGCAAATTCATCTGTCATTGCGACCCGAGATGCGGAGCACCAAGGTCGCCTCCGTCTCTCTCCCCCCATCTCTCTCTCTCTCTCTCTCTCTCTCTCTCTCTCTCTCTCCCTCTCCTCTACGCCCGTATTGGTTTTCAGTCTGCGGCACCCCAGTGGATTCCCCAGCGATCATCAGGCCACTATCACTCCTCGTCCATGCAGTTTCAGCTCCCCTGATTGAGGGGAGGGCGATCCGCTCTCAAGAAATTCCTGAGCCGAACTCTCCGACGAGGGAAGGGGGGTCAAATTGACGGGTCCCCAGCTGCCTTCAAGTTTGTCTGGCGCGCAACTTTCCAAGCTGTTTATTTGTCCAGCTTTGATATTCAGCTGCGACTCCGCGGGACCCGAACTGGGTGTGGCCGACGTAGACATCAATCTAGAACAACAGATTTTTTCCCTGTAGTTGATGTCGAGCAGCAAAATAGGGCATCGAATTTCAGATTCCTGATTCAGCAGCCGATAAGATGCTTCAAAAATCAGAAATCAAGCAATGCTTTAAAGGGGAATCCTTCTCAAGGATGCAAGGAGAAATAAAGCTTTAAAAGCATCCCGACTGATTGAGTTCCAGATTCGGCGACTGACGAGATCTTGAGTTGACAAGGGCTTTTGCTCTTCGCTTCAATTCAGCCGAATGAAACACCGGTTTGCTCGCTCATAAACTCACTCATGAACTCACTCATGAACTCACTCATGAACTCACTCATGAACTCACTCATGAACTCACTCATGAACTCACTCATGAACTCACTTATGAACTCACTCATGAACTCACTCATGAACTCACTCATGAACTCACTCATGAACTCACTCATGAACTCACTCATGAACTCACTCATGAACTCACTCATGAACTCACTCATGAACTCACTCATGAACTCACTCATGAACTCACTCATGAACTCATTCATGAACTCACTCATGAACTCACTCATAAAGTCACTCATTAACTCACTCATGAACTCAAATAATTGACTCAAATCCTGAACTCCCTGATGAACTCACTGATGAACTCACTCATAAACTTAAATCATAAACTCATGAATTCACTCATGAAATTGTGGACTCATAAACTTGAGCACTTTATCCTTCAGCGCACCACAGTCCTCAGTGATAATCAGTATTTGCACTGCGGAGCAAAGCTAAGGGAACTGCGACTCCTTCAACTGTATTGCATTTTTTCTGCTACACTAAAAATATAAAAATCATATTGCTCTGGCTCACACGGCTGAGTACACACGGATGCATAGTTGCTGAACCCACAACCCCAGCCACAAAAATTCTCGGCATCTGATACGATTCAGCCGGGAAGAACTGAAAAGAGCTCAGCTCAAAGTTGAGCTGTTCTCTTCCCTCCCAATTCTTTAGCTTGCTAGTTTTTCCTGGCATTATCTTCGGTCTTAGGTCCCCAATATATTGGTATTGGGCCTTTTTTCTCCCAATTTGCATTTACTCAAATTCGCTTTGTGTGTGCCTGTGTCTCTGTGTGTGTTTTGCATTATTTCGGCACACAACAAACAGAGCGCCGGTGCCCTGAGCACACAGACAGATTTGTGAGCCGTGACAGATGTCCTGCAGGAATCCATGCCGGATGCCACTGGTTGCAGGATGACACACGGATTAGCGGGGGAAAACACCTGCTCAATATTGGAAACTAATGTTCGGGCAGGCAGATGCTGTTGCTAGGAGAGACGTTTTTCAAGACAGTGACGGAAGCAGCTCACTAGTTGCACTATCATACAATCCGGAGTCAATCATAGCAACCAATCATTGTACTTTTCGTCAATTTCGAGGTCAGCGGCGGTGCATTCCAACCTAAATTTGTTAAAGCTGATGCGCAGACACGCTTTCTTAGAAACTAGCTTATTTAAATCGGTCACCTGATGCGTGTCTAGAGCGTGAGAATCGGCAAAATTGCATCTCAACTGAGCACAGGACACTAGTTGAGTAGCTGTACTGTACTATAGGCTACTAAGTCTATTAAGCTAGATTATTTGAAGGAGTGGGTTTCACAACCGCGGAATTTCACAACGGCGAAACTTCACAACCACTAAATCTACTTTCACAAACGCGAAACTTCACAACCACTGAAAATTTTGCACTCACTGTCATGAACGGCGTGTCTTTTTAGCGGTTGTGAAGTTTCTCTTTGGTGAAAGCAACCAGTCTACTTTAACCTTATATTTATAGGTCCATCGATATTGTTATTAATAATACTATTATTATTAGAAAATGCACACTCTGAGAGGGAGTTGATTTGTATATTTTATAATATCATTTGAGGCGAATTAATTTATATACCAAAAGAAGAAAGAGAAAATTTAATGAATAAAAAACATATGAAGACTCAGGGGTTGAATTGTATCATCTCTTTGATAAATTTTGCTAGAGTTCCCATTATGTTCTCTAATCTTCTTGAATGATTAGGTAAAATACTTTATCCACTGTAGACAGCATTTTTTATTCTCAATCAATCCGAGATTTCCTGGTTAAATTTAGCACACAGAGCACTCTAAAAGTTCCAGCTGCACTTGAACAGGAATTGAACTTCACTTTCTACCCCAACATGGCACTTTGGACAGGTCCCATCAGTCTCGCAGTCCTCATCGTTTAGCAGGCTTTGATAATCTAAGCTGTGATGGGGTGCGCTTTAATTCTGTATTGGAGATTTCTGGGTAATGGTGATTAGATATAATATAACTTTCTAATAAATTTACAAACTTGGAATTTTTTAACTAGAATAATGAAGCTTGATGAAGTTTGACTTGTCTATACTTTTGCTGAAATCATGTACAAAATGAGCAGAATGTCGACACCGTCGGCAGGAGGCTGCCGGTTTTCAGTATTTTCAGCACAGAATTTCCAATAAGTCACTGTCCGAACTGTCCGAAAGTCAGTGTTTTGTCCGAGCTGCGCTCACAAGTTGGTCAAGAAAACTTTAAAATGCATTTTTGCTGTGTTTCTAAAATGATTCCGCAAAGATTTGCAGTTCTGCTTTGAGTGGGGTTTGGCCATAGACAAATCCGTCCAGACAAAACACTGCAGAGACAGGAGCGGCTGCAATTTCGCCGCAACTTTGCTTGCTTGCCGGTCTCCGGCAGCAGTTCATGAAAAAGCAGCTTAATAAACTTGTGAGCGCAGCTCGGACAAAACACCTGCTGGCTGCATTTGCAATTTGGGAGTCCAGCAGGTGAGAAATTGGGGATTCAGTGCTGAATAACTGGAAACTTCCCCTCTCGCCAGTGCAGTTCGCAGCGAAATCTGCACGGTTTCGAGTGCAGCGGCCCTCTGCTTCAGCTGTAAACTTGAATTGCCCAGTCGAAGGCAATAAAACTTATTGGCAATATATACAATAACTTTTCACAGTAGATGAGCAGTGCTGGCTGAGTAGACAAAAATAATAAAATTGACGGAAACTGGGATGGGAGGATGAAGAAAGAATTTAGCTACTCCCTAGAGCAGAGTAGTAAGCGCTCCTCATCTAATAAGCATAACTCCCGCGCTCTCAGTGACAACATTCATTCGCGCAGTCATTTTCCAATACCCGGCTATCTGTGTCTCCATGGTTTGCGCGCGATAATATAACAACGGGCCTTCTCATCAACTGGATTGGCATCTCGCGTCAGATATAGCTAGGGTTCACCGCAGTCTGCGAGTACACTTCTCCATGCTCCCGCCAACCCTGTCGGCTGCACATGGCAACTACTGGGGGATGGAGACTACAAAATAGCATCGATTACTTGCAAAGAGCTGCACTATTGGGTGCAGCCATGCGGTAAACAGCAGTCAGGCTATGGGTGGATATGAAAGCCATTTTAATCGACAAAATTTTCTGCTAATTTGAGAACACTGGTTTGAAATGCAGGCGGATATCAGCAAGCTTTCATCGCTAGAAGATTGTCTATATTCGAGACCACCCAAACGGACAGCAAAGCTTATTTAATTAAAATTTATTAAATGCAAACAGTGACTCTGTGTGGCTCACCTCTAGACAGATCGCACCGGCGGTAGCGCAAATCTCGCGGAGTCAGCACAGTAACTTGGTGGTGAGAGCGGCTTCTGAAAGCAATTGCGACTCTCTCTCAAGGCTTTTGTCTCCGAAGAGCCAGCTGGGAAGAGAAGCGCGGAAAGGAACTGGTGGGATGAGAAGAAGGCGAGCGGCCGGCCCGACGGGAGTGGAGGCAGGCGCGGATAGGCCGAAGGTGTCGCGTGGAACAGCCAATTGCAAAGCTGAATACTTCAATGCTCAGAGGACAGTGTGAGAACGAAGGGAGTGGTTGGGATGAAGCACAAACGGCTGGGGTCGCGTATAGCAACTCAGAGAACTCGCGTCTTCTTTAGGGGGGGGGGGTGAATAACGCATGGCAAGGATCAAGGATCTTCAAAAAACCAACACCCGGACTGAAACCTAATCTAGCAGTTTCACGCAACCATATTGAAAATTGCAGATAAAGCACGTAAAGCTATATATGACTAAAATGAGCTGGAGCTGGAGACCGTTGACTGCTCAGTCTTGAGCACAGTACGCAGGCACGAACTCATACGCAAGCTCACAGGGTTGTACATATGGATAGCTATTAAAGTAGAAGGACGCTGCGCTCGGCTTTCTTCGAAATCGAGCTGGAGACCAAATGGGATTTTCTCGACCGGATTTGTTGATGGTGAAACCACATCCAGAGCTTGTGTGTCACCACAGCATACGCGACAGCGCCCTTCAGTTTGTTGTCCATGTTCCATATGTACACCCTGTGAGCTTGCGTGCGAGTTCGTGCCTGCATGCGTACTGTACTACATCATGAGCACATGCAGCATCTGCTCATGGCTTACGTCTAGTTTAGCATCGAGGGGAAGGCTGCACTTAGCCGGAAACTTCTTGGAAATTTTCCAGTAATGTAAAAAAGTACATGATCTAGTATAAAGTTTCAGCAGCGAGAATTGACATGTAAGCTAAATTTGAGAACAGAATAATTTTGAAGATCACCCTTGGAACCCTGTTCCCAGTCCAGATATATTTTAGCTGCCAGGAGTCCTTGGCCGGGAGTCCACATTCCCATCCCGTCCCAGGAGTCCTTCAAAACAGGAAGGCTGAGATGAAATTTTATTAGCCCAGTTCAAACGACTTCGGAACAGATGGCGAACACAAATGAGAAGATTAACAGGACTGAATGGGGAGGAGGCGGCAGTGGCTGAATGGCAATTCAATTCTGGGGAGGTCAGAGCGCATGATCTCAGGGGCTTTCATGCCGGATTTAATCGAAAAAAAGAAAAACTTCATTTGCCACAGATGGACGGCGAGGGCCTCAGGTGTGACAATCAGAACTTGGAAGCGCCAGATTTCCCGCGTGCGTTCAAACAAAAATTTTTTTCTGAAACTCTTGGACAAAAAAGATTAGAAAACCAAATTGCATTTCAGAATTCAACTCTGAAAGACCGAGTGGGAACTCAGATGCAGGATATTAAATTCTTTCCCCGACCCCACACTTCCCAATTCATTACAATTGGAGGAGTTGAGAACGAAGCAAGGCCACAGAAGACTAAAGTCGTGAAATTTCCTCGTGTATTCGTCAGAAGACAGAAGAAAGAGTGTACAGCGGCCCTGACTGTCTAAACTTCAGGCATGACCTTGGAGGCTGGCCCTCATGGGTGGGAATCTCACGACATCCCTCCAGCCAAGAAGTTTTGTAAAATGAAAGCTAAGAAAGACAAATCCTTGCAAAATCCACTTAAAAATTGCAATAGCAAATTTAAAAACTTGAAGACCTGGATATTGCGAAATTTGGACCAATACAAAGTGCCAAACTCAGAGCCCACAGCATGGCCTGGTGTGAGCTCGTCAATTCGCAATATCCGAATTTATTTAGACTTAGTGATTTTTATCCAAAATCGAATTACAAGAAAATCAACTACAACATGCTCATTGCTCAGTAACTCTTTACAATTATTCTATTTCACACTAATTGCTACAATTGCTACGCGACCAACAGTTCTGAGAGAGTTCGACAAATAAGCATCGAAAAATATATGCTAGCAGAAAATCGCACTACTATTAGTAGAAACGCAAGAGAGCAAAATGAAAAATACTTCAAGTAAGTGCGACAGCTAATTAGTGCAGACATAGGATGGGGAGACAAATGGGTCGCCAGGGGTTGCAGGATTTTGCAGTTTTTTTGCAAATTTTAGCGGGACTTGCACGTTTCGTGGTCTTTATAGCGGGACTTGCACGTTTCGTGGTCTTTAGCGGGACTTGCACGTTTCGTGGTCTTTAGCGGGACTTGCACGTTTCGTGATGTATAGCGGGACTTGCACTTTTCGTGGTCTTTAGCGGGACTTGCACTTTTCGTGGTCTTTAGCGGGACTTGCACTTTTCGTGATGTTTAGCGGGACTTCCACTTTTCGTGGTCTTTAGCGGGACTTGCACTTTTTGTGATGTTTAGCGGGACTTGCACTTTTCGTGATCTTTAGACTTTCACTTCTCGTGATCTTTAGCGAGACTTGCAGCTTTGTGTGAATTTTAATAGGACTTGTGGTGACTAATTTTATCGGTGTTGTAGATATCAATCTTTAGCAAATTACACACACATAATTATACTGTAAACCAGATCCTGTACTTCGAGACAAGACACTGTTTCGTCAAATTATCCCATGGCTGAAGCGGTGAATGGAATAAGCTTTGAGCACGAGCTGATATCAAGATTGGCCAGCACTAGAAAGCAGACTTGCTAATACATATAGCAAATTTGTATCAATTCACCGCTTCTTAGCATGGATTCGCCGCTCCAGCTCTCTCAGCTGAGCAGCGTTGGTCTCAGCTATCATTGTGAGCTCATGCACTGAATTCACCAAGTCTTCCACCCTCTGTTTTGCCAGCTCCTCCTTGGCGCTGTCTCTGCGCGACTGTCGCTGATATTCAGCAATAATGGTGGCCGCGGCGATCAGGTAGATGACAGCCTCGCCAAGAATGGTGGCCCCGGTGTCCACAGCCTGTTCTGGGTTGAGCTTAGTAACAGCCTTTGGTTTGCCAAGACCCAGTGCCTGCATCTTGAGCCGGGTGTCGTACCAGTGGTGCACTGAGGATGCGGAAGTTAAAATTGGAATGCTTGTAGATATTCAGATATGAAATTTCTAGTTTGTCAAAAATCAACCCCCATGTAGAAAGCCAGTTGTTGAAGAAGAAGAATTAAGACATGTATACATTAAATACATTAAATAAATAAGAAAAGTAATATACTATTAAATAATATTTTAAATATTTAACAATATATATACTTTTAAGCAGTTTAAGCTCATATAACTATTTTTTGAAAAAAAACTAATAAAGAAAATGCCTCTAATAAAGTAAAAAGTGGCCTAATTTTTTAGTATATATATCTTTTTAGTATGTTTGTGCAAGTATACCAAGATTCTAGGATTTTATTCCTTAGTATAGATCAAAAGAAAAGGGCAAACAACAATAAAACTATCATTGTTTGCCCCTTTTCCAAAATTTGCTTAGTCTTTTGCAATCTTTGCCAAAGGAAAGATGGCTATCTTCCCCTTTAGCTATGGCATTGTTAAGCTGTGACATTGACAGTTCCTTTGTATCCTTAGTTCTTTGGTTGATATTCACTGGGAAAATTTAATGTGTATTTTGGTTATTTTGGTATTTTGGTAATTTGGTATTTTGTAGGCCTATATTTAATATGTATTAAGTTGTATTTTTATTTATACTGATGATGGTTAGCAATACTTTTTTATTGGGTTGGCAATACCTTATTTAATATTTTGAACTATATGGCTTTGGAGGGACAGTTATTGGGAGCTTGGTTATTAGTCTTACTGCAAACAAGTTCATTATTACATGTATTATTAATGAATGCTACTTGCCAGATCTAGAATTGCACCTAATCTAAGTACTACCCTATAAGATCATAATCTCCAAAGCCATCCCAACCTGATTTGTTACTTTGTTGGCTTATTAGTTACATGTGATTATTATACTACTACCATCCATTAGAGAAAAAATATAGGCAGTGCTTATCCCCACAGTACCGTAGGAATAATTTCTGTCTTATTCCAACGGTACCGTGCGAATAATTTTCTGCTTATCCGCACGGCATACTGAGGAGATAGCTGCCCTATCTTCTACATATGCTGTGCAAATAATTTTCTGCTTATCCGCACGGCACACTGACGAGATAGCTGCCCTATCTTCTACATATGCCATGCGAATAATTTTCTGCTTATCCGCACGGCACACTGACGAGATAGCTGCCCTATCTTCTACATATGCCATGCGAATAATTTTCTGCTTATCCACACCTCACACTGACGAGATAGCTGCCCTATCTTCTACATATGCCGTGCAAATAATTTTCTGCTTATCCGCACGGCACACTGACAAGATAGCTGCCCTATCTTCTACATATGCCGTGCGAATAATTTTCTGCTTATCCGCACGGCACGCAATTTAAAACATTTGTTACTACACAAAAAAATTCTTTCTCATAGAAAAGTTGTTAAATCTTTATTTCTTTAGAACAAATGTTCAAGCCAAGTTATGTTGTTATACTGCACTCAAATTGTATGTACTAAACTTCCCACACAGCATATGTAGAAGATAGGGCAGCTATCTCGTCAGTGTGCCGTGCGGATAAGCAGAAAATTATTCGCATGGCATATGTAGAAGATAGGGCAGCTATCTCATAGCTCATTCCATATAAGCATGGTCGTAACATGACAGGTTATTTTTACTTATAAAATGAAATCTAATAATAGAATATACTAAACCAATATTTTAAATGAAAGATTATTTTGTCTAGAATATATTTATAGAGTTTCATATAGATATCATCATTAGTATAGATGCTATTAAACCTTAAATGACACTTATGGTCGTAACGACAGGATTTTTGACATATAGAAACTAAAAGGTAAAAGTCTTATAACATTTTTCATTTTTGATATTTTGCAATACATTTTTAAAATTTGACTAAGAACATCTTTAGAAATCATACTCTTTTATTAGAATATATAAACTCAAAAGGCAACAAAGATACAAAAGAAAAGGCAGCCTTATGGTCGTAACATTATGGTCGTAACATATTTTTTTCTGTCACTTTCAGTAACTTTGAGCCGTTTGAAGTACTAATACATTAAAAATATAATAGATTATTTGGTCACCAATGCTTTTATCTGATGATGCAAGTACTATACTTTTATCTATAGTTTGTTTCAACCTTCAAAAGCTTTCTATTTGTTTTTAAAAGGTACAAAATCTTAATGATGTCTTTTGCTTCGAAAAATGTCCAAATTTTTATAAAAATGACTTTTTGCCAATTGATAACATACTAATCCAACATTTTACCATTCCTTTATTCTTAGATTGTATATATTGCACAATATAAACATTTGGTAAAAAAATAGGCTAATTAGGCAATGGCAAGCAAAAATATTGACTTTTTTCTATTTTCCAAATATGTCCATCTTATATGGAATGAGTCTCATCAGTGTGCCGTGTAGATAAGCAGAAAATTATTCGCACGGCATATGTAGAAGATAGGGCAGCTATCTCGTCAGTGTGCCGTGCGGATAAGCAGAAAATTATTCGCACGGTACCGTTGGAATAAGACAGAAATTATTCCTACGGTACTGTGGGGACAAGCACTGCCAAAAATATAAGATCAAACATTGGCCAGTTTGTCATTGATCATAATCAAGGTTCTATGTGTTCATCACTAATTATTATGTGTTTTTATGTATTCTTTTTACTCTTGAATATTCATCACAATCATTAATAATCACTAATTAGATTTCCATTAACAGGCATACTGCATATATTGCTTAGTCAAATTCAAAGCAGATTTTAAAGATCATACTTACACTGTGCAGGTGGTATACAAATGTAATTCCGGAAGAATGAGCTCGATTTTGCTCGTTCCTTCAAAAAATTGGCTATTGGTTTTCCAAGCTGTCGAACAGCAAGGTACAGAAGTTTAGCAACGGGAAATTCCGCAACCATTATTTTTTTGAAGTGCCAAAACCCATTCAAGAAATGCTAATTGCTATTGCTAAAAGTAAAAGGTAAAAACAAAGATTTTATTTGAAACAATTTTGTAGCAAACGGCGAGAGTAGATATATATTAAATTTTGGCTTCAAATAGCAAAGTACTTATTCATCCATCTGACATTCAATTCAATTCATTCAACAAGCCGCATTTTTGCGTTAGTTTCCACGAAAATTATAATGTTAAATTTAGGTGGTCATCTTAACAAAAATTAGGCCGCAATTTTCAGACAACAGAAAGCTCAAGATAACACAGTCAAAGCAGAGATAGCGGAGACACTAGATGACGATTATAATGTAATTATATCAGTATCAGTAGGTATCAGATATCAGTATTTTGAGATTTTGCTTGGGATTTACGAGCTATGGATTTGATTGTCGCGCTAGGATAAGTAGCATCGCCTCAACGCTAGGCTCTACCACAAACCCTCAAGCTCCCCAAACTCAAGTACTATACTTCTAAATGTATCTTTGAATATTAAGAAATGGGGTCACGCCAGAGAGTCAAATGATCCAAGGGCTAATAGTTATACGATGCTTTAGTCTGCAGTAGTTTTTCACTTATTGATCACTTACTGACCACTTACTGATAGCGTACTCATATCGTGGTGGACATCTAGTCAATTCAACCAAAGATATTTCTACCTTAGCTAATTATCTAACCAGCGACAACCTGAACAAGAAAGTCTCTCTGATTATCTGATCTCAATTAGCAGAACCGACCTCAGGCAGATGTGATGGCCCTAACCGGCCAGGATTCTTCCAGAGACATATCTCGTTGCAAAACGGTTCCCACCTGTCCTTTCTGTAGCATAGGAGATGAGACCGCGGAGCATCACATCACCTTCTGTCCTACATGTACTTCTCAATAAGAAGGCGCGGCACAAACACCTCGATCACCCCCAGCGGATGGACGAGCTGTCCACCCGGACAACATCCGTGAACCTCGCCCTTCTTCCGAGATTCCGGCCGAACGAGGGTTGCCGATGCCTCCTCTGTGAACCTGCCGACTACTGGCGGGGGCTGGGCGCACAAGCCTTGTATGAATTCTTTTACTGCGATAGGGGCCTCGCTGGTCACCGCGGTTTAATCACGGCGCTTGCGCCCCCCGCCATACCGATCGTTATTCATTTTTATAACGAAATCGAAAAAAATGCATACTATATACATGCACATGTAAAGCTAAAGTTTTTATAAGTTTTATATGCATTAATTAAATCGAGAACATGTAGACTGGCCAAAGCACACGTGTATTCATCTTCGTTGATTCGAATCCATACTGCATACACTGCATTTGTACGAGTATTTGAGGAACTTCACGTTGCTGAGCCAATCAGATCCCGTTGGTCCGTTCGATGTTTGTAACAGAGTAGCGCGCCTATTACTCTGCATACGATATGGGTATAAATACCTCCTAGCACTCAGTGGTACAGAAGTTGCGCCAAGAAACTATAGTTGCACTCGACTAACCTGCACTCGAAAAGATTTTTTAGTCTCTAGGATCGATAATTCTCTACTAGCCAGCATCCAGCAGCACAATGCGATTTGCAATCATCAACGTGTCCATGGCTTTGCTAGCTATGACGCTGCTGCTCAGCACCAGCTGCTCCACAATGCGCATCTCTGAGCCATCCGAGCTGCTGCGATCTTTGTCAGCCCGTCCGCGCCCGGCGTCGTTCCTGCTGGCTGGCGATCCGGCCGGATTCTTCGGCAACGCCTACAGCTGGAGTCCCAACTACGTTCAGCGGCGCTCGGACAATAAGAACAAAATGTACAAAGCTCTGTTGGCCTCGCTGAAGCCCAACACGTACAACCCGAGCGATTTCAGGTGAGAATTTTATTGCTTAAATTCAATCATTTTCTAGTGTCGCTAAATCTATATATAGACACTCAATTCCAACCAAACACAATTTTAAACATTTCAGAGTTGGCCGCTGAGCAAAAGGCCGAAAAAGACCAATTTTATACACTGACTCGCTGGACAGCTGGAATGACATTAAAACTGTAACAAGAAACAAGCGGCTAATGAGCATAAGAGCTAGAACTAGATTGTGATTATTAACGCAGGCAAATTTGTACGAACATTAACCTATATAAAAATAAAAGTCATTTAAATCTATCGATTTAAACTACTATACACAAATAAACTGCTGGAAGTTGTGTTTTTTTAATTTATTGATCTGCAATGCGATGCATAAAAGCATCCGGCCCTCGGGTCATTTAAAACTTCACAATAGAAATCCGGCCCGCTTAAGATTTGTTTCTCTTCTCAGCTCTCTTCTCTCTCTTCTCGCCTCTCTCCTCTCTCTCTCTCTCTCTCTCTCTCTCTCTCTCTCTCTTCTCTCTCTTCTCGCCTCTCTCTCTCTCTCTCTCTCTCTCTCTCTTCTCTCTCTTCTCGCCTCTCTCTCTCTCTCTCTCTCTCTCTCTCTTCTCTCTCTTCTCGTCTCTCTCTCTCTCTCTCTCTCTCTCCTCTCTCTCTCTCTCTCTTCTAATGTCTCTCTCTCTCTCTCTCTCTCTCTCTCTCTCTCTCTCTCTCTCTCTCTTCTAATGTCTCTCTCTCTCTCTCTCTCTACCTCTCTCCTCTCTCTCTCTCTCTCTCTCTCTCTCTCTCTCTCTCTCTCTCTCTCTCTCTCTCTCTCTCTCTCTCTCTCTCTCTCTCTCTCTCTCTCTCTCTCTCTCCAGCTCCCCTCTCATCTTCTTTCCTCTAACCTCTCCTTTCATCTCTCATTTCATCTCTGATCTTCTCTTTCCTCTTCTCTCTCCTCTATTCCCTCTTTTCTCTCTCCTCTATTCCCCCCTTTCCAAAGGAATAGAGGAGAGAGGAGATAGATTCTGAACGATGTTTATGGTCGAAAGGCTTGATTTTTAGCAGACTGCCAGTTCGCGGTTTCATGAGCGTAGCAGTTCTGCTCAAAGGACGCAAACTGTAACTGTTAAAGTTTAACATCGACGAGAGGCGGCTATAAGAATGCAGATTCCACTATTCGACGCGCTTCGAGTAGCTGATCTCTCGGTCGATAATCGTCAGCCGGGAGAGTTCAAAGATCGCGTGACTTCAAGCAGCGCTTCCGAATGAATCCAGAAACGTTCAATCTCGTTGATTCATTGAACTTCCCTCTCGTAAACGGCCCAGGTAATCAAATTTTACTATTGCAACGCTTCATGGCCGCCGGGCAGAGTCAGCGACGCTAGAATTCTGAGAAACAGCAGTCTTTCAAAGACAATTCGAAGTCACGAAAAGCCGCTTCACTGGCCCTATGTCAAGGAGCTCTGGATATTTGAGCCCTCTCATCTATGTTTGTCTATGTCATAACCCTACTGCTAGTTAGCAGTGCTTCATGAAATTGTTCCCTAGGGTAAAAAAATTCGTCGAACCTCTGCTTCAAAGGATCGTCGGGGTATTAAGCTGGTTCGAGCTTATAAAATTTCGAGTTTTCGAATCGGATCGATCTATAAGATTAGATTATAGATTAGGAATCCTCCAGTCAGTGCTTAATAAATAATTCAGAGTTTGTTAACTTTAACTAGCTGCCGAACCCCCAAAGGAGGATTGCAAGATAAAAAATGCATTGGGAAATATTTCAGATGTTCCAATGGCACATCTGCAAAACAATCTTGGAATCAAAATAGATTATAAAGCTAAGCTTAAATCGTATAATCAAATTAGCAAGAGCAATAAATAGGTGATTAAGAAATGAGCTGAGCCAACTCTCGTTAAGCAGCTATTATCTAGAATTGATGTCTTTTCAGCGATAATAAATTGTTGTTTTTTTCATGACTATACAGCCTCTTAGGTAAGCACGAAGTCCCTGATTCACTTGAGAATAGATTTACATGTACAGAGGGCTTTCCGCTGAAGGACAACTCTTTGTCACACACGGCTCCTATTGAAGGATAGCCAGTCTGTTATCCAAAAAAGCAGCCATAAATGGTGTCCAAAAATAGCAGAAATTAATTGCTAGCAACGAACTCGTAGCTAAAAGCAGCCACCTAAATGAAGAAATGTTGCTGCACTCGGTAGAGCTATACAGATACTTGGTCTGTTAGCTTTGCCTGTTCTTCAGTCCTTAGTTCCTTATAGTTTCCCTGGTTCCCCAGTTTCTTACTTTCCTTAGTTTCCCAGGTTTCTTAGTTCCCCTGGTTCCTATAGTTTTTTTAGTTTATTAGCTTTCTTAGTTCCTTAGTTTCCTTGGCTCCTTAGTTTCTTAATTTCCTACTTTCTTACTAGTTTGTTAGCATCTTTGTTGTTGTTAAACGGGGGTGGAAAGCCAGGGGCTTACCGCGGATCAGCCCGAAAGGGGCTCTACCGCAGGGATCTGACTGTGGGCCATACTGCCAGGGGCATGTTAGCCCGAGAGGCCACGATTGGGACCAGAGCTCAGGACTCTGGTGAGAACCTAGTGAATTGGTGCTACTAGCCCAAACCTACGGTACAAGACACCGCCAACCCAAAAAGTGGAATCAGGGACGGTGCTAGGACCGAGTTCACCCAGGCCACCACCCAGCAGACAAGTCCTCGGGAGTGCGCAGAAAAAATTGGAATTAGAGAAAAAAGCTTGGGTTACTACTGAAAGCGGTCCGAGAGCGGGGAAACCCCGAAGTCTACGGAAAAGGGCTTAATTATTGGAGCGAGTCTGGAAGGCTTGTTTCCGAGGGCGAGACTCCAGGCAGGAAGACCTTCTACCGGCTACAAACCCAAGGGTATCGCCTATCCAGCTCAATAATGGAGGCCAGGCCAAGGGGTCGGGAAGGGGCACGAGGAGCAAGAGGACCCGGACTCAGCCGGTATCCCCGATTCGGGACGAACATTCAACCCAGGACACCAATCCACTGTCAGGATGAGAGCCAGAGACACTTAGGCAGGGAGACAACCAGAGGAGCCAGCAGATGGACCAAGGACAGCGCAGGATGGACCGGGCAGGGAGGGCAGAGCTCATAACTCCGGAATATTGGAGCGGCAGTCAAAGGCCTTACATTAAGATAAAACAGATAAAACTGGGGATAAAAACAGGACGGAGGAGCACCTGAACCCTACTTGCAGGCTACTTACTACCTGCTTCCCGGGGCACAGCCTCAGGGCTGGCGTCAACTAGGCTCTACCGTACACCTTCGTGAATGGTCATTCTTTCCTGCAGGGCGGGTACGACCGGGGGGCTCAAGTCCCGTTCTAGCCACACTGCAGTCCAGAGTACGCACTCACTCCAGGTACACCCCCCTAAACCAAGGCCGAGGGCCGAAATAAGTCTCTTAGCTCCTCAGTTTCTTACTTTCCTTAGTTTCCCAAGTCTCTTCCTCAGTTTCTTACTTTCCTTAGTTTCCCAAGTCTCTTAGTTCCCCAGTTTCTTACTTTCCTTAGTTTCCCAAATCTCTTAGTTCCCCAGTTTCTTACTTTCCTTAGTTTCCCAAGTCTCTTCCTCAGTTTCTTACTTTCCTTAGTTTCCCAAGTCTCTTAGTTCCCCAGTTTCTTACTTTCCTTAGTTTCCCAAATCTCTTAGTTCCCCAGTTTCTTACTTTCCTTAGTTTCCCAAGTCTCTTAGTTCCCCAGTTTCTTACTTTCCTTAGTTTCCCAAATCTCTTAGTTCCCCAGTTTCTTACTTTCCTTAGTTTCCCAAGTCTCTTAGTTCCCCAGTTTCTTACTTTCCTTAGTTTCCCAAGTCTCTTCCTCAGTTTCTTACTTTCCTTAGTTTCCCAAATCTCTTAGTTCCCCAGTTTCTTACTTTCCTTAGTTTCCCAAGTCTCTTAGTTCCCCAGTTTCTTACTTTCCTTAGTTTCCCAAATCTCTTAGTTCCCCCGTTTCTTACTTTCCTTAGTTTCCCAAGTCTCTTCCTCAGTTTCTTACTTTCCTTAGTTTCCCAAGTCTCTTAGTTCCCCAGTTTCTTACTTTCCTTAGTTTCCCAAGTCTCTTAGTTCCCCAGTTTCTTACTTTCCTTAGTTTCCCAAGTCTCTTAGTTCCCCAGTTTCTTACTTTCCTTAGTTTCCCAAATCTCTTAGTTCCCCAGTTTCTTACTTTCCTTAGTTTCCCAGGTTTCTTAGTCCCTTAGTTTCTTAGTTTCTTAATTTCCTACTTTCTTACTAGTTTGTTAGCATCTTTACGAGGTAGTTCCTTTGTTTCTTACTTCCCTTAGTTCCTTAGTATTCTTATTTTTCTTAGTTCCATAGTTCCTATAGTTTGCTGCCTCTGTGGCGCTCTGGTCAGATGAAGCTGCTCCGAGCCTCAGCCCGCGAAACCGAAGATCGCTGCGTGCACAGCTGGAATAGAATGGCCGGATTGAGGGCGGGACGAGTCCATGGAGTCAAGAAACGCCTTCTGCAGTAAACGCTCGATCTGACTTTCTTCAGCTGGTCTAGAGAGCCAGAAAAGTCAGCAGTCAGATCAGAGGACATGAGTGAGCCATGATCGGGTCGATCTTGGCCAAGTTGGAGGCAAGGAGCTTACAGTAAGCGGGGAGCAGCTGGAGTGTCGGTGGTGCTCTGGCAACGTTCAGTTGGCGGTTTAAAAATATAAATCATTGCCGGAGGCGTGCGGACATCTTGGCGCAACGCCTTCTGCGACATCTTCCTGCAAGCATGCAGCGCCGAGTCAGTTCTGCCCATTCTCCGCTGACTCCTAAGCACATGGTACAAGCGCGCCAATACTGTGTACACACGCTCACACAGGGTGTACAGCGGCCCTGACCTTCTAATCAGCAAGGCATGTTATGTACACTTTCTGTGCCTTGAAGGCCGGCTCTCGTGGGGTGTGAATCGCACGACAACCCCCCCCCCCGATCCCTACAAGCCAATTTTCGTGCACACGAGCCCCGAATGTGGCTGCGCACGGGATCGAACCAGGGGTCGTGGCGTGAGAGGATTCAGACGGGTCTACCGCTGAGCTGCTCATTGGTCAATTGGTCACAAAATAACGAATCAATCGAGAGAGCTTCAATGAAACTACGAGATCCAATTGTTCCATTTTGTCTGAGCTGGGCTGTGGGGGCTATGTATACTCAGCAACATTGAAAAGTCGCCACCTTTTGCCCCAGTGAGCAGTGTCTTTTGACCAGCGTCTATCACATGGCCAACCATCTTAGTGTTGAAAATGCTTGAAACAAAATTAAAACCGGGCGGAAGCTTCAATCCATCCAATCTTCGCCCCCCGCTCTTCCAAATCTCTTCCTCACCCAGCCCAACGCTGCGTCGCGTGGTGCAAGTTGCGTCACTCAAAAGTCAATACCACAGCTACTAAAAACCAGATGGGCCACTCAGCACATTTGCGTGTAAGCTACTTTCAGTTCAGTAGTAAGTTAAACTGAAGCTGTTTTAATTACTTTTAAAACCAAGGCTCATTTATTGGCTCTTACCCCCCCCCCCCCCAGCCTAAACCCTCCAACAGCCCCTTTCCACACTCCCCTGCTCGCCCCGCCTCAATTTTTACTGCCTTTCTCGGAATTCCAGCCTAAAATTGCCATGTACATTTCAGTGGACTTGCCAATGCACATTATTGCTAATCAAAGTCGATTCAGTTAGCTTAAATTTTACAAAATAGCTTATGTATTCTTCATTGCTACTGAACTGAAAGTAGAAAGCTGTTTTACTAAGTAAAATGGCCCAAAATGGCCTGAGTGGCCCATCTAGTTATTTTAGCATCTGACTTTTTAATTTTGTTTAGTATACACAAAAATAACAAAACAAATCCAATGCGTCGTGAGTGCAGTTTATATTTTTTTAAAAACAGGAGCTAGGGCGTCCATTGCTGCATTAGTATTTTTTCATACTCCCTAACTTGTTGGATCATTAATTATATTTTTAGGAATAATGATCTTATATTAAAGACGGCTAGTTTGGAAATTAGGAGAACGTAGAAGCCTGTTACAGAAACATAAGTCGACACTGGTGTAAGCAGTAGACTCTGGATATAAACAGCGGTTTATTTATTAATTTGACCTTATTTAACCTATTGCCAACCGATGAAGATTCGGGATAAACAAAACGCACACAGAATTCAACTTGCCAAGTGCTTCCCTACCCGCAATAGCACATTGAAACAGCATCATATAATAGTAATAAGTTTTCAAGTCACTCATTAGTACCGGGCTAGGCTCAAACATCGTCATCGGAGTCGTGCTCCTCCAGTGCGGCCTTGGCATAGTTACTGGCCTCGGTCCATTGTTCCCCAGTAACTATCACGTGACGACCGGCCGTCTCGGCCGAGGTCAAGGACAAATCCAATTCGAAATATTTATCCTTGACCTCGTCGTGGCACGAGTAAATAATTTTAGCGGCCTCTTTCACCCCGTTGGCGGCAGACAACTCGGCTAGTTTTAGTTTCTCAATCTCTGTGCGAGCGTTCTGCTTGGCCTTGCCAATAGCGTAGCCATGGTAACTATAGTACACGCCAGACGGTTCGACTCCGTACAGCTGGGGCCGGCCGTTCTCGAAGGCGGCCAGCAGGACGCCGCAGCCGAACGGTCTAACGGCGCTGTACATGGTGTAGGCGTGCATCAGATTGCTGACCCGGCTGGCCAGCTCCGATAGCGGCATCGGCTCACCGTGCGACTGCGAATAACACATTGTTGTTTATTGGTGTGGTGTTGGTAAAATAATATCTGCTTCAACTACTTCTTAGTAGTAGTTAATAGCCTAGCAAATGATACATAGATTTTTACTTAATATTCTTACTGACTAAGACGACATTTTAAGATTTATTGGGGGTAGCAATTCCTTTGGAAATCTTAACGAGCCCCCGGATCTCCCAAGAATTTCCTAAGGATTCCCCGGATCTCCCGAAGATTTCCCGGATCACCTGAGGATTCTGTCAGATCTCTTGCGGATTTCCCGGGTCTCCTGAGGATTCTCCCGGATCTCCTGTGGATTCCCCGGATCTCCCTCCGGATCTCCTTCCTCCGGATCTTTTTAAAATTCCTTTTTTTCTCAAAAGATTCCCCAGCTTTCAAGAAATTTCCCCAGATTTCCTAAGTGCTAACAGACTACCCGAAGATTCCTTGTATTCCTGGAGGATTTCTAGCAGGAATATTTCCAGAGATCTCCCTTATGATTACTGGTTAATTCTAGGTATTCAGCCGGATTCTAAAGCTCCTAAATAACCCGGCTTACCTGTCGATAATCGGCAGCCTCCTCGCGAGCGTGCCTAGCAACGGCCCTGGCGTCGGGCAGCAGGCCGGAGGCGGCCATGCCGATGTGCCTATCGATGTGGAACACGCGCCGATTGCAATTAGTCTCGTACAGCTTCGACGTGACAATATTTTCAACGGCTAATACGACACCATCCCGACAGCAGATGCCGACAGCGGTGCCGCTGGATTCAACAGCCTTGTGCGCGTACTCGACCTGGAATAGCTTGCCCTCGGGGCTGTACTCTGATACGTCCAAATCGTAACCTGTTCCGATGCTGCTCATTGTTGGATGTGGGCGCGCCGCATCAAAGGGAAAAGTAGTAGTATGTCAAATAGTAGTATGTATCTACCATAGCTTACAGAGGCTTACACTATATTGAGGCTTCCACTATGGATATTGAGGCTTCCACTATGGATATTGAGGCTTCCACTATGGATATTGAGGCTTCCACTATGGATATTGAGGCTTCCACTATGGATATTGAGGCTTCCACTATGGATATTGAGGCTTCCACTATGGATATTGAGGCTTCCACTATGGATATTGAGGCTTCCACTTTGGATATTGAGGGTTCCACTATGGATATTGAGGCTTCCACTATGGATATTGAGGCTTCCACTATGGATATTGAGGCTTCCACTATGGATATTGAGGCTTCCACTATGGATATTGAGGCTTCCACTATGGATATTGAGGCTTCCACTATGGATATTGAGGCTTCCACTATGGATATTGAGGCTTCCACTATGGATATTGAGGCTTCCACTATGGATATTGAGGCTTCCACTATGGATATTGAGGCTTCCACTATGGATATTGAGGCTTCCACTATGGATATTGAGGCTTCCACTATGGATATTGAGGCTTCCACTATGGATATTGAGGTTTCCACTATGGATATTCAGGTTTCCATTATGGATATTGACGTTTCCACTATGGATATTGACGTTTCCACTATGGATATTGAGGTTTCCACTACGGATATTGAGGCTTCCACTATGGATAGAGGCTTCCATTTTAGAGGCCATCACACGAAACCAAAAATAAATAATGAAAAAGAATGCAAATTAGAGTAGGATAAATAGTGATCATAGCTTATGTATGCATTTGTTTAAAACATAAGCTTATTAGGGACATAACAAACCCTCGCGGTTCATTATTATATAGATATTTTTGCAGACCACCAAATAGTTGGATAGAGAGCGAGAGAGAGAGAGAGAGAGAGAGAGAGAGAGAGAGAGAGAGAGAGAGAGAGAGAGAGATGACGGTGAACGCATACGTGTGAAAGCAAGAGACAAAACTTTCTGACAAAGGGGGAGATAGATATACACTGTATACTCATAAAGAATAAAAAATATCGAGACCCAAATTCCCTAACGCATATATATAGTTACATATTCGTACTGTTAAAGCCAATTAAAACTCCTACTGCGCAATTCACCTTGCCGAGCAGACAGGTCTGACATGCCAACAAAGATGCATTTATAAGCCTAGGATTCGGAGAGGGCGAAGGGCACATGCTGTATAAGACGAACGCAAAAGCAAAACAGAAAGAGTGGGACACAAAGTATTCTATTAAACTGTCTAATTGGAGAGGGAGTGCGAAAACGTGCAGCCTATTACAGCAGCATAGTTTGCATGGATACATTGGCTCGCCAAATGGATTCCCCCGTCAATACAGTGGCTTCCCATATGGATTCCCACGTGGATATAGTGACTTCCCATATGGATTCCCACGTGAATACAGTGGCTTCCCATATGGATTCCCACGTGGATATAGTGACTTCCCATATGGATTCCCACGTGGATACAGTGGCTTCCCATATGGATTCCCACGTGGATATAGTGGCTTCCCATATGGATAAAGTGGCTTTCAATATGGATTCCCACATGGATACAGTGGCTTCCCATATGGATATAGTGGCTTCCCATATGGATTCCCACGTGGATATAGTGGCTTCCCATATGGATTTCCACGTGGATATAGTGGCTTCCCATATGGATTCCCACGTGGATATAGTGGCTTCCCATATGGATTCCCACGTGGATATAGTGGCTTCCCATATGGATTTCCACGTGGATATAGTGGCTTCCCATATGGATTTCCACGTGGATATAGTGGCTTCCCATATGGATTTCCACGTGGATATAGTGGCTTCCCATATGGATTTCCACGTGGATATAGTGGCTTCCCATATGGATTTCCACGTGGATATAGTGGCTTCCCATATGGATACGGTGGCTTCACATGTGGATTCCCACGTGGATATAGTGGCTTCCCATATGGATTTCCACGTGGATATAGTGGCTTCCCATATGGATACGGTGGCTTCACATGTGGATACAGTAGTATTTTCGTTGGACACACAAGGACTCTCCCTGCTACAGAGGTCTTTTTCATAGATAACTTCTATAAGCCTACTATTAGTATTATAGCAAAATTCGAAAATTTGATATCCACAGCAAATTTTTGTTGCCAGGTAGATAAAGTACGTAGACGCGCAATTGTGTTCGAGCTACGAGTGCAAATTGGCAGGCAATGACAAAACTAAAATTCAAATTAACATAATTGAGAAAAAACTAAAATTGTACCAATTTGTTAGAACTGAGCTCTGTAAAGTCTTCCAGAAGCAGAAGTCGAAACAGACTTGCCTCAGTATTTGTAAGGCATAAAAACAAAAAAAACAAACGATATCATTTCGGGGTGGAATGGGTTTGAGTTTTCCATTTAAAAAGACAGATAGAAATCTACTATTGACTTGATTTGAAAATTAAACAATAGTAGTCAAATATATAATAGTGAATACACAGAGCAACATGTTAAAGTTTTCAACCAGAAGCCACAGATACTAAAATAACTAGATGGGCCACTACTCAGACATAGTAAATCAGCTGTCTACTTTCAGTTCAGTAGCAAAGAAGAATACATAAGCTATTTTATAAAAATAAAGCCAGCTAAAACGACTTTGATAATTTTAGAAGCCCAAAGCTTGCAGGCGTAAACAGTTTGCTAATTGGTTCAGCAATAATGTACATTAGCCAGTCCACTGAAATGTACATGGCAGCTTTAGGCTGGAATTCCGAGAAAGGCAATAAAAATTGGGGCGGGGTGAGGGGGGTAGTGTGGAAAGGCGAGGTTGGAGGGTTTAAGCTGGGGGTAAGAGCCAATAAATGAGCCTTGGCTTTAAGAATACATTAAAATGCTTCTGTTTAACTTACTACTGAACTGAAAGTAGCTTGCACGCAAATGTGCTGACTGGCCCATCTAGTTGTTTTAGTATCTATGCCAGAAACCAGCGGCCAACTTGTCTCAGATATCAACCCAAAGTCACAGTTGGATTAAACCTGTCAATCTCAGTTCCTCATGAACTTTGACACGTTACTGAGTGTATACTATCGTCTGGAATACTACGAGTATAGATAATCTTTAAATAAAAATAAAGCAAACGATAACGAGCCATCCGACGACAGATATAATAATAGATAATGTACAAGTAAATCGACATTAATTATTAACATTTCCAATTTATGATTACATCACCTATGGTAGTGTCATAGGGAAATACTAACTAAAGAAACTTATATAAACTTATAGCATAGTCTAGTATTAAACTAACTAAAGTGAAAAGGTGTATTAACACAAAGCAAGATATTAGTTCACTGCAACTGTGGTACTGACTGCCTTTTTAAATAAAAAAGCACAAAGTAAACAAACAACCAGATCGCCATACTACTCACAAATAAAAAACGTAAGCAAAAAACACAGAAGGCAATAGATTAGAGACAGAAATTTCTTTCAATTTTGCCAGAAACAGAAGCAAAAAACAGACAACGAAAATTAGCAGCAAGTTACAATAGAAAAAAATTTAACAATCTACCTCACACAAAAGTTTTCTGTTGTTTTTTTAACAATATAGTTTGATAAACAAAAGGTCAATGATTCACCAATAACAACTTCTAAATAAATATAGTTGAGTCACATTCAGGCAAATATTGTTCGTCACATATTAGACAGGGGGGATCAGGTCCTGCGTCTTCCTAGTCTACTGTTTCAGTCGATCTTGATCGCGCCGTAGATTCGACGGACAAACCAATAGGAGGCGTAGAAGCCGACTGTGCCGGTGAAGATCCAGAACACAATCACCATCAGCATGGAGTAGCCGAAGTAGAGGATCACGGATACAAAGTCTGTGAGGCTCAGCTGAAAGGTGTTAGGTAAGGAAAATGAACCAATGAGTGCTTGTTCAGACTGAGGATCTAGGAAGGATGCCCAGCAATTGAGGATCCGGGATGGTGCCCAGCAACTGAGGATCCGGGATGGTGCCCAGCAACTGAGGATCTAAGAGGCTGGCCCAGCAACTGACACTCTGGGAGGCTGGCCCAGCAACTGACACTGGGAGGGGCCCAATAACATAGGATCTGGATCTGGGAGGCTGGCCCAGCAACTGAGGATCTGGGAGGCTGGCCCAGCAACTGATCTAGGAGGCTGGCCCAGCAACTGACACTCTGGGAGGCTGGCCCAGCAACTGACACTGGGAGGGGCCCAATAACATAGGATCTGGATCTGGGAGGCTGGCCCAGCAACTGAGGATCTGGGAGGCTGGCCCAGCAACTGATCTGGGAGGCTGGCTCAGCAACTGAGGATCTGGGAGGCTGGCCCAGCAACTGAGGGTTTGGGAGGCTCAGGGAGGTTTGGGAGACTCAGGAGGATCAGGAAGGGCAGGGGTATCCCAGTTTAAACATCTGGGAGGGTAGCATGTAGCAGTGTAAACTGAAAAGGATAATGTAGAAGGGTGTATTGCCATTATTCTTTACTGTTACTTTTATTATTCTTAAGCAAGTATTTCAACCCCAGCCGCGAAACGCCATCTCACCTTGGTTACAAAATAGAAGATAGAATAGACCAGAACGTAGAAGGCGCAGCCGCCCGAGATGATAAACGAGCGCCACCACCAATGATAATCCTGCAATTAAAGAAACAATACATATAGTTGATGAAGTTATTCGCATTCGCTAGTTTACATAGACTGTTGATAAGAACAAGTGGGGTTTACAAACCTCTGAGCATAGCTGAAAATAGGTCATGACAACGGAGATCTGCGCGCAGCTAATAATGAGGATAATGAATACGGCCAGCAGGAAACCAAATAGATAATAGAACTGCTTCTCCCAGATAGCGGTCAGGATGAAGAACAGTTCAATAAACACGGCGCCAAACGGTAGAATCCCGGTGATTAGGATGGAGATAAGCACGTTGCTGTACCATTTCTGATCTGGCACAGCGCGCGGGATCTGATTGGTTCGAACCGGGTGCTCGTACGGCTGCTTGCGGAAGCCGAAGAACGAGCCGGCCATGACCAGCGGGACGGACACGCACAGCCACAGGGCCAGCAGAGCTACCATGGTGCCAAATGGCACAGCTCCAGACGAGGCCTTGGCCCATACAAAGAAGTTAATAAAGAATCCGGTGCCAAGCACAATAGCCGGCAGTAGCAGGCCAGTTAGCAGGGCGGCAGATTTCCACTGTACACCTTTCATTGTCTTGTACATCCTGGCCGAGAAATAGCCGGACACCAGGCCGGAGAACACGTAGAAGAATGTGGCCGCGGTCATCAGGCTGCCCCGGCTAGCCGGGCTCAGCATGCCCAGCGCGGCCAGGCAGATGGTGGACAGAAACATCATGAACAGCTGGACGCCGGAGCCCAGCAGGGCGATCAACAGGCGGGCCCGTCTGGGCGGGCGGAACACGTCGCCGTGGACAAGCTTCCAGCCGGTCTCTTCTAGCGTCTCCTCCAAGTCGTCGTCTCGATTGTACTTGGCAATGTCACGGCGAAGGGTGCGCACCATGATCATGGTGACAACGCCGGCTAGGAAGAAGATAATAACAATCGAATTGATGATGGAGAACCAGTGAATCTGGAAGTCTTGCATAGTCAGGTAGATATCCCAACGGCTGGACCAGGGCACCTTAGACGGGCGCCAGACAACTTCGTAGGTGTACACGACCTTATCCAGAGTGTTAGTGACCTGCTGAGGCTCCAACCGGCTGCCGGCCTCCTCCTTGAAGACGCACCGATCGACGCCGGAACTGCGATCGAAGCTAACTTGGCTGGCTTTGATTGAAGACGGCTCAACTTCGAAGCCAACAATTCGATACATCTGATGCTCGTCCAGATTGTAACTGACAATAAACTTGAGGTGATTGTGCACAAACAGCTGGGCCTTGTCCTTCAGCTCGTAGCCGAGTCTGTAGCCAAGTTCGTATTGAGTCTCCCCTGTGCCCAGCATCTTGAACTTGGTGGCCACTGGCAGATTGTCGGCCATCAAGTGCACAGTGTACTTATTGTGGATCCGGTCAGTGAGCATAGTGGCCTGTTCAGGTTGCAGCGACACCTCGCATAATTTGCGACATTTTTCATCCCTGCCAGCCTTCAATACGTAGGGCGTGTTCACTATGCGGTCGCCTTTGAGAATTTCGCCAAGATTTTCAGCTTTGTACTCGAAGCCCTTTTCCGGAGTGCAGAACGGCATCGAGTAGTATTCGTAGGGCAGCTGGGTCTTCACGCTAGTCAGCTTCACCGCCTGCAATGCGAGAGGGTGGGATACTTCTATGTAGTTTGTTTGCAATGCACTTTAGCGTGCTTAGGATTAGTAGCAGTTAAGGACTGGGGTTTAGTAGGTCACTGAAGCACATGGAGTTGGTAGCAAAAACTGATTGATTTAGTAATAATATTTTAGTGCTTACCTTAACTTCAACATGATCATCTTTGGAAAATTCCACAGGGGCTATTCCAGGAATGTAAAATGCCTGGGTAGCACCTAGGAAAGCAATCAGCAATAGGACTGGAGCTTGCATTGCAGCAATTGTTGCTTAACTTTTACTGAAATAACAATATGATGCAAACTTTAATTAGTGTGACAAAAACCTAACCTGCATTCACAATTGAATATATATAATAGGATAAATCTTAATCTTGCCTTAAAATTTCTATATTTTTATTTTAGGCAAATATTCAATCCTAAAAAGAGGACAATATGTCTTTACATAAAATATCTATAAACAAGATATGAGTAATTTGGGAATTGTGAATTAAACCTGAAATCTTTTAGCTATGAGTTTAACACTCTTACCACTAGGCTAAAACCCCCAAACAACTTTATCCTGTCATTTTATTTGTTTATTTCCATCTTTAGACTGCTTAGTGCACTAGCCTTTAGGAATTGTTAGAAAATATGAAACTGTTCATACTGATAGTTAATCAGTGTCATTAACTGTTTTATGGAAATTTGATATTTTTGTTTTTGACCTGCAGAGGTTTTTGACCCACATTCATGGTCCCAATGCCAAGGTCAGGTTTTGTGAATTTCAAGGCATTTTTGACTAAGACTCCAAAGTAAAAAACTTGCATATCTCTGCCCTTCTATAGAGTGAATATTAGGATCCATGACTAGAACAAATCTTGCAGCTGCTGTCTTGAAACTCTGTGCTTGGTTAGCTCTATTTGTGGTTTTCTTCTAAGTAAGCATAGAAGCACTATATGCTGTGTATTTCTATAGCCAAGGGTATATGAACAAATACATCTGCTTACAGCAGGAAGCACTTATAAAAAATCAGACTTTCTTGGCATGAAAGCTAAAATAAGCTGCTACCTTTTAAGGCATATGACTTTTTAAACATATTAATACTCATACATGCGCAACCTCTGAAATTATGCTGGCCATGCGACTTAGTTTTGACCAAAAATGCGACTTCATTTTGCAACTTACCTGATCCTTTTTGTGACTTAGCTGCTCTTTTTGCGACTTACCTGATCCTTTTTGTGACTTACCTGATCCTTTTTGCAACTTAGCTGCTCTTTTTGCAACTTACCTAATCCTTTTTGCGACTTAGTTGCTCTTTTTGCAACTTACCTGATCCTTTTTGTAACTTACCTGATCCTTTTTGCAACTTAGCTGCTCTTGTTGTGACTTACCTGATCTTTTTTGTGACTTACCTGATTATTTTTACAACTTAGTTTGCTTCTTTTGCGACTTGTTTTTCTTTTGCTTCACCATTTTCCCTGAACTGCTCTTTCTTTTACTTTCCTTTTGCCTTTCTTTCTTGGTTCTTGTGTTTTTCTGTTTTGGTCAACTCAATTTTGCGACTTACCCCTGGTCAGCCACAATTTATGGTGGCCAGATTGGCCAGGTTGGCCAGCAGTTGCCCATGTATGTTAATACTTGTAGAAGCAAGCAAAGGTGATACTACTTCTGGGATACCACTTGTAATATATGCCTATGCATAGCATTTATATATTTTAATATGCTTAAGAAGTACTAAAAAAGACAGGCCCTAGAAATACCTTAGTACTGATTATGATAATGTTACTAGACCTTTTAAGTCAAGGCAAGGTATCTATAAACAATTATTAGTTTATAGTTTATTAATAAAATTAGAATAAAACAAACTAAACTATAAATATATATGCTTAAGCTATGAAGTTAATTCTAAGAAACAATCATTATGCTTTTTATTTTTTAATTGTTTTTAAAAACAAAAATAAAATTCTAATTGATTTAAATTAAAAAAGTAAAAAAATTTAAGTGTTATTTAAGTTATAGACTCTATACTTATATATAAATTGTAATAGCAAAATTAAGTAAATAATTGAAAAATTACAAATATTTTGTTATCAATTAATAATCAAAAAAACCATACATATAGCTTTTGAAATTCAGGCGCAAATCCGAAAAATTCTTGAGGGAGGCAAGCTTTACTAAGCACTATAACCCAATATTGTAAAATAGCTAGTATAGTTGCAGGCCAAAAAGTATAGCCAAAACTTTCTTGGTCACTGCTAAGGAAGGGGGAGCATAGCTTGTTTGGCCTACCTCTAGATCTGCCCCTGTTGAAATTTTATTATTTTTCATATTGCAATTAAAATTTTATTTTTATATAAAATATAGACTATATATTTAACAAAAATAAAGCTGCTAAAAACTATGATAGTTAATAGCTTTGATTTTAAATATATATTGCAATAATCAAAAGTAACTATTGTTTGCATCCTATATCCCTATACTAAAAAATTTAATCTAAAAATTATAATCTATAATAATTATAATAATAATAATAACTATAATAATTTAGAATAAAATAAAATAATTAGGCCCTATTATTTATTAAAAAATAGCAAAATTAAATAATAATATTAATAAAGATAAGGTTTTGCCTTTTTAGCTATTGAAATATTAGGCAAGCTGCATTTGTTAAGTATTATAAAGGCCTAGTATTATTAATTATAATTTAGGTTATTACAATACTTATTATTCTTTTAAAATTTTACCATTTGCTTATAAAACTTAACCTAGATAGGCCTAACTATGTTTTTGCCAAAAACAAAGTGCAAAATTGCACCCTGTGCCTCATTTAAAGCCTGTGCAATTTTAGGGCTTAAAGTGCAATTTCTCTTACTTTAGAAAACTGAGAATATAGACATATCCTCCTATATACTAAAAATGAAATGTCTGTATGTATGTGTGAGATAGATTTTAGAAAAAACGGCTCAACCGATTTTCTTCAAACTTGCACCATTCGATCAGAAATTTTCCTGGGACGGTACATGCATCTTGGCTAAGAAATTGCTCAATTTTTAAAGGGATTAAATATTCGAAAAACATGCTTTTTTGCAAAGGTCAAGCAGCTCTTTCGACCTGGAATGCATTATAAGAATGCTAGAGAAAAAACTGACTGGCTGAATTCCAATTGTGATAAAGATTGCATCACAACAAGTTGAAAACAGTGCCAAAGAAATGCACACACGACTTGATTTAAATTGCGTAACCAATACTGCTAAATTAAACTGAGACTGATACTGGCTGACTGAGAAATTGATTATGTCATAACTTTTTACTCCAATTGACTTGCTGTAAGTATTGAATTATAAGGGCCACAATTCATGTTCTCAAATTAAAAACAGATAGCCTAGATGCGAGCAGACTGTCTGCTAATGTGGCGACCTGGGTTTGAATCTTAGTAGTGCAAAATTTTTTTATTAAAACACCTTAAAAACACAAAATGCTAAACATAAAAGAAGCGCAATGTCAAACATAGAAGAGCCACCATGTCGAACATTAAAGAGCCACCATGCCAAACATTAAAGAGCCACCATGCCAAACATTAAAGAGCCACCATGTCAAACATTCAAGAGCCACCATGTCAAACATAAAAGAGCCACCATGTCAAACATTTAAGAGCCACCATGCCAAACATAAAGAGCCACCATGTCAAACATTAAAGAGCCACCATGTCAAACATAAAAGAGTCACCATGTCAAACATTAGAGCCACCATGCCAAACATTAAGGAGCCACCATGTCAAACATAAAAGAGCCACCATGTCAAACATAGAAGGACCACCATGTCAAACATATAAGTGACTCCATGTCAAACATATATACGTGACTCCATGGCCAAAAATTTAAGAGCCATCACTTCAAACATAAAATAGCCACCATGTCAAGCATAAATGACTCCATGTCCAACATTAAAGAGCCACCATGTGGAACATTAAGGAGCCACCATGTCAGACATTAAAGAGCCACCATATCGAACATAGAAGAACCACCATGTGGAACATTAAAGAGCCACCATTTCAAACATTAAAGAGCCTACATATCAAACATTAAAGAGCCACCATGTCAAACATAAAAGAACCACCATGTAAAGCATATATGTGACTCCATGTCTAACATTAAAGAGCCACCATGTAGAACATTAAAGAGCCACCATGTCAAACATATAAGAGACTTTATTTCAAACATAAAAGAGCCACCATGTCGAACATAAAACCACCATGTCGAACATAAAAGAGCCACCATGTCTAATATAAAAGAGCCACCATGTCGAACATAAAGGAGCCACTATGTCGAACATAAAAGAGCCACCATGTTGAAAATTAAAGAGCCAACCTGTAAAACATTTAAAAGATTCACCATGTCAAACATATAAGTCACTTCATTTCAAACATAAAAGAGCCACCATGTCAAACATAAAAGATACACAATTTCAAATGTAAAAGTGAGCGAATTTTAAAGGAGCCACTATAATGCTAAGGAAATTGTCGCACTAGCTACCTATTGTCTGGTAGATGCTTGCTATTTGGGGATGCTTGCTATCTGGGGATGCTTGCTATTTGGGTAATGCTTGCTATCTGGGGGATGCCTGCTATTTGGGGATGCTTGCTATTTGGGTAATGCTTGCTATCTAGGGGATGCTTGCTATCTGGGGATGCTTGCTATTTGGGTGATGCTTGCTATCTGGGGATGCTTGCTATCCGGGGGATGCTTGCTATTTGGGTAATGCTTGCTATCTGGGGGATGCTTGCTATTTGGGGATGCTTGCTATTTGGGTGATGCTTGCTATCTGGGGATGCTTGCTATCCGGGGGATGCTTGCAATCTGGGGGATGCTTGCTATCTGGGTGATGCTTGCTGTCTTGGGATGATTTCTTTTTGCATTGCACTTCATTTGAGTAGTTTGTCTGTTTTCTTTGTGAAAGCTTTATTTGGCTATTTTCTTATTACTTGTAGAGAACAGAGATTCTATACAGATGTCCCCCAACAGGGGGCAAAGATTGCTAGTCTATTATTCTAAATATGTCTATATATAGGTTATAACTTATACAATTGATATACTAATTATTACAAGCTAATTTCATATTTTTAAGGCAGTGCAAATAGAGATTAAAGGGTAAAGTAGAAAGCAACACTGCACATACTTTTTTAATTCCAAGGTATAATTTAAAAAATTCAGGGTGTAACTATATAGTATATACTTAGATCATCTATTGCAATTTTGGAATTTTCTGATGCTGTGTTGCAGCTAGAGTTAAGGCAGGTAATATTTCAGTGCGCCAGTGCAATGCAATTTTGGGTAAACAACAGCACAAGTAGGCCTAACTGATTATCTTATTAAAAAGGCTAAATGCCTTGTCATCAATTAGTAGGGCCTACTACACTTGTATTTGCTGCGAAAGTTAACATGTTCTATGTTGTGTCATGTTTTTGAGCTATAATTTTAGACCCCATGTTGTGTGACTCATGACTGCAGGTTTTATACACACTAGGCTTGCTAAACAATATACAAGGAAGTACAAGCTTTTAATTTATATTAAATTAAAATCAGCTTGGCATCAAAGTGAAGTGAAACATCAAATTTAGGCTTTAGAACTTTAGTTAGCACGCCTAGGCTTTGCTTTCACTAAAAAATAAATCTGAGACTGGGAGGTAAGCCTATCCGCCTAGCTAGGCCTAAGTCAAAAAACCATTCAAATCTCTTTTTGTTTTTGGTTGGATTCTTAAAATTGCTGTAGCCATAGCCTAGAACAAGCCTATACGGCTATACTTTAAAACAGGAATCTAATAATATAATAATGAATAACTTAAAGAAGAGTATAAAAATGACATAGGCATAGGCTTAATCATTAATCAAGCGCTAACAATCAGAATCAGCCGGTGGCCTCAGGAATGACCCAGGAATGATTTTACAAAATTCACGGAAAAGTAAGCTGAGTATAAAAACAATATGTTCCTCGGTTCTTTCTAATTTTTGAAAGGCATTTCTTTTTATCAACATTTATTTGCAACCAAAAATATATTTACTTTTTTGTTTATTATGAGCCTTTGCTATATTGTGTTTTAAAAAGTAAACTTTTTAATATTTTAAAAGAAGCAAGCAATCTGAGTTAAATAAATAATTTTATTTTTTTAACTTGAACCTGAGAGTGGGCCTTTTCATATTGCTTGTTTTGGTTCCAGAACCAGAACCAATTTGTGAAGTATAACTTTTTGTCTCCAAAACTAGAGGGAGATACGTGCTATAAAGTTTTTATTATTGAATGAATGACAATCGCCAAGAAGAAAGTGAAAAATCGTGCAAAGTGAGGCTGTTATGGCAGTCAAATATTAACAGAGTTTAATAGTTACACTGCTGTTTTTCTTGGAATTCCGAACCGATTCTGGTTCTGGAATTGGTAATATGAAAAAGCCCAGTGAGGTCCGCGCCGGCATGTAACACTTATCATCATCTTTATCAATACTAAATTACTAGGATTACTATCATAATCATACTATCATAATTAGTGGCAGTCTGACGGATTCAAAGGGTGGGTCAATGGCCAAGTTTGGTCAAGGACCAAAAATTACTATATCCTGAGCTGAAGCTAATGTTACCATTAAGAATCTTAGCCTAGGCGGCCTATCCCCTATCATTTTATTTAAGATTTATCATTTAAATCTTAAGTCTCAAATATATAATCATTTTTATAAATGAAAGTAATAGAACACAATGATAACTGCTCAGTATAAATTACTAGGCTATAATATTATAGGGCCTAGAGGTAGAGCTAGCTGCTAAGCTGCTAGGCTAAGACTAGGATTGCCTATCCTATGACCTACACTAGAGCTACGCTACGCCTACACCTAGGCCTTACATTGCTTACAAACAAGTAAATTATTATTAAAACTGACTATGGCAATTCATAATTTTTACGTTCTATTATGGCCTAAGGCCAGTGAGAGATCCTAGGCCCTAGTAGTTTTGGCTAAAAGTCATTAAAGTCTAATTAGAACAAGAAGTTGCAATATTACAATAAATACAAATCACAATGTTTTTTTATTTACTTAAGACTAAGTGCCTATACCAAATTTATCTCTTTAGGCCCCTAATTTGTTCGGTTTTTAAAGAGTTAAGTTAGTCAATTTAACAGTGTTAGTATATAATCAAAATATTTTGGGGGAACTTCTAATATCCATATAATATGATATTGATTTTAGTTTAAACATTCTTATATAATATATTTCAACTTTTAGCTTAAAATGCAATTAGACAATATTACTAGGCCTATTACTTATTATAAATGAGAAATAAAAATTGTCAAAGCTATATGTATATATCCTAGGCTAGATATATTGACTATTTTAATGGGTGTAAGACCAAGATGACCACATACCAAGATGGCCACAGCTGGGGTGGGGGTCACGGAAAATGACAGCTGGTTTACTATTAGATAGCTTCGGGTGGGGAGATGTGGGATTGCAATGGGGGGGTTTAGATAGGCAGTCAAAATTTTATTAGCATATTGCAGGGCTAAAGACAAAATGGTTACGAGTCTTAATTTCCCACTTATAGTAGGGCCCAAAGAGGTATAAACATATTTTGCATTAAACAAATCTCTTCATATAAAATCTGACAAGAGTGCACTGACCTACGAGGTGCGAACAAACATGAGAAATCAAACTGAAATGTGCTAATTTTAATAGTCCCAGACTTCCATTGTTCCTATAAAATTTTAAACAGCGGGACAGGACCTCCTGTGGGGCAGACCCATAGAAATTTTTCCAGTTTCCAAGATAATATTGACTTATAGGGAATAAACATATACCGTACAAGCTCAAATTTGACCTCAAATTTCGAGCTCAAATCCTAAACATTTAAACATCGCCACATGAGCACGGGTCACAACATAGTTTGAATATAATAGAAAGTGCATGTAAATAAGCAAAAAGCGATATCCAACGGGGCAACATGAGCAAACTTTCAATATGCTAATTGGGAGGGGATTAAGCAATCACGGGCTGACTACCATTCTGCCACTCAGCAAGGGTCGAACGGGAGACTAACTCCTAATAAATAAATTTTCTCAGTCCTATAATCTTTAATGGCATGACACGGCCTTCACACATGGGGGCTCCAAGGCCTCCACACTCCTTTCAGTGATTTTTTTAGAATAGTCTTAGGCTCTTAGCAAAGACAGCGCACTGCCCCCATCCACCAGAAGGTGGGTGGGCACATTATTGATTAGATATTCTACAACAATATCTCTCCCGTGTTGCCTTCTAGCTGGCCTCAGCTGGTACAATTTGGGCACTTTTTCAAACATAGGCTTCTTTCCTATGTTTGCTATCTATCTTTCCTATCTTTCCTTCTTTCCTAAGGGGAGAAAGTGGAAACCAGAGATAAATGAGAAGAGAGAGCAAAGATGAAAGAGAAAAGAGGTGAGGGAAGATTGACGAAAGAAGATGGGAGAAAGGAGATAGGAAAGAAGAGAAGAGAAGAGAGAGAGGAAACAAAAGAGAAGATAGAAGTTTCAAAGGATCCGAGGGACATAGAGAGAGACAGCAGGCCAGATATTTTGCCAATACATGTTTTCAAAAGACAAGTTTTTGTTTGAGTATGACTTCAGATTTTAGAACTAGATATAAGCTGAGCTGAGAGAGAAGATGAAAGCAGAGGCTGAGAGTAAAGAGAGGCTGAGAGCAGAGAGGGGCTGAGAGCAGAAAGGGGCTGAGAGTAGAGAGGGGCTGGGGATAGAGGTTGAGAGTGGATAGAGGTTGAGAGTAGATAGAGGCTGAGAGTAGAGAGGCTAGTTCATGTTGTTCTCAATCCCATTCCACTATAAATGTAGTTTTTATCTAATGTGACTAAGCCAGGTGCTTTTAGTGCAGGGGTTGGCAAACTTTTTACCTCAATTAAGAACCCAGCTCATGACTGCCCTTCTAGTCCACTTTGTTGGCCCCCAAAGCAAAGCAAGGAGTCCTGATGACAGAGCGGGCCAGATGTGAGGAGAGAGGGTAAGGAATAGAGAAGAAAAATACAAGCATAGGATAAAAAAGAGGCAAAGGAATAAAGGAGAAGAGAGTTGATGAGAGAAAAGATTAAATATGAGTGGAGAGAGGAGAAGGGAGATTAATGGAGAGGAGAAAGGAGGAAAGGGAGAAGAGAATGAAGAGGAAAAGGAAGATGAGAGCAAAGAGGTGAGGAGAGGAGAGAGGAGAGGGCAGAGATGAGAGAGAAAAGATGAGAGGAGAGGGCAGACATGAGAGAGAAAAGATGAGAGAAGAGGGCAGACATGAGAGAGAATAGATGAGAGAGAGAGAGGGCAAGAGATGAGAGGAGAGGGCAGAGATGAAAGAGAAAAAGATGATATAGGAGAGGGCAGAGATGAGAGAAAGAAAAGATTAGAGACGAGAGGGCAGAGATGACAGAGAAAAGATAAGAGATGAGAGACAAGAGGGCACTCCAATTTTAGCTTACTTCTATCATAACTAATACCTTTACCTTCTACCTTTAACTTTTAACATATACAAACAACACGTCAGTTTTAGTATATTGAGATAGGTTTGAAACTATTATCCATGATACAAAAATCAAATGTCTTGTGCTAGTAGTGCTACTAGCTTAAGTAGGTAGTAATACCTGCTGTAAAGGGAAGTGTTTTTTGTTTTACTTAGTCTAATTTCACTAACAAAATCTGTTTTCTCCGAGACTTGAAGCTATGTCATACCCCACCCCAATCACAGCCAATAAGAAATATGGAAATATATAGACCTACTCCTATCCAAGCAGCCATTCAGAGCTGTGGCCATCTTGGTGTGTGGCCGTCTTGGTCATGCACCTTTTAATGATATTAACCTATAGCAAACAACTTCCAAAGCTAAGATTTTGTAGGTCCTTGACTTTAAAATTTGCCCATAGGGCATAGTTATTAAAAGTTATAATGCACTGTTTTAGATGCTTGGCTTACTTTAGGAATCAATCAAACAACTATGACATGATATAGTCACTATATAACTTTCATCAGTATCACTAGGTTTCTAAGGTCCACAAATGCTATTTGTAAATCAGCAATCATCTGAATTGGAAATTTAAGGCCAATTTGTTGCCAAAGCAACTGACCACAATAAGTCTAAAGTAGTACAATGTAATAATGTATAGCAAGCATTGTAATAAAAATATCAATGCCAAAGCATCAACATCAACATGTTGCATTAGTAATTTGCAGCTATTGCCATTAAAATTGCCTGCCATGAATTGTCTCTTTGGCAATATGATAACAATGCAGCTATCTTTTATATTCTTGCTATGCTAATAGCCTTTCACAGTAAATAATGTTTACTACCCTAATTAGCAAGTGCAATTTGGGCAAGGGTACAATTTCTAGCACCAGTGTTTATGATAGGAAATTTTCTAGTAGACAAGGATATACCATGTTTTCAAAGTTCTTAGTAGTTTCAAGATGGGAGCTAGAAGCCTAGTAGTTTGTATGGCTATTTTATAAAAAGCTTTAGGATGCTATCTGTGTCCTTTTGCAGTAGCTTATTCTTATAAGCATTGCAACAGCAGTAGGGATAAGTGGTGGTATAAGCTTTGAGGCTTAGTAGCATGTATAATTTTAAGCTGCTAGTTATAATGGCTATCTTTTAAGACTACTCAGCCAATCTACCCTCTATAGCAACTTCATGTTCCAGTAGCTTTCTTGCATGATTGGTATAATGGCTTTAATAAGTATTCCTTTAATACCAAAATGCTTTAGCCAACTGTTGTAGGAGCTGCTACTATAGACTGTCTACCTACTAAGGCTCAATAAAGTCAATATACTAGTTGGAATCAAACATAGACCTTCTTGAATCACTATCATTGCTAACCTTGATCATGCAGGTTGATAAGTTTAGTTTTTATTCCATAATCCAATAAAAAACAAGCTGAATATGCAAATAGAAAACATAGCCAGATAGGATAATTTTGGTCATAATTCCTTGCTGCATATTGACAAAATCTAACTGCTATAGTTCAAAAAGCTTTCAAGCTAGTAGTGAATTTTAGATAGCATTTGTTGGAAAATGCAACTCAATAGAATCTGATATTATTCTAATATAGTAAGCCTGCTTCTGCATAATATATGTCAGGCATGAATCTTAAGGTATATAAAAGAGCAGGGGTCAAATAAAACTTAGTAAAGAAGTATAGTTAGGATCAGCAATGAAAATACCATGGAGTTAATTAAATTGTTGGCAGAACTTGTATAATACTATTATTTTGCACAGACTGATTTGTATCTTTGTTAGGCCTCCTAAAGCCAAGTATAATTTCTAGCACCTTAAGGACATTTTGTATAGTGTAGAAGGTAGTAAAGCTTAGATTTTGTCTTAGGTACCTGATCTAACAATCAATAAATAAGCTTGTACAAAAAGGCAAATGGCTTCTTTGGTGATGTGACATGGAAAAAAAAAGGAAGTGAAAAGAAAATGTTTAAAATTTCTTTAACTTCACTAAGAATTAACATTTTTCTTTTAGAATAAACCTAAAGACAATGTAGACAAAAGTATGAGGGTCACCTTTTAGAAAATCATGGAAAAAGTCTAGAGGAAAAAAGAAAGGCATTGTGACATTTCCTAGCTCAAGAAATGGACAATTGTCCTTCATACTAGCACTTTTATCAATATGCCAAATATCTCCTTTTTGTAATAATTATTACAATAATGATGCATAATTACTATGCATCATTATTAGTATAATGCATGCATAGCTTGAAGAAAATTTGCTACCAATTTCAAACAGGGTATTAATAGACAGTTTGTCACCTATATAAAAACAAGCAATAACAAGAATCCTGTCCCTGTACTGTAAGATCCATTTTTATTAAAACTTCCAACACTATTTTCATATAGATAATTTAACTCTTGCATTAGGGAAGCATATGATTCATCTAATTTAATGCCAGTTGGATTGTTGTGAGTAACTTTATAAATTTGCTGTTACTATAAGCTTGTAATTTATTAAATACTATACTATGTGAGTTGCAATAAAATATGAGGCTATAATGTTTAATTACTATATACAGATACCAATTGCTAATTGCTCATTTGTTTGTCTTTAAAGTCTTTATTCTCTTCAGAGAATTGGATAAAATCAAAATTTTAATTTTTTTTTTTGGCCACCAGCTGGCTATGTCCACTTTTGTCTACCATGGGGCCACTTTTGAATTACAGTGTACCTAGCAATTGCAAAAAAATTGATAAATGAATTTTGTGAAATCCAATAGTGCACTGCACATGTTTTATTATGAAGCACTGACCTATTGTTCCATTAGTTATAAAAGTTACTTTTTAGAATAATAAATGGATTTTAGTTATATTTGCAATATTTTTAGTTTACTTCTAATTACTCACTTAGTTTTTTCTACAGATTTTCTACTAGGTTTTTTCACACTTGTGTGTTCCTCCATTGACAAGACAAATGTTACATATTGTCAACTTACCTTTCTTTAAAAGCTATTATTCCTAATTTAGATTATTTGCACACTAAAATTACAAAAATAGTTATACTACTAATAGTAGTACTATGGACATACTTGATATATTTGCTGCAAAAGACAGAAAAGATAGCAAAAATATAATTTACAAAAATTATAGAGTAACAGAACAATGTTTTGTAAAATTACATTTTTTCATATTTAACCAGAATTTGCCTATAAAAATTACTTTTTTTTATTTGCCAAACACTGCTTTTCACCCTCTAAGTTTAGAGGTTAGAATGTAAAACTAGAAAAACTATCATAATTTGCTTTTAGTAGCAATGCTTAGAAGTTGTGAAATTTCAGTTTAAAACCCTTGGTGCTGACTAAATGTTTGAAAAGATCATTTTTAGGATCAGGTTAGATAAGATTCCTACTTTTGGGATTTGGGATTATTGGGAGCATGCTTGGGAGCAACCTAGGGATTCACCCGGCCGTTTCTATTGGCAACACAGACATGTAAGTCGCTATTGGACAGAATAGTAGTCACGTGACTGCTCTCAACCAATAGCGACTTACATGTGTGTGTGTTGCCAATAGAAACGGCCGGGTGAATCCCTAGGTTGCGCATGTATGATTGGGAGTTCGATGAAGATCCCTATCTGATGGATAAGATACAATGTATATAGAGTTGAGAGTAGCAGGTAGGATGGGATCCTGACTGACCTCTATATATTCCCATACATTAGATAGGGATCCTGACTACTCTCCCATAATCCCCCAGCAAAAATTGAATTCCTTATCCTGCCCAATTAAATAATATTAATCTCAATCTGCCTTCTAATTTAATCTAACCAAATATATTAGATTTTGGGCGCATTTAGTAAATTAAAGAGAGACTTTAAGAGACATTGTCACACAACCAGCAAGAGGCATTACTGCCCATTCCGCCGACTCCCCTGAGCAGGCGCACAAGCACGCGGATACAGAAGTGTACCGCGGCCCAAAATTTATTTATCGTTGTTAGGCATGGCACTTCACTGTGCCTTGGGGGTTGGCCCTCAAGGGCGTTAATTGCACGAGCAGAGCCAAGCCGAGCTTCCAATTTAGCCGCAAATTAATGAAACTGCACTTGGAATCGAGCCTGGGCCACTGGCACATCAGAGCGCCGCGAAAAACCACTGTGCTACGCCCCCCCCCACGCAATGCTTTGGTTATTAAGGTTGCTTTGTTCAATTTTCATTAGTTGACACTTTGACGTTTGAATTGGGTCCAATACTATGATTTTAATAGATTTTTAAATGCGTTTTTTCAGGGACTACCAGCCAGCCAAAATGCGTTCGCCACTTTGATTTAAATAACAGCGCTTCGCCTTTTTTACACCTGTCGGGATGTCTCGCTGGCAGGTTCGCCGCAGCATGGCCGGCGGCTATCGTCGACAGTCGCCACCAGCGTCTAGTTCTGGCGGCGTCCGTCACAACGGTTTCCATGGAGGGCGGGGACCCGACCAGCAGGCCCGGCATTATCAGCGTCGCTATGACTACAAAGAATCATATTATAATGAAGGCGACACGGACGGCTATAGGCAGAATGGTGGCCGGGTTGTCAGCCACGTGCCCTGGCGCGACTACGCCTATTCGAATCTGTACGATTCGTTCGATTCCGCCTACTCGTCTACTGGCCGAGACGCTGGCTATCCGGCGTCCGAAGCATCCACATCAGGGCCAGCCGGAGTTGTTAATAACAATCATCGAAATTCGAATCGATCGAATTATAGTACTAACTATTGGCGAGGAGGAGGCGTCGGTGGCGATTGGGCCGAGCCGCGTCGACAGGACCACCGCTGGGACTCCGGCGGCAGTAGCCGGTACGCCACCTATGCGGCGGCGGCGGCGACGTCGTCATCTCGTTACGCGCCGTCGTCTTTGTCGACGTCGGCTTCTCACTGCGCCAGCGGAGGCGGCCGGGCGCGCATGGGGGTGTCGGCGGCGTCTGGCGGCGTCGGCGGCGGATGCCTCTTAGAAACGCCGAAGTGCAACGTCAGTAGCGCCGTCAGACGGCGCCCAGTGGCTCGACCGAAACGATTGCAGGCGCCTCCGCTGCCATCGCCCATCGGGTCGGACGTGACCACCCCGACCGGGCAGTACGCCTGCCGGCTGTGCAAGTTCGGCACAGACGATGTCTACTCTTTGTACGTCCACGCCAACACTGGCGACCACATTGGCCGGGCTGTTCAAGATCCCGCCCAGTCGCTCTGCTGCCGACCGTGCAATCTGTTTGCCAGCGACATCAACGACATGCTTTTTCATCACAAGCTTCACGAAAACAGGCCGGATGCTGCCTCCTCCGATGCATCTGAAGCTTCGTCTGCCATTGCACCATTGGATGAACATCAGCCTTCTACTGCTACTGCTGCAGCTCCTGCCGCTCGGCCGCCTTCGCCCGCGTGTCCTCCGGCAGCGTCAGCCTCGCCACCTCCTCCTCCTCCTCCGCCACCGCCGCCTCAGCGTCCCGTGAAGCTGAAAATCCGCTGCCTACCCTGCCGGGAAGCTTTCACTCGCCAACCGGAAGCGCTGGCTCATTTTCGCCATCAAGCCTGCCAGCGGCAGTGCGAGCAGTGGTGGCGCAGCCAGACCGCGTCAGGCGGCCAGCCACAGTCATTCTTTGTTGTCCAATGCCGCGGCTGCTCAGAGAAGCCGACTTACCCGGCTTTCGGCGCCGAACTGGAGCAGCACATCGCTACGAAGCATCCAGCCCAGCAGCCGGTGACTCCCTGCTCCGAGCTGCTCGAACATCTGGCCGAAGTGAAATCGGCGCTAATTCGCGACCACCAGTCAGCTTCGACCACAGCAGCGCCGGAGAAGCCGCGCCAGATGGCTAGAAAGTCGGTGCTGCGCGGTGGCAAGCGGCCCCGCTTCACTGCAGGCCCCGCGGCGGCAAAGGCCGCTGCAAAATCCGGCGCGGCGAAAGCAACACCTGCTAATTGCAAGCTGGCTAAGCGAGCCCGCATGGCCGTCCAGACCGATGACGCGCCAATTGTCGGCTCCTCCTGTCTGATGGCGCCTGGCTATCGGCCTCTGCTTTTTACAGCCGCTGGCGCTGGCGCTGGCGCTGTCGCTCGAGACGCCGCGATCGCCTGCGCTCAGCTGGACGCGCCCGGCCGGTTGGCTCTGGTTGGGCCGGCTGGCAACGGCCATTCTGGCCTGGCCTGCTTAGCCTGCGGCAAGCTCTGTCCCGACCCCGCCCAGTTCTGGGCGCACGCGTCCGACTGTCAGAAGAAACTCCTTAGCGGCGCGGTTGCCTCCGCTGGCGCCGCCAAACAGTCCGGCGTATGTCCGCTTTGCAGCCTTGAGGTGGCCGATCTCAACGCTCACACGGTTCGGCACAGGCGCCGGATGCTGCCGGCCAGCTGGCACCCGGGGCCTGAGCCCCAGCCCGTGGCAGACCGTCAGGTTCCCCCCGCTTCTCCTGCCACTGATTTAGCTGTGTAACTTTTATTCAATGACAATCCTGTATTGTCTTAGTTGTTCCTGTTCTGTCTCTGGAATTCGAAGTTGTTGTTTTTTAGCATTTGGTGCTCAAACAGAATCGTCTTCTATTCCGCCTCACTGGGCGATTCCAACTCTCTTTCTCACTCAGTCGCTTCTCTCATAATCTCTCCATATCGCATCTCTCTCTCCCTCTCTACTCTTTTGTCTTCTTCTCGCTCATTCTCATTACTCTAACTTTCTTTTCTCCCGGACTCATCTTGCTCTCTCACCTCCCTCTCTCATCTCCCTCTCATCTCTCATCTCTCTCTGTCTCTCTCATTTCTCTTATCTCTCATCTCTCTTTCATTTCTCTCACCTTTCTCTCATCTCCCTTTCAACTGCCTCTCATCTCTCTTACCCCTCATCTCCCTCTTATCTCTCATGTCTCTCGTATCTCCCTCTCTTATCTCTCATTTCCCTCTCATGTCCCCTCTGTCTACGTTTACTACAATTCTCGCAAATAGCTACTCATGCATCAGGGATCGAAGCGACTATAAAAGTAGGCAAAATCGAATGTGTAATAAATGAACTCTGTCGTGAGTAGATCATGCTATAGAGTGCAAATACAGTAATAGCCTAACAAAATCCTTTCTCTAGAGAGTTACCATCTTTCTGGTTTTGTCTTGCGTTGCTTCTGTTAGAATCTTACTCTGCGTTTCTGTTGCTTTTACTAATTAAAGTTGACTTTTTGAGTATGTACTTAAAACTACAGATAGTTTATAAACTGTCCAATATTTACAGGTCTTAATTTGGCCTGGCTCATTCTGCTTTGTTAGTTAAAGCGTTAGTTATGTTCCGTGCCAATTAGTAATAAAAATTCTGCTCCGTCACTGTTCCGTGACAGTTGCTTTGCTTGTTGTTGCTTCACTTAATTCAATCGATTAGGGTCTACCAAAGATACTAGAATAACTAGATGGGTCACTCAGGCATAAATACTTAGTAAATCAGCTTTCTACTTTCAGTTCAGTAGCAAAGAAGAATACATAAGCCATTTTATAAACATAACCGCAGCTGAAATGACTTTAATAAGTTTAGAAGCCCAAGCTTGCAGGTGTAAACAGCTTCCTAATTGGTTCAGCAATAATGTACATTAGCCAGTCCACTGAAATGTACATGGCAGCTTTAGGCTGGAATTCCGAGAAAGGCAATAAAAATTGGGGCGGGACTAGGTAGGTAGTGTGGAAAGGCGCGGTTGGAGGGTTTAAGCTGGGGGGTACGAGCCAATTAAAATGAGCCTTGAATTTAAAAATACATTAAAATGCTTCAGTTTAACTTGCTACTGACCAGAAAGTAGTTTACTCGCAAATGTGCGGAGTGGCCCATCTAGTTCTTCTAGTATCTGTGGGGTCTACAAATAGATAAGTGCTCAGTACAGAGTAATCCACATGAAGTAATTAACGCTATTAACTACGTGTTTATTGTTTATTGTACAGCTTCTGTACAGTAACAGGTAGGCAGCTGCTTTACCAGTGCGTGTTTTTACCAGCCTTTTTTAACTTCGTTCATTCTTTGTTTTTTTTTCTCTCTCGGGAGTTTCGTGTTCTACTTGTTTTGTACCTTTGCCTTGTGTCTTCTCGAATACAATAATTTATAACAAAGTTCCAGCATTCTCAGAGTTGCACCTACAATAAAAGCATTAAGCGCATCATAGTAGTTCAATAGTTCATTATTATAAATATGAATTGCTATTAAAAATTCTGCCAAATTAAAATTATAAAATTTGTAGTTCAAGCGCATTAGCGTTGAAATCAGTGTGTTGTAATGCGTTCTACTCTTAATAGAGTAGCGTGTGTTTTAGCTTTTACCACGTGTTATAATATCCATTTTGGCTGTCTACTAGGAAATATAAGAAGTCAAATAATACTTATTGCGTGGCATATAATTTGTTAATTGCCGTGAAGATAGCCCATTTTTTACTTTAAAATGAACGCAGAAAATATTTCATGCTTTTTTGCTTCTGTTATTCTGCAAACTTTCATGCATGTGTGGAATTTCGGGGTTGAAGGTGACACAAGCAGATCTCTGCAAATTGCTAAAATCGGTGTCCCTTTTTTAAGTGAAGGCCCGGATCAGCATTTTTGGCCCGATATAGCCCCTTTTACGGAAAATGTGATCCTGCAAAAGTTCGGGGAAAAGCAAGCTGTTCCGGCTGGATTTTCCAAAAAATTTCACCTGGAACAACTGCTGAATTCTGATTGTAGACCCAAATTTCAGTAGGTTTTCCGGATGAAAATGTTCTGGGTGAGATTTTGGGAGTTCAGTCGGAATTCCTCAGTGATCTGGACCAAGTGATACGGAAAATCTACACTGATCAGCTCCCATTGACCAGAATCTCGATGAATCTCGACAAGACTGGTTTTCGCGTCTGTTGTGGCTCAAGGCAGCTGCTATGCTGACCTGCGATGGATAATCAATCCTCGCTTCTGTTGTGGCTCAAGGCAGCTGCTATGCTGACCTGCGATGGATAATCAATCCTCGCTTCTGTTGTGGCTCAAGGCAGCTGCTATGCTGACCTGCGATGGATAATCAATGCTCGCTTCTGTTGTGGCTCAAGGCAGCTGCTATGCTGACCTTCGATGGATAATCAATCCTCGCTTCTGTTGTGGCTCAAGGCAGCTGCTATGCTGACCTGCGATGGATAATCAATGCTCGCTTCTGTTGTGGCTCAAGGCAGCTGCTATGCTGACCTGCGATGGATAATCAATCCTCGCTTCTGTTGTGGCTCAAGGCAGCTGCTATGCTGACCTGCGATGGATAATCAATCCTCGCTTCTGTTGTGGCTCAAGGCAGCTGCTATGCTGACCTGCGATGGATAATCAATCCTCGCTTCTGTTGTGGCTCAAGGCAGCTGCTATGCTGACCTGCGATGGATAATCAATGCTCGCTTCTGTTGTGGCTCAAGGCAGCTGCTATGCTGACCTGCGATGGATAATCAATCCTCGCTTCTGTTGTGGCTCAAGGCAGCTGCTATGCTGACCTGCGATGGATAATCAATGCTCGCTTCTGTTGTGGCTCAAGGCAGCTGCTATGCTGACCTGCGATGGATAATCAATGCTCGCTTCTGTTGTGGCTCAAGGCAGCTGCTATGCTGACCTGCGATGGATAAACAATCCTCGCTTTTGTTGTGGCTCAAAGCAGTTGCTATGCTGACCTGCGATGGATAATCAATCCTCGCTTCTGTTGTGGCTCAAGGCAGCTGCTATGCTGACCTGCGATGGATAATCAATCCTCGCTTCTGTTGTGGCTCAAGGCAGCTGCTATGCTGACCTGCGATGGATAATCGATCCTCGCTTCTGTTGTGGCTCAAGGCAGCTGCTATGCTGACCTGCGATGGATAATCAATGCTCGCTTCTGTTGTGGCTCAAGGCAGCTGCTATGCTGACCTGCGATGGATAAACAATCCTCGCTTCTGTTGTGGCTCAAGGCAGTTGCTATGCTGACCTGCGATGGATAATCAATCCTCGCTTCTGTTGTGGCTCAAGGCAGTTGCTATGCTGACCTGCGAGGGTTAAAGTGCCATATATCAGCAAACGCTAGCGCTCGTAATGTGAGGCCGCGCCCACCCTCCCTGCAGGTGATAGCTTTGTTGGCTCTCCGACAAACTATTGCATTCTTATTGTGCTAGAGAGGTTGATCTAGACTCCCAATGGAATATATACTCAGCAAGTCAAAAGTTCCACCCTCCAAGCGAGTTGAAAATTTTCTCACTTATTGCGACAACTTCTCACTCATCACAATTCAACCCTCAAGTTACGCAACTAAGCAGCCGCGAGGAAAGGAAAGTTGATCGAATCTAACGTCAGTCGCACAAAATCATAAGTTTATTTTTTATGCAATATAAGCAGTTAGAATTGCGATGCTGAATAACGCGTGTGGGATCCCCTCGCACGCAGAAGTGCGGCGACTCTGCCGGGCATCCCCAGGATGAGGCGGCGCAGAAAGTCCTGGAGAAGCTGCTGCCAAGCGTTTTCAATGGCATGACGCAGCTCCGCAACATTCTGTCTTTTCGAATGCTGCGTTTTAGAAAGTCCCACGAGACATGCTCGATGGGATTCATGTCTGGGGACCGGGAAGGCCAGCGCAGAGTGCTCAGCTGTAGCTGTTCTTTTAGTTGACTAACAGCATCGGCTCGGTGTGGTGGCGCGTTATTGTTATCCTGGTCAACTCAAGTAGCAATAGGACTCGCGCCTGTCGTAAGTTGCGTCACTCGAAAAGTGAGAAAATTCATCTCGCTTAGAGGGTGGAACTTTTGACTGTTGCTGACTGAGTATATTCTGTCGCGGTTACTTAGTGTATCAGATTACCCTATTGTCTGGTGCAGCTGGGTGTCTAGATGGATATGGCATGGTTCCAAAAGCTCCTACTGGCCCAGTGTCTAAGGTAGCCTTTTGTTTTTTAAGACAGACGTTATTCTAGCTCTTGCTAGAGCATGCTCCATTGGGTTGTATAAAGCGTCTGCAGTGTTGGTGTATGGCCACCAGTGAGGGAACCCCGCTTCAACCGATGAATCAGAGTTGAGCAGTTGACTGAAAATGCTGACCTGCGAGGGGTAATCAATCCTCGCGTCTGTTGTGGCTCAAGGCAGCTGCTAAGTGTAGTCACTTTTATTTGACTACGCGGGTCAATCTTTAATCCGAGGGGTAATAAAGCCTCGAAATTGCAAGGTAAATTGATCTGCTTTTCGGAGGCACTGTAGCGTCCGTAATGTGAGGCTGTGCCCATCCTCCGTACAGGTGACAATTGAGAAATTGTTGCGCCCTGATTGTGTGTGAGAGGTTTGACTACCACTAGCATGTAGTCTTTCACAGCTGCTTAGTGTGTCAACGGGCTGAATATTCTATCGTCATATTTGACGCTTAGAAGCATGAGTCAGCCAACCATATTGTTTGGCACAGCTGGGTGTCTAGACGGAGACTGTGGCATAGTTCCAAATAGCTCTAACTGGCCCAGTATGCAAAGCAGCTTTCCTATTAAGATAGACGCTAATTTTTGTCGGTGCATGCTCCATTGGTTTGTCTAAGACATTTGCAGTTGCACCAGCGGTAAGCAGAACAAGTCAAGAGAGTAATCGTTACAGACTACGAGTGTCGGTAATCTTGTCGAGATTTAATAAATCCTCGAACAAGTCAAGAGAGTAGTCGTTACAGACTACGAGTGTCGGTAATCTTGTCAGCCACTTGTTTCCAGAGGGTGTCACTGCTTCGAATGAAACAGTTGATGACGCCGTTGGACGATCGTCCATCGCACTAGCGACATCTGCAACGCCAAGTCGGTTGGATATTACCGTTGGTACGCGAGATTGCGAAGACAATCATGTAAGAGTTTCCAGCGCAGTCGGCATTTCGTGGGGATGTTTCCCTGCAGGATTCGCATGAATTACCCGACTGTTACCTGGTCAGCGAATCCTGTTTGTCAGACAGGATAATAAACAGGATAACACGATGTTTCCCTGCAGGATTCGCATGAATTACCGACTGTTACCTGGTCAGCGAATCCTGTTTGTCAGACAGGAAAACAAACAAGAGCGAAAGTTATCTTGTGATTTTATCTGGTTTATTTACCAGAGGGTAAGGTAGACAAAACTTTAATTTCTCTAATAGACTCGGTTTTCCTAGAAATCAGCTAGAGGCGCATGTTTGTCATTGCCAGTGCATTTAGTTTGCTCCAGAGAAAGCATAGCGTTGAATGTAGTTTTGCCATAGACAAATTTGATCGAGAAAAATCCAATTTCTCTAGTAGAGCATGTGGGCTTTTTTTCAGTCAAGTTGATAATTGGGCCAAGGAATTCTAAATCTAGCGTTCCTTGGTTGAGCCCATGGATGAAGGAATACACTGGATTGCTCGTCTGAAATAGTCTATGGTCGAGTTCTTTCCTCCAAACTTGGAATTTACCCTCCTAGGAATCTATTGGCTGATGAAAGTTAAAAATAATCCCCCGTATGACTTGACTGGCTGCTTAATCAGTCAGGGGGAATTCGAAGATCGGGGTGTGAGTTTGACTTTGAGTGTTTTCATAGAATATTGTAGCAGTATGTCTCTGTCTTTGTGTTACCTGTTAACTCTATATTTACATCTTAATAGTAGGAACATTGGACTGGTGGCAGCGACCATAATTATTAGTTCATAATTTAGGAATTTTATGCACCTAGAGCTAGCTATATTAATAATCGGCATCTTAATAATTATGTACTGCTCCGATAACGAACAGTGGTCGTTTAAAGTCGGTAACATTCGTTATCACTTCAACCTTAGTGTTAAGGAGGAAGATCCTTGCCACAAGAGGATTATCCCAGACAGCAATAGGAGACGTAATTTCAACCCTCGCTACTAAATCGAAAACAAAACCAGTTAAGGCTCAGACCGGTCGCCCATTCCAGTCTCATTGTGATTAATGATTAGGGCCGGTGAGACGTCCGCAGGCAACAGCTTGATGCTTTATTTAGGCTTTTCTACCTACAAGCATGTCTAGCTGCTGAAAATTTGAGGGAAATCCAAAGATGTATTTGATAGACTGATTAAGCAGCCAGTCAAGTCCTACGGGGGATTATTTTTAACTTTCATCAGCCAATAGATTCCTAGGGGGGTAAATTCCAAGTTCGGAGGAAAGAACTCGACCATAGACTATTTCAGATGAGCAATCCAGTGTATTCCTTCATCCATGTGAAAACTGAAACAGGGTCTATAAGAGAGGTTGCTGCTGGCATCGTTCGTTTTGCTGATGTCTATGGCCGAATCATCTACTTGCTTGCCTTTTTACATCTAAATGCATGTTTATGCCAAGCGGCAATTCTTAACTTGGCTGACAACAGCCATAAAATGCACTAATTGCTTTTTTAACGATCTACATGTAAATGGAAATTTGGACAATCAAAATGGGAAAATCAATTCAAAACGGTAATTCGCCCAATTTAATGTACTTTTTGTATCTCAGGGCCACGGGAATATTTAAAAGTGAACAAAGTGTCCGTTACCGAAAGCAAAACAAAAGTAACTCAGAAGCTTTGAGCGTCAGGAAAGGATTTCATCGAGTTTCTCAACCAAGAATTCTCTCATTTCCTGATCGGCCTTGCACAATCCTTCTTTCCGACCACCGCGAGGAAAGGGATTCCACTCTGCCATCGAGTCGAAAGTTGGCAGCGATTTGGAATGCGGTCCTTCGATGGATGACCCTTGTTCAATCGCATCAGTCAGCCGCTGGCGATCTGCTACAGGAATTGGTGGCGCCATTCAATGGGGTCGATTCCCATTTTGAATGGCTTTTTTTACCATATTGAATGTTCAAAGTTATCGTCTATGGCCAAGCCTCCCTCAGTGGACTTTGCTAAACTGCTTAAGTCCATGACTAGGGTGCGATCTGTGGCCTGGCTTGAATGTCTATGGCGTCCCGATTTGATTGTCCAAATTGCCATTTAGATCTTCAAAAGCGATAGCAGTACAACAAATGCACGTTCCTTGCTCATTTCTAAGAAATTCGCATCTTTCTGCTTCAGTTGTCCCTGAACACATTTGACCTGCGAGTGTTAAAGCAGTTGTTGCATAGCGAATCCTCTTGATAGACAACAATTTTATCATTCTGATATCTTGTACGTAAGCTAGTAAGATTTTTAGTCTGTTTCCATTTTGAGTAGAGTGTGTGCTCCATCGCCCTGTGCGTTGTCTTGAATCTTCATAAGTTTGTTTAACTTTTCTGGCTACATTTATAACGCAATTTATACATTTATAATGATAATAATAATATTAATATTAATAATTGATTGCACCTGCCCTATTGGGCAGATGTGCAACAGACAGCTCAACCACCTGTTGAATGTCCAGAAGCTCCGCCTGGGTGAAGGCCATAGACCAACGAAGTCAGAGCTGATGCAGACACATGTAGTCGACGTGCTGATGAAATTTGAAGGCTTGGCAAGGCTGCACTGAGGCGCAGTGCTGATTGGCGCGCAGGGGTGTACTGAATACACTAGAGCTTATGGGAAAAACCCGACCTTCTGGAAGAACCGTCGAATATCTCGACGGTCCGTAGAGCTGGCGACTTGATTCTTGTTTGAGAAGTCAGCCCGTGTTCTTGAATTTCGTGTGCCTGCGTTGCTCCGTTAAAAATGGCTTGGTATTCCCAATGTTAAACCTTGTGAATTACCAGCAATGTCTTTCAATGCAAATATTCGGTAATCAAGTACGACGTTATTATTGAGAGATAAGTGTGCGCGGGGACGACTTGCTGGCGTATAATTTATTAAAGTCCGATTTATCTAGCAGCAGTCATCCGATCTTCGGCAGTGTCACGTCAATCCGGTAGCTGTAGCACAGTTCAAATCCTTGATCTGCAGGCCGCTTAGCTAACAGGTGCAGGTGATAGCGACCGCCCGACACAAAATTCACTAGAACAGTTGCCGACTGGCCCGACAAGCTAGTCTCGCAGTTGTCGCTGTGGTCCTCAGCCGGCTGCTGCTGCTGGGCCAGCCTGGTGAGGGTCACGGCGAAGTCCAGCTCACCCTTGACGCCGAATCGAAGCGCCATCGTCTCGGCGTCTTGCACAGTCAGCTTGAATTTGGACTCGGCAGTCAGGCCGAGACGCTTGGCTGAAGAGCCGCTGGCTCCGGGCTTCACCTTCGACTCGTCGATCGCAGGCCGGGCGAGGCTGCCGCCCTGTTCCGGCAGGCCTGAGCACCTGAGCAGGTATTTGCAGACGTGAGTCGCCTGACAGCCAGCCCGCTCCAGGAACAGCTCCAGGGCGTAGACGCCCGACTCCGGGGGTCGCACCAGCAGCAGCAGCACGTTGCCTTGACGACGAATGCGAATGTAGCGATTCAGCGTCTGCGAAGTCAGGCCGTTCTTGTGCAGCAGAGCGGTGAATGCTGTAGCCTCCTGGAGTAAATCGTCCGGCACCCAGAACTCCACGGTCAGCTCCGAGCCCTGACTTGCGTCGAAGTTGATGACGGCTGACCCGTGGTTCATCGGCTTCACCCCAAAATGCCGCAGCGCTTTCGCCGGTCCCCATTCGCCGTTGCCGCCGGCGCCGCTGGCCTTGGGCAGCGGATTCATCCGCTTCTGCAGGGCGGCAGCGGACACCTTGAATTTGGCGACAGATTTCATGCGCACCTGGTTGCCGTACAGAGACGGACTGTGCGGCTGAACTACGGCGGCGAAGATCTCTAGGTAGTAGGCCTGCCGGCTGGGCACGTGGACGTCGAACACGAGACTCCCAGGTGTTGGCACTGAGAAGAAAATGTACCTGGGATTGGAGGAGTTTAGTGATGAGTTTCCCGGGAAAATAATAATGATAAAAATGATTAATTACACCTGCCCCAATTGGGCCAGATGTGCAACCGACAGCTCACCCGCAACTATTGTACGGCTGTTCAGTCCAAGGGCTGCAGGGGGTCGCCACACACACCCTCAATTACCATCAGCTAATGCTGGCACCTATTTTACAGCTGAGTGACCTGAAGCAATGCAGAATTAAGTGTCTTGCTCAAGGACACAAATTGCTCCAGTGGGATCGGGAATCGAATTCCCGACCTTCTAGTCGTGAGCCCGACGCTCTTACCACTTACACCCGCAATAGAGCAGTAGTCAACTTGTTTTCTTTTTATGAAATCCTAAAGTTAAGAAGTTAGCGCCCTTCTATCCAGATACTTTAGCTGTCCATGACCTCTAGAGTCACCCCCACCTGTCCAACTGCGCTCCCTGATAATAGGCCGCCCCGGTCTCAGCGCAGCGGAACTGGAAGTGGCACATCAGCGGCAGGTCCTGCTGCCGCAGGCTGATCTCCAACGCTGCACCGCCGAACTCGTTGGCTTCGAGTAGCGCCTTCGTGTCAGCCGGGAACTCCATGCCGAAGTGGAAGAAGTCCGACCTGACAAACGGCAGCGCCTCAAAGTCCGTGAGGCCGATCGGCCGGTCCAGCAGCTGCCATTTCGGCTCGAATGGGAAAAATTCATAAATAAACTTTTCCGGATCTGTCAAGAAGTAGTGCTCATCATAGTCGTAGCGAAGATTCTTGCCGTCTGTCGGCTGATTTGGGTTGGCCGGCAGTGTCTGCTGGTGTTGTTGCTGCTGTAGGGCTAAAATTTTTAATATTCAATATAACACTTTTATATTCGCAAGGTAAGCATTAGTGACGTATCCTATGCTATTTTGCATACTTTCTTAAGTCTCTTCATAAGTACTTTTGCTTTTGCCCATCGCTAACCAATTGTGAAGCTTTTCTGTTTGCTTCAGCTTCTGGACCCTGCCTAAACCCTACTCTGGACCCTTCCTAAACCCTACTCTGAACCCTTCCTAAACCCTACTCTGAACCCTTCCTAAACCCTACTCTGAACCCTTCCTAAACCCTACTCTGAACCCTTCCTAAACCCTACTCTGAACCTTAACCTAACTAAACCCTACTCTGGACTCTACCCTAAACCTGGACTCTGGACTCTACTCTGAACCCTCCCTAAATAAACCCTACTCTGAACCCTTCCTAAACCCTACTCTGAAAACAAACCCTCACCTTCACCCTAATCCTAAATTGAATCGCAACCTAAAACCTATCCTTAACCATACCCTAAACCTAATACTGAACCCTACTCTAAAACTTACATTGAACCCTGAACCCTATCATAAACTCTATCCCAAACCCTACCCAGAACCTTGTATACCGAACCCTAACCCGAACACCTACTCTGAACTTATTGACCTTTGGGATTCATTTTTAGACTAATAAAAATCGTTTAATCATTTGCAACCCACAGAATTCGCCCATCGATCTGTTACGCACTTCCAATAGCGGACGGTCGCCTATTCCTGTTGCGCACAATGCGCCTGGCCGCCCAGTTGCACTGCACCAGCCGCCAGTCGCCGTCGATGAACACCGCGTTCCAAGTGTTTTTGAATTGGTGCGCATTTCTAAACTGCATGCAGGGCTCGTAGCCGGCCGATTTTGAATAGCCTGCGGATGCGAGATTCCGAGTATTTCCCTAACGGTCATCATCAACTCCAGACATAAGACATTAATCATATGGTATTGCTTTAAGCAGCCTATTTTTCACTTGGGGCTTTCAAACGTGGACACGGAGACTCTATGGCTTCGCTTGCTCAAAGTAGTCTATGGCCCAAACCAAAATGGCTAGAAGGCGCAATCAGTTTTCCACACCAGCTGGAGCAAAGGACTCCATGGAAAAGGAGTGGAATTTTGTCTATGGTCAAAGCTATACTGAGACCATACAGTGCAGAAGCTTTTTATAAGAGGCTATAATCAGAGGCTATACAGACAACAAGCTCTAAACTGAAGCAAGACCACAAAGAGCCCTTCTCTTTTGACGAATTGATTGATTGACGCATTTTCTGCTCTCCGATGGCGGAGGTTCAACCTCCCAAGGTCAAATTTTTTATGTTAAAATTAGCGACGAAACGCGGCGACTCAGTGCCACAGAACTGAGAACTTACACAGAATGCTCAATCAGTGTATGTCTATGACTCCGAAATGCATGCGCGTGCACACTACTTTTTTAGTGAAGGTGCCGGAAGTAGTGCAGATGAAAACTGATCAAGTATTTTATTTATTAGATTTCTGATCATCAGTAATTATAGAAAACTGGGAAGAAACCGGCTCATATCAAGTACGCTAGGAAAGACCACAGATACGAAAATAACTAGATGGACCACTCAGGCATATATGCTTAGTGAAACAGCTTTCTACTTTCAGTTCAGTAGCAAATAAGAATACACAAGCTATTTTATAAAAATAATCGCAGCTGAAATGAATTTGATAAGTTTAGAAGCCCAAGCTTGCAGACGTAAACAGTTTGCTAATTGGTTCAGGAGTAATGTACATTAGCCAGTCCACTGAAATGTACATGGCAGCTTTAGGCTGGAATTCCGAGAAAGGCAATAAAATTGGGGCGGGGCGAGGGGGCTAGTGTGGAAAGGCGCGGTCGGAGGGTTTAAGCTGGGGGGTAGGAGCCAATAAATGAGCCTTGGCTTTTAAAACACATTTAAATGCTTCAGTTTAACTTACTACTGAACTGAAAGTAGCTTGCACGCAAATGTGCTGAGTGGCCCATCTAGTTATTCTAGTATCTGCATGTACGAAAGACAAAACTAACTCACTGTATTGAACTATATTGAAGTTATTCGGTTCAAACTGGGACTGCAAAATGCTATAGTTAGTTAGTTCGCCCGAGGTTTTCGGCACTGCCACAGATCCAAGGCAACAGTCGCACACGCGCTCACACTGGGTGTACATTCTGTACAACGGTCCTGGCTTTCTCATCATTAGGCATGTACACTCTCTGTGGCTAGACCGTATTAATATCAAGTAAGACGCGTTAACCACTTCGCGCCCAAGCTTGGTTCCGCAAGATGGCTTAAAAGCCCAAAGGCCTGCAGAGCAGTCCATAGACAAATTTGTCTTTTTTGCTGAATCGAGTGCACACTCTAGAAGCCCAGAAGTAAAGTATATCACATAGTTTTTCAGCTAGCTCCTGTTCAAACCTTCCTACCCACAAATGGCTTTTACGCGGCCGAATAGGACAGCTAAAAGTGACGCCTTGCGCAGACTGGGACTCGAATCCGATTCGGAAGACGCTTTATCAAGCAATGACTAGACGGTTTTTGAGTCAGAAACAGAGTCGGAAGGCATGGATCCAGAAATTGATCAGAGCCAAGATGAGGCGACCGCGGAATGGGTTGAAGTAACCCCTGGAAATGACAACTCGTTTGACCACGACGGGGTGCCGGTATTCCGAGGGTTTTCGACCATCAATCTAAGCACTGGTCTACCAGAAAATCCAGACGAAAGTATGAAATAATTTTTATCAATCTTCCTGACTGAAGAGTTTCTCACCACCGTCTTGTCACATGGACCAATGAGCGAATGTGGTTGGCAGTCAGGGAGTTCCAGCAGGAGAGTGCAGAAAATGGCGAGGAAGAGAGCGAGAGTTGTTGAGCTTAGCCGCGAAGTGCTGGGCGAAGGATACCACATATACACGGACGACTCCCTGCAACGGAAGCCCAGACTCGCCCAAGCAAACGATTCCGAATTTGAAACCTGACGTTCCAGCTAAGAAGACAGTATTTTGCTGCGGCCAATGTCCCGGAAATCCTGGTCTCTGTCCAGATCCATGCTAATTCATCCACGCTTTATTTCCCCTTTAACATTTCTCATTTGAGTGAAAACACAATAGAAATGCACAATGGACGTCTTTAAATCAGTCATGGCCTGCACAGCAGGCCATACTGGGCACTTGCTTTAGTGATTGGGAGATGGTTTTTGATGCCATAGACATTTTTCAATCTCTGGGTTTCTGGGCCGTTTCGGTATGGCCTGCAGTGCAGGCCTTTGGCTTCCAAATGGTTAAAGCCACTCCGTCCCCTTGATGTTGAATCGTTCAAATAAGTCGTTTTACCCCGATTAAACATTTTTCCCAGCCGATTTCATTTTGATAATTTGTGATGCTATGCGCACCATGGTTTAAATGTCGACTTTATAATCAGGCCATATCTAACCATCTATCTGTAGCAATTTCTATCAACTTTTTTGTGGTGCCGCACCCAAATTGTTAAGCATGGGCAGATGGAGTCTCTCTGAGAATCCAGTCTGAAGTGCTCAATGGTCTGCCAAGGGGCTTGGGTCAGATCTGACGCGTTCACACACTATGTGCAGCTCCTAAAAGACTCAGGGGGTAAGAAAGCAATGAAACTGTTGGAGAAAGCAGATGTGCTTCAAATAGAGAATAGACAATGAGCTGAAGACAGCAGAGCTGCTCTCCAAAAGCATCGGACAAGAGATGATAAATATGCCATGTAAAATTGTTGCAGAGGGTAAATGCTTTCATTTCTTACCTCTCCTGCTTGAGGTTCTATCACTAATTACTAGTCTTGTCTTCAAACAGTAACGCGCCGGTGCCTGCAATCTGTCTCTTTCTCTCTCTGTTCAATTTCAACCTGATTGACAGCTTGTTGGCATTTCCTAACCTAAGCATGTGGGCGGGCATGGGAACTTGCCAACGCCTTAAGGCTTAGACCAAGCATCTGGAGTCATCTTACAGCAGCTAGACACACCACCAAACAGCTAGAATCACTTCAAAACAGCTAGACACATCACCAAACATCTAGAGTCACCTCAAAACAGATAAACACATCACCAAACATCTAGAGTCACCTCAAAACAGCTAGACACATCACCAAACATCTAGAGTCACCTCAAAACAGCTAGACACGCCACCAAACATCTAGAGTCACCTTAAAACAGCTAGACACATCACCAAACATCTAGAATCACCTCAAAACAGCTAGACACATCACCAAACATCTAGAGTCACCTCAAAACAGATAAACACATCACCAAACATCTAGAGTCACCTCAAAACAGATAAACACATCACCAAACATCTAGAGTCACCTCAAAACAGATAAACACATCACCAAACATCTAGAGTCACCTCAAAACAGCTAGACACATCACCAAACATCTAGAGTCACCTCAAAACAGCTAGACACGCCACCAAACATCTAGAATCACCTCAAAACAGCTAGACACATCACCAAACATCTAGAGTCACCTCAAAACAGATAAACACATCACCAAACATCTAGAGTCACCTCAAAACAGATAAACACATCACCAAACATCTAGAGTCACCTCAAAACAGATAAACACATCACCAAACATCTAGAGTCACCTCAAAACAGCTAGACACGCCACCAAACATCTAGAATCACCTCAAAACAGCTAGACACATCACCAAACATCTAGAGTCACCTCAAAACAGATAAACACATCACCAAACATCTAGAGTCACCTCAAAACAGATAAACACATCACCAAACATCTAGAGTCACCTCAAAACAGCTAGACACATCACCAAACATCTAGAATCACCTCAAAACAGCTAGACACGCCACCAAACATCTAAGAGTCACCTCAAAACAGCTAGACACATCACCAAACATCTAGAGTCACCTCAAAACAGCTAGACACATCACCAAACATCTAGAGTCACCTCAAAACAGCTAGACACATCACCAAACATCTAGAGTCACCTCAAAACAGCTAGACACATCACCAAACATCTAGAGTCACCTCAAAACAGCTAGACACACCAGCTAACACTAAGACACACTATCAAAAATCTACACACATAGAAATATCACTAAAAACTTCGACAGGAGTTTAAACAAACCGACACACCACTTAGCACCCTAACATGCTATCAGAGATACGTCTTTGAATACTTCTAGACAGTTTGTTGACGACAACTAGTTCACGTTTGCGTCGCAGTGCTTCCACCCCTTTACCTTTAATTTCAACCGCGTGAATCCCAGCGTACGAGCACAGCCGCATGAACAGCACGTGATAGGTCTCTGTGCCAAACTGGATGCTTCTCAACAGTCCCATCGGAGTGTCCGGATTCCACTGGTTGTCAATGTGCAGCGTCGACAAGTCCTTAACGGTGATCCAGCGAAATATCGCCCGCACCTTCTCTAACTCCGACATGCAGTTGGCTGTCAGCTGTTCGGCCAGCTCCGTGAATGTCAGCTGCTGCCGGTCCTCGGCTATGCGGATCACGTGATCGTCCAGCTGTCCAAAGATCCCGGCGTCCGTATAGAGCGACGATTTTGGCCGGGAGGGCGCGCAAGGCGACGGCACCCGGTCCGGGATGAAGCTCAGCATCCCGTTGGCATCGGCGGTGCTGCTGGCCACGTCAGTCAGCGAGTCTGACGCGCTGTCGATGGTCAGCAAGTCGACAGCCTGCGTTGTCCGATCGGCCAAGTCAGCCTCTTGGTGAGGCGCACCGCTGCCCTGATTGACTTGACTCCATTGAGTAGTCCGATCAGCTGTCATTGCCCCGGGACCAGGCGCAGTGAATCCATCTACAGCTCTCGAGGACTGAGTCTGTCTGTCAACCAGCTGCTGCTGGTGCACGCCTGACGTTGTTGATGTCGACATTGAGGACACTGCTGCCGTCTGCTCCACCGGAGCGTCCGTCATGACGCCAAAATCGACGCCTCGATTGATTTGAGCAACGCCGAGACCGCCAGCAACTTCCTCCTTGTTCTGCTTCTGCTGAGACGTCTCCTTGGCAGTTTCTCTTGGCTCTTTCTGCGCGAATTTGAAGCGTTTGACTTTTGTTGTTTTATTAAATATTATTATTAATACACCTGCCTTAATGGCCAGACATGCAACCGACAGCTCAGCCGCAGCTATTGCGCGGCGCATTTGAAGGCTGCGTACGGCTGTTCAGTCCAAGGATTGGGGGGTCGCCACACACACCCTCAATTATCCCAGCTAATGCTGGCACCCATTTTACAGCTGGGTGAACTGAAGCAATGCAGAGTTATAAGTGTCTTGCTCAAGGACACAAATTATCCCAGTGGGATCGGGAATCGAACCACCGACCTTTCAGTCGTGACTTCAACACTCTAACCAGTTAGGCTACAGCCCCAAAGCAACAACAAGGCTACGATTGACCAATGAACCAAGTGATAGTTAGTTTTTTTCAGACGCCTGACTGAGCTATAGAGCCTATAGTTATATTAAGTGCACTTCAGAGTTAGTTTCAACTGAACCATTTATAACTTGCCTCAATCTCTTTCTGCTTTCTGGATAGCAGCTGCAGCATCTCGCGGCTCTGCCTGGACACCAGCTCGGCTGTTCTCTCCTGGGCCAATTCCTGGAACTGCGATTCGATCGCGTCGCGCTGCTCGGCCTCCTTGAACCGGATGGTCCGATGGGCGGCCTCCTTCTCCGCGTCTGGCGCCCGTCTGCGCGTCATCTCCTGCAGGCGGGCCTCCCAGGTCTCCTTTATCTCGGCCTCGAGGTGCTGCTCCTTCTGCTGCCGATCCGCCATCATCTCGCGCAGCAGCCGATCTTCTTCGGCCCGGTGTCGCTGCTCCAGCGCCTTCTGGGCCTCCAACAGTTCAGAACGGCGCGGACTGTGGGAATGAGAATATGGTGTCCGACTTTCATGGAATTCCATCGATAGGGTGTCCGAGTTTCCTAAAATGTAATTGACAGAGTGTCCGAGTTTCCTGGAATGCTATTGATAGGGTGTCCGAGTTTCCTGGATGGGAATGCTATTGATAGGGTTCCGATTTAATTCTATTGATAGGGTGTCCGAGTTTCCTGTAATGCTATTAATAGGGTGTCCGAGTTTTCTGAGTTTTCTGGAGTAATATTGACGCAATTTCCGAGTTTCCTGAAATGTAATTGACGGGTAGTCGGATGTCCCAGTTTCCTGGAAGGCTATTGACGGGTGTCCGAATTCTTCAAATGCTTTTGACGGGTGTCCGAATTCTTCAAATGCTGTTGACGGGTGTCCGAATTCTTCAAATGCTGTTGACGGGTGTCCGAATTCTTCAAATGCTGTTGACGGGTGTCCGAATTCTAAGTCCGAGTTTCCTACTTGGGGTCTGACAGAGATCTTGAAATCATGGTCCTCACCCCGGATTGAAGTGATGCCGACTAAACGTGGCCTTCCGACCTTCCGAACGAATTTTGGTCACCTCCACCGCCTGCCGGATGCTGATGGCCTGCGAGTCCACCTGGCCGCCGCGGTGGACACCCGCGTCCCGGTCCCGGCTGCGGTTGTACAGCGTCTGCGCCGTCAGGGCCGTCCGCATCCCGACCTACAGACCAGGCGCAAAAATTCATTAAATGCCAACGGCTTCGGATCCGGTGATTTCTTTATTGAAGATTGAAGACAGCTTGTGATAAAGAATGTTGGCAATTTGGCATCTTCAACACCTAATTTAGCATCTCTAACAACTAATTTAGCATCTATAACACCCAATTTAGCATCTATAACACCCAATTTAGCATCTCTAACACCTAATTTAGCATCTCTAACACCTATTTAGCGCCTTTAACACCTACTTTAGCATCTCTAACACCAATTTAGTGCTATAAACACCAAATTCAGAATCTTTAACACATAATTTAGCATCTCTAACGCCTAATTTAGCATCTCTAACAGCTAATGTAGCATTTCTAACACAACTTAGCATCTCTAACACCCAATTTAGCATCTCTAACATCTAATTTAGCAACCCTAACACCTAATTTAGCGTCTCTAACACCTAATTTAGCATCTCTAACACCTAATTTAGCAACCCTAACACCTAATTTAGCGTCTCTAACACCTAATTTAGCATCTCTAACACCTAATTTAGCAACCCTAACACCAAATTTAGCATCTCTAACACCAAATTAAACATCTCTAACACCAAATTTAGCATCTCTAATGCCTAATTTAGCATTTCTAACACATAATTTAGCATCTATAACGCCTAATTTAGCATCTCTAACAGCTAATGTAGCATTTCTAACACCTAATTTAGCATCTATACCACCTAATTTAGCATCTCTAACACCCAATTTAGCATCTTTAACACCTAATTTAGCAACCCTAACACCTAATTTAGCATCTCTAACGCCTAATTTAGCATCTCTAACAGCTAATGTAGCATTTCTAACACATAACTTAGCATCTGTAACACCAAATTTAGCATCTCTAACACCCAATTTAGCTTCTTTAACACCTAATTTAGCAACCGCAACACCTAATTTAGCATCTCTAACGCCTACTTTAGCATCTCTAACAGCTAATGTAGCATTTCTAACACCTAATTTAGCATCTATAACACCTAATTTAGCATCTCTAAAACCTAATTTTTCATCTATAACATCTAATTTAGCATCTCTAAACAGTTGGCAGTTGCCAACTACTCTAGACAGACTCACAGTATCCACATCCATCTGAGCATTCTTCAGCTGAGGCCGGTGCCCTGAGCAGTAGACCTCCCTGTCAGCTGAGTCACTGGGATTCGCGCAATATGAGCTGAGTGTCAGCGACAAGCCGCAGACGTGGCAGCGGAAGCAGTTCTTGTGAAAGACGGCCTCATTCAGTGGGCCGATTTTCTCAGTCGGGTAGACAGTCTTGCCGCAACGGTAGCACTGCTGCGGCCCCGTGGCGAACTGTGACACAAGCCGTCGGTTCATGCTTGGCTTCTAATTCACACGAACCTGTCACTGAATTCGCTAGACGGTTTTTATGCAGACAGTAGCTGCGCGGCCGGATCGCCTCAGCCAATCGAATTAGATTTCTTTCAGTGTACCTGTACTTTACGAATGCGAATAATTTGCATTATTCACTACTGAAATATTATGCACTCCAGTAGTAGTTTTTGATGAATGTTACAAGATAAAATTATTAACAGATGAAAAGACAAGATTTGTTTAAATTTTGTTCATCAATTTGGGTTACTGGAAAGTTGCCGATGAACTTAGCAATTTTAAGCTAAAATATTAAAGTCTAATCTTCTTGATTTCGTTCGTTGAATTTGAATTTTCCTTATCGCCACCATAGATACTATAGAATTAACGCGTGCAAGCTACTTTCAGTTCAGTAGTAAGTTAAACAGAAGCATTTTAATGCATTTTTAAAGCCAAGGCTCATTTATTGACTCTTACCCCCCAGCTTAAACCCTCCAACCTCGCCTTTCCACACTACCCTCCGCCCGCCCCAATTTTATTGCCTTTCTCTGAATTCCAGCCCAAAGCTGCCATGTACATTTCAGTGGACTGGCTAATGTACATTATTGCTGAACCAATTAGCAAGTTATTTACGCCTGCAAGCTTGGGCTTCTAAACTTATCAAAGTCATTTCAGCTGCGGTTATGTTTATAAAATGGCTTATGTATTCTTCTTTGCTACTGAACTGAAAATAGAAAGCTGATTTACTAAGTATTTATTTATGCCTGAGTGGCAATAGTTACATGAATTCTAGTATCTGTGTTCGCCACCGGAGCTAGAATTCTTACTTGCAAGTATCATTATCATAATATCTTATCGAAAAACAACTACGAGCCTGCATGTACTTTGATTGAACAAGCTGGGTAATAAGATAGATAGTTTATAGTTCTAGATTGGCTAGGCATTAGGCAAACACACACACCCTACCTTTCAGAAGAGCTTAATAAATATTATAATAAAGTTATTGACAACTGAAGTAGGAGGACAGTATATGCTTGATTTTCTTAGAAATTCCCTCAAGATATCAGACTTTTCTAGCGAGGATTTTTCTCGACCGATTTTGTCTATGGTGAAACCCCATTCAGGTAAAAATTCGGCCCGAGCTATATCCGGCCCATGAAGCCTCTGATTCCGGCCTCTGATTCCGGCTCGCTCGCTCAAGGTTTGTCTCTTCTCAGCTCTTCTCTCTCCTCTCCTCTCATCTCATCTCATCTCATCTCATCTCATCTCATCTCCACTCCACTCCACTCCACTCCACTCCACTCCACTCCACTCCACTCCTCCCCACTCCTGTCCTCTTCTCTCCTCTCCTCTCCACTCCTCTCCACTCCACTCCTCCCCACTCCTCTCCTCTCCACTCCTCTCCACTCCACTCCTCCCCACTCCTCTCCTCTCCACTTCTCTCCACTCCACTCCTCCCCACTCCTCTCCTCTCCACTCCTCTCCTCTCCTCTTCTCTCCTCTCCTTTTCTCTTCTCTCCTATCCTCTCCTCTACACTCCTTTCTTGTCTCCTCTCCTCTATTATTTCTCTCATCTCTCATCTCTTCCACTTCTCTCTCCTCTATTCTTTTTTCCTTCCTCATTTTGCCAGCAGCAATGAACTAGGAGACCCTTTATCTGGCCCTTGATGCAAAAGGCTGGCCGACCACTGCTCCAGAGCACACTAAATGCACTGCCAACATGGCAACTATGGGTTCCAGCTCATTCCTAAGAAAACCGAGTGTAGCGACCTTCTACTTCAGCTGTCCATGAAAATCATACTGTGTAAACCTGCACATCCGGCTGAGGATCACAGCTTAGGACTAATATTTTTCTTCACATATTCTCACCTTATCAAGTAGTTATGAGTCAATACTTCTGAGTTATCGTCAGTAGCAGTCGACTCTTGTGCTCTTATCAACTAAACCAAAAAGCTGCTCACCATTGGCTGCCTCGGGTATGAGGCAACATGTCTGAAATGTGCACACGGGCCACTCAATTCTGCTCCAGTAGTTGTACGTACGAGTATGGTAAATATAATTAGACTCAGTCAAACTGACTCACACCTGAGTCACAAACTCATATCATAGGCACTTGCCAACTGCCAACAATCTTGGCCATCTACTTCAGTATCTACGCTGCTAAATGAACAACCAACGGATAGAATCAACGGCCACAGAGTGCAGCTGCTACGGCTGTCACCAGCCAGCTAAGGGAGCAGCTGCCGTAGCCACCGGCGACCCGCTGTGCGCCACTCACGCTGCTCAGGACGCCGACAGCGTCATGCAGCTGCGCAGGCGCGTTCTCGCGCGCTATCGTCAGGCCACGGAGGCGTCGAAAGCGCGCATCGAGCGGCGCAGATGCCGAGCCGAGGCGCGCAGAGCAGTGGAGGAGGCGCGCAACCTGCTGGAGTGCAGCTTCCGCGCTACACTTCAAGCCCTTGACGTTGACACTGACGGAGACGGAGAAGAGTGCAGACTGGCGGAGCTGCTGACCTACGAGACGGAGGACGCGGCGGCGATGGCGCAGGACGATCTGGTTGCTGTGCACCGCCTGGCGCGGCGCATGGAGCTGGCTCTGGGTCAGGCTGGCGTCAGCGGGACTCAGGACCCCGCCCTGTCTGCCGCTGCCGCCAAGCAGCTGTCCGACAATTGGACTTCGCTGTGCCGCTCAATCGCTGGGGCAGTTCGCGCATTTCTCAATACAACCGAGGCGGCGCAGCAGCAATCGGCAGTTGTTGTCGAGTCGACCAGCTGGGACGGCTTGTCGGGCGACGTCATGTGGGCGACCGTCTGCCGCAACACGTCGGGCTACGGAGCGGACGCGGACTCTGGCGTGGTTGTCTCGCTGGCCGACGTGCCGCCGCCCACTGCGCAGCCGCTGCCGCCTGTGTGCCTGTTCGCCTCGCTTCACCGCGACCACCAGACCGACCACCTGCTGGCGCTGGGCTCCGATGGCTGTCGGCTGCGCGTTCGAGCCGAACTCGACTGGACGCATCGGGTGAGAGTCTTTGCTGCGCCTTGGCTCGCAGATCGAGCGGGTGGACCCGCAGCCTTCGAGGAGGCAAGCAGTCAGGCACGCGCTCACACAGGGTGTACAGGCCCTGACTAATTTCTCCTCGTCAGACATGTACACTCTCTGTGACTTGGTTAGCCCCTCGCAGACCCTCACAATTCTCATGAACATGCCCCGAATACCCGAATCGAACCCAAAAGCCTTGGGTTCTGAACCGCTTTTTTGCCTCACCTCTGCTGCTCAGGTGCGCGGCCTCTACTGCAACTCCGTCAGGTAGAGGCTGTTCGTCTCGCAGGACGAGCTCGGCGTCACCGCCTGCTGCCTGGCCGGCCGGCGTCTCTTCAGCCTCAGCCTGCCGGCTCCGCTGTGCTGCGGCGGCCTGGCCGGCCTGCCCGCCGACAGCCGCCTGTTCGTGTTCGACGAAGCCAACCGGCGAGTGCTGACTGCTGCCTTGGGCGAGGACGACAGCGGCCAGCCAATCGGGTGCGAGCTGGCTGCGGTCGGGCATCGGCACACCGGCAGCTTCGGCCGGCTTGCTGTTGTCGCCGACAGCAGTGCCCTGCTGCTCACCGACTTCCTGGGACGGCGGCTGCTGCAAATTCGATTGGAGACCGGAGAGGCTGCGGAGTGGCCCGCAGCTCTGGGCTGTGCTGAGCGATGGTGAGTGCTGGGGCTGAGCACCCTCCCTACAGCACCTACAGCACCCTCCCTATAGCACCTACAGCACCCCCCTAAAGCACCTAGAGCACCCTCAATACAGCATTCTCAGTAAATGAATTCAGCATGATTTACGTGAATACAGTTTTGCATACAACAGTGGCACTTAACCAGACGTTATTATTATCACCGACGACATACAGCTAGACTAGATAAAGACAGTCACGAGAATATAGCATCAGTAGCATGCGTTGCCTATCTCGCCTGCCTTGAGCGTTGGCACCTAATCATTGAGAATCGAACCCAGGGGCTTTGGCACAGAGTCGGATCCGTTGTCATACCACCCGCAGCTCCGGATCCCCCGTGTCGGTGGTCGTCGACGCCTCCGGCCGGGTGTTCGTGAGCTACACTGAGGATCACGTGATCGATATCTACTCGCCGGAAGGTGTCCGACTGCTCGGCCGACTTGGCAAACTGGGCCGGCCAGGCGGCGGCCGCGGACGGCGGGATGGCCGGATTCTGCTGGAGAGTCCCTGTGGCCTGGCCGTGTGGCCGGGACTCGAACCCGGACTGACCTGGCTGGCAGTGGCCGAGCGGGACGCCAGACGGCTACGGCTGTTCCTGGTGGCGTGAGCGGGCCGGCCGCACTGCATAGGAAACGATCAGCTATAGTAGTAGCAGATGATAGCTCAACTCTGCCGCAGGGAAAGCCGCGGAAATTCCGTGGGTCGCTGCAGCCAACCTCTGAGCCAAGGAGCAACCGACCTTCCTCAGGAAGCCTCATTTTGGACTGCAAGTGTTCACAGTTGGCACGCAGCAGATACTCGTAGGCGAGTTGTTGCGTCATCTTTGACTGAAGTAGTTATTAACCTCTGTCTGGACTCAATCATTTCAGTGAGCTCCAAGTCAGTGTGTGACCTCGAGTTCTTAAACAGCTGAAGCAGCAGGACGCCGCAAACCGTGCCAATTTTGCTGGAGTTTTCACCGCGAAATGCATTGTCGGCTGATTTTCCATGCAGGAATGGCATTCTTGCACTCTTTTGCGTGCAGGAATGGATGTCTATGGTAAAATCTCACTGAAAATCATTAGGCGCAGAAATGCATTCCTGCACGGTTTTGTGCATTCCTGCACGATGACTCATCCGACAATGGGATTCCTTCACGTTCACTCGTGCGTGAAGGGCATCGTGAACTCGTGCGCTAGCGCGCACTCGTGCAGATGTCATTCCCGCACTCGTGACCATGCAGGAATCATTCATTGGCGAGATGGGAAGCTTTCAGTTCTTCAGCACTGAATCAAGGACCACTAGAAACACTTCGTTCTGCACAGCGCTGAGTGGGGTTTGGCCATAGACAAATCCGTCCAGACAAAACACTGCAGAGACAGGAGCAGCTGCAATTTCGCCGCAACTTTGCTTGCTTGCCGGTCTCCGGCAGCAGTTCATGAAAAAGCAGCTTGATAAACTTGTGAGCGCAGCTCGGACAAAACACCTGCTGGCTGAATCTGCAATTCGGGAGTCCAGCAGGTGAGAAATTGGGGATTCAGTGCTGAAAAACTGGAAACTTCCCATCTCGCCAGTGCATTCCGCAGCGAAATCTGCACGATTCGCGAGTGCAGCGGCCTGCTGCTTCAGCTGCCCAGGATTCCGAATCGAGCCTAGGATCTTCGATCCTTTGGCCATTTTTCTTTTGATTGCTTATTATAGCAATATTGTTAATGCCCACTACAGAATGAATATAATCCACCATATTTATGCCTCCTATTGTGGGGGGGGTGCTATGACTACTTTTCTAGTATTTCAGACAATGCTTCAATAGTTCAATCCACCTTTCCGCACTGTATTCATATTGAAATTATTAACAAAAAAGAACAAATTCAAGCCATGCTACTAGCGAGTAGCTTATTCAATTATAAAATGCATTAAAAGCTTTGGCTAAAAACAGCTAGCTATATATAGACACATTTGGGCATCAGAGCAGCTCTGAGTTGATTTATTTATTAATACAAAATTTATGACAGTCGTCACAATTCTTTCTAGGAAACATCTTTCTAGGAATTCCCCCTGTTATCTCACTGTGGCTGTGTGAGATGCAGAGAGATTTACTTATGCAATCTTAGCGTTCGTCATGACACATCAACCAGTCTAATTGTTGGCTTCCTGGATCTGGACCCAGTAATTCATATTTCCTTTGAAGTATCAATAATTTTATAATTATTTGGATTATTGGGATATCAAGACTTCTATTGACTGTAAAATTTGAGCAATCTGTAAACATGGAGTCTGCAGACTTCTGCAACTGCTGTAGGTGAGAGTGTATACTGTAGGGGTCGGCTAACTTTTTACCTCAAGGGCCAGGTAAAAAATATAGATCATTACTGCGGTGAGGTGAGAGGGAGAAAGGGAAAAGAGGAGATGAAAGGTGAGAGGCGAGATGAGAGATAAGAGATGCGATGAGATAAGAGGAGAGGAGAGGAGAGAGGAGAGACAGAAGAGAGAAGATAATAGGTGTGGAGAGAGAAGAGAGGGGAGGAAAGGAGAGGAGAGGAGACGATACGAGAAGAGAGGAAAGAGGAGAGGAGAGGAGAGGGGAGAGAGAGAGGAGTGGAGAAGAGAGAGGAGTGGAGGGAGGAGATGAGGAGAGAGGAGAGGAGAGAAAATAGAGAAGAGAGGAAAGAGGAATGACCTGAGAAGAGACACAAACCTTAGCTGGATTGCCAGATTGCTATTGTGAAGTTTCAAAGGACCCGAGGACCGGATAGAGAGGCTTCGCGGGCCGGAATTTGCCGACCTCAGGTGTAAAGGGTACGGTAGAAATGTTGGTACTTTATTCTATTTTGAACTTTTGCGACTGATGCCAGATGGCATCCGGGTCTTCACTGGCTTCCCAGCCAACAGGAAGTGGCAGTGATTTCTTAAAAAAACACAAGCCGACCGTCCCAATCAGAGCGCCCGGCTCTGCCTGCCGAATTCCAGAGCGTCCCGCAGCCGATCCCGCCGGCTTGACGCCCGGCCAGTCAGTGGCGCCCCATCGCCGGCCAGAGCTTCGTCGTTGGCGTCTTGTTGAAGCGACGCCGTTGGCGAAGTCGGATTTGGCGCCGGCGCCAGTTTCTGACCTAGGCGCGAGCGCAGGTGTAGGAAGGCCTGCTCAGTCTGCTCCTCCATGGAGACCATGCGGCTCTCCAGACTGCGCAGCTGGTTCTCCACCTGCCTGGCCGTCACGGCCGACGCTGCCGACATCGGCCGCATCGGGGGCGGCGCTCCGCCACCGCCGTGGCCACCGGCGCCGCTGGGCGTGCTGGGCCGGTGCAGGGTGAACTGCGAGTTGGAATTTTAAATTAAGTAGTTTTGTCTAGTAAGTAGTAACTTTGTGTTTTTTCTTGTCTATATTGAATACTTAGCTTTCAATCTTTTTTCTGTCTGTCTGTCTGTCTGCCTGTCTGTCTGTCTGCCTGTCTGTCTGTCTGTCTGTCTGTCTGTCTGTCTGTCTGCCTGTCTGTCTGTCTGTCTGTCTGTCTGTCTGTCTGTCTGTCTTTCTGTCTGTCTGTCTGTCTATCTGTCTGTCTATCTGTCTGTCTGTCTGTCTGTCTGTCTGTCTGTCTGTCTGTCTGTCTGTCTGTCTGTCTGTCTGTCTGTCTGTCTGTCTGTCTGTCTGTCTTAGTGTCTGCCTGTCTGTCTGTCTGTCCGTCTGCCGCCTGTAATGTAGCTTTCTGACTACCTCACCGTCGTCTGCCCATTCTACCTCACGTAATTTTTTTTTCAATCATACATTATGTAAGACTCTCAGTAACTACATATTAATAGCTCGTAAGAGATTTGCATGTATGTACATAAGATAAGACTCTTAGTAATTTACATTAGTCTAAGCTTTTAGTTGCTCCTTCCTATATACTAAACTCCGTTTTCAAGCTTCTTGATTCTTTGCAAATCCTACTCAAGAAGAACTCAAATTTCAAGCAAAATAACATAATTACCCCGTTGAAATAGTCCAGATTCGGTAGCAGTTTTTGTACAGCAGCCACGGGTGTCAGACAGTTAGTGAAGCTCAGCTCGAAGAGGTTCCCTAGACGGCCCAGGGCGGCCTGAAATTTCATGGTATGCAATAATGCTCAGATGAAGCTGGAGACAGAGAGTAATGGAATAAGTACGAGCTGTAGAACCCCGTCTATCTAACTGAGCCATTAGACGTTGATTTAGGAGTAGAGTTCTTAGCCGAACTATCTGAGCCATAGACAGTTAGGAGTAGACTTACAACCCTCAACCACCTAAGCTATGGACATTAGGAGTAAATTTAGCAACCTATTATCGCAAAAAAAGCTCAGACTCACAGCCAATCGCTCGTCCATCTCAACGGGCCCATTATTGGACATGTCAAGCGTGTACACGTTTGAACAGGCGTTTGGCAGCCAGCCAAATTCTGCCAGACGATTATCGCTTAGGCTAAGGCTGGTCAAACGCTGCAACTTCAGGTCGAGAGGGGCTGGCAGCTCCGCCAGGCGATTGTGCGACAGGTCTAGCTCTTCCAGGTTTGGCGCCGTGCGAAGGCTAGCCAGACTGCTCAGCAGGTTGTGCGATGCGTGCAGGTCTCGGAGCTGCGGGGGCGGTTGGAGATGGGATCGAATCGGTTCTGAGGGCTGCAGGGGGCGGAGACTGCACTGAGCAGTGGCTGCAGGGGGCGGAGACTGCACTGAGCAGTGGCTGCAGGGGGCGGAGACTGCACTGAAAAGTGGCTGCAGGGGGCGGAGACTGCACTGAGCAGTGGCTGCAGGGGGCGGAGACTGCACTGAGCAGTGGCTGCAGGGGGCGGAGACTGCACTGAGCAGTGGCTGCAGGGGGCGGAGACTGCACTGAAAAGTGGCTGCAGGGGGCGGAGACTGCACTGAGCAGTGGCTGCAGGGGGCGGAGACTGCACTGAGCAGTGGCTGCAGGGGGCGGAGACTGCACTGAGCAGTGGCTGCAGGGGGCGGAGACTGCACTGAGCAGTGGCTGCAGAGGGCGGAGACTGCACTGAGCAGTGGCTGCAGGGGGCGGAGACTGCACTGAGTAGTGGCTGCAGGGGGCGGACAAAGGCAGGATATATTCCTCAAGCTTACCTTTCTGCAGCGGCTAAAGTCGGGCAAGCTCTCCAGCAGATTGTTGTCAGCTCGAAGCTCCTCGAGATGAGGCAGACAGACGACAGCCTGAAAGAGTATTCAAAGTTCATTCATATCATAAAAGTTTAGAGTCATCTCTGTAGATCTCACAAAGACTGAAACAAGCCAACTGACTGAAATATCTTTCAGCTGGTTAAAGCTGACATCCAGAAAGGTGAGCTGACTCATCGGTGCGAGCTCCTTGACCTCCATCGTTCGCAGCTCATTGTTGTTTAGTTTGAGGGAGTTGAGCTTCTTTAGAGGTGCCAGGCCGCTGCCTTAATGGAGATTGATGAATTTATGATTAAATTAGCTATAGATAAATTCAGACAGTTAATCTTAAATCCAGCTTACCTATCTTGGCAATCTGATTGTACTGCAGCTGAAGTGAGCTGAGGTCCTTTTGTCTGAAAATTAATTTCGAGTATATTAATAACATATTTCTAATTCACTAACAGACTACTGCTGCTGCTGCTACCACTACTACTAATACTACTAATACTACTACTACTACTACTACTACTACTACTACTACTTATTAATAACATATTTCTAATTCACTAACAGACTACTGCTGCTGCTGCTACCACTACTACTAATACTACTAATACTACTACTACTACTACTACTACTACTACTACTACTACTACTACTACTACTACTACTGCTGCTGCTGCTACTACTACTACTAGTACTACGACAACTCACGATTCCAGTAAGCAAATCGATGTGATCATATTGTCGTACAATTTCAACTCTTTTAGCTCCTAAAATTTTGGGGTCTCAGTCATTATATATTATTATTAAAAAAATTTCCTATTGAAAAAACTTTATATAATTCCTGTTTCAAACAGACGAACCTTGTTGTCGAACAGGTTGCTGATTTCAGAAATCGAATTGCTCGACAAGTCCAAAATTTTAAGCCGCTTAAACTAAAATAGTTTTTGAAACCATTTTATATTTTTAAAAGCGACTTGCAACGAATTAAAATCAATGTATAACTACAAACCTCTTTTAGAGCAAAAGGAATGCCTTTCAGTTGCTTTTGTCGAAGATCCAAGTCAAACACCCTCTGTGCATTGTCTTCCATCGATATTTCCAACTGAGGTTGTTTAAAAGTACGAGTATATACTACTGACAAGTAGTAGTCACACAGCTATTAAAGTTTCATCCATAAAGCAGAACTTACCAGTTCTTTAAATGTCAGTTCTGAGTCCTCTTCTTTTTTGCCTGTGACCACTTGAGTCTTTTTAGAGGCTGAAATTTTATTTTTAAGCTGGATTTCTTAGCAGCTACCTAGGCAGGGGCGTTGCCACCGGGGGGGGGGCAGGGGGACATGTCCCCTCCAGGAAAATCTATTGGGGGGACATGCCAATGCTTTGTCCCCTTCCTCACCCCACCTTGTGACCCGTTATGGAAATCAATCAATAATTTTGCTTCAGGGAGACAAAATGTAGCGCCTGCGGCGCTAAAATGAGTGCCTGCGGCACTAAAATGAGTGCCTGCGGCGCTAAAATGAGTTCCTGTGGCGCTAAAATGAGCGCTGACAACACCGATTCTGAAAATAATGTACATGTAGGAATTTAGTCATGGACACCTATATGTAGAATTCTTGGCTTTGTCCCCCCACCATAAAATCCATGGCGACGCCCCTGTGCCTAGGTTTTTCTGAAGCGCACAATAAAAAATATGGGTCAGTTCATTTTACCAGAATTTCAGAAATTAGAATCTTAAAAAAAAGAAATTTAAATTGCTGGAAAATTTTCCTGAAAATCGGTGTTCATGAAAGTTGAAACTAAATTATGCATTCAAGCTACTTGTTAGTAGCCTATTAAGCACTCTTACTTGTGCTGGCCGAAGCTGACACAGGCTTTGGCCTCTGGGGTAGCAGTTGTTGCCCGCTGACACTTGATGGGGACGCTTTGTCAGCTGTTCGACCCTGGCTGGACTGCGCAGAGTTCGGTGCCGATGCCATGGCAACAGGCTTGACTGGCTTTGACGCAGGGCCTAAAGTACATTTTTTCACAAGAAAATAGTAGGCTAAATCTGTTTCCAGTAAATCCGCTTAGTGTACAACAGAACTTACCCGTTTTTGTCTGCTTTAGCTTGGCTTGTCCACCATTATTTCTTCCCAATGGCAAGTCGCTGAGCAAATCTGGCACATCTCTTTGCTCTCTTGATGCCATGAATTTCTAGCTGGAAAATTCCAGAAATTAGAATTGTAATTGAACTATGAAGTATTTAAGAAAAGCATAATGCACTGTTTCTTAGCTTTTTTACATTTTATTGTACAATCATTAATACCAGTAAATTTCTATCAATATTTTCCTGTGATGAAAGAACAGTAAGTATTGAAAATTACATGTGCCATAACAATTGGTCTAGAAATAACTGAAGTAAAAAAGTACTAAATATTTGAAAACTTTTAAATTCCACCTAAAATTACCTAAGTAACTGCTTTGACTTCAGAAAAATGATAGGCTTCCTTTGACTAAACTTCTCTGTTAACCTAAAGTCCTAAACCACTTAATTTTCTTAATTCAAATCATTTTTTACTTTGTAATATAGGCGGAAAAACCACAGGCCAATCTTTAATATCCATAAACAGAAATGAGACTACAGTTGTTAATATATCATAAAAGTCACTAGTGTTAAGTGCAAATGCTATTTATCTAACAATCAAAATTTATTAGTGCAGTGTCAGAAATATATACCGATCTTAAATAACATTGTATACATTCATCATTTATTAAAAACTTTTTCTGCACTAAATCTTAACTTTCTGATTAGAAAAATTCGTTTATCACATTAATTTTAAATATTTAATGCTACATTATGATCTAAAAGACCCAGCCTAATTTTTTAGGGCATGCTTCCTTGTGTTTATAACCCTACGTTCTCTTTTTAGGCTAAGTTAATTTCATAGACATTCGCCTGCTTTTGCACTTTTTTTTTAACTATTTTGCATACAATATTTGAATCAGTCAGTATATTCTACATAAAAAGTATCCGCATCTTATTGAATTATTTTTTAAAACTTCGACGAACAGAATAATCTGGGTTTGATTTTGCCTTTGAATAGATATTGTCAATTGACTAAATACTCTAACAATAGCTCTATCATCAGCTCAAGGCTTTATGTTTAAAATCATTTGAAGATTTTTAGTCAAATTTCGTCACAAAGCTCATACAACGTGACAAATAAACATTACAAAGAAAATTAATTTTTTTAAAATGTCGTCAAAAAAACTTATAGAATAAACGTTGCTTGAATTTCTTGAAAGTCCTAATCTTTCAAAGAGAATATTTTGTTTTATTTAACTTAACACGTAACAAAATGAAAAATACAATAGTTTCTAAGCTTGGTACGCAGTCAGTAAAATTCCTAACTTTTCTTTTTTTTCTAATTATATGTGGTACAATAAGTCCCTTTGACACCTTTTAAAGGCTATTCAGGTTCCCTCGCTTGAATGATAATTGCGATCAAATTCACATTCACACAAGAAAGAAGTCTGATTTCAATGCGCCAAAAACGACGAAACACTCAGTTATGCATGGCTTAACATCAGCCTCAGAAAAGTCTGCTTATTTTTCAAGAAGTTTTATTCCCGAACGGCCTATTTCTCTGTTGAACAAGTGATTGAAATTAGAAAAGCAGTTTGCTTTTTTGTTTTACAACACAGTTGTCTTCCGGTTGCAAATATTTCCGCTGATTCGTTCCTCCGAAAGCGTTGTCGAGGAAGCGAAAACGCTATAAGAAGGCGTTGGTTTCTCAACTGGATTCCCTAGGGTGGGATTGCTGCAGGTATTCGGTGAGGGCTCCAGAGAGCGCGTTCGGAAGCCAAGAAAAGCTCGCTGAAAAAGTTGAACCAAGGCTTCGCTCAGCCAAATCTGAAATTGCCAGTACGTTGTGCTTTAATTGCAAAGTGCGCTATTAACTGTGACACACTGATAGGTAGCTACTACGTGTATAGTTATCGTGCATGTTACGTGTATATACATATACATGTACAGCGATTGGAAGTACAGGTAATCATGCAGCTTTTCTTACACTTCGAGATGCCCGAGCAAGGCGGACTTTCAGCACGATCTCGAAGGCAAGAGCCAATAACGACAGACCAAGCCCAGTTGCAAATGTGATGAACAGTCCAGTAAAAGCGTCCATGTTCAGCTTGCCAGGTGTGGACTGCGCACCTCCGAGGCCACCACTGTTGCTGTTGCGGCTGCTACAGGGCAGGCCCGAGATATTGTAGCTTTTAATCCAAGTATTCGACAGCTGGACAATGTACTGCTGCTGTATCAGCTGCAGAATCGCTTCGGTTAGCATGTTCCGCAGGACGATGTCTGACGCGGGTAACAGTTGCGAAACGCTTTGTAGATCCAGTATAAAAATAACTCAATCATCTGTACCTCTGCTCTACCATTCTGCTCCCTTTTATCGGCTCCTTTGATCTTTTCCTGCGCAAAATTAGCTTCGACCGACTCTCCACCCTTCGATCCTACATCAAAAACTTTGATCTTACTCCAACCCTCTAACCCTCCAACCCTCCAACACTCCAACCCTCCAACCCTCCAACACTCCAACCCTCCAACACTCCAACCCTCCAACACTCCAACCCTCCAACCCTCCAACCCTCCAACACTCCAACCCTCCAACCCTCAACACTCCAACCCTCCAACCCTCCAACCCTCCAACACTCCAACCCTCCAACCCTCCAACCCTCCAACACTCCAACCCTCCAACCCTCCAACCCTCCAACCCTCCAACCCTCCAACACTCCAACACTCCAACCCTCCAACCCTCCAACACTCCAACCCTCCAACCCTCCAACCCTCCAACCCTCCAACCCTCCAACACTCCAACCCTCCAACCCTCCAACACTCCAACCCTCCAACCCTCCAACACTCCAACCCTCCAACCCTCCAACCCTCCAACCCTCCAACCCTCCAACCCTCCAACACTCCACCCTCCAACCCTCCAACCCTCCAACCCTCCAACCCTCCAACCCTCCAACCCTCCAACCCTCCAACACTCCAACCCTCCAACCCTCCAACACTCCAACCCTCCAACCCTCCAACCCTCCAACCCACCGACCCACCAACTCTCCAACCCTTTAACCCTACAACTTTCCCTTCAAACCTCCAACCCCCTCCACCCTAAAATCCCACACCCTTTCTCACTTTTATCCCTGAAACGCTTCTTCACTCCCTAGCTTGAGCTCCCTGCTCCTCAACCCACCCATCCATCCATCGGAAACTAAACGGAAAAAAGATAAACTCACTGCCCTGAGCCACCCCGAAGCCGAAGGCGCTCGGACTGAAGGTCTCGCCAACCTGGGTGAGCTCGCAGTCCCGCTCCCGGTAGAAATCAACCAGCGGCGACTCCAGGACGCCGGCGAAGCCGCCGACTCGAATGCGCCGAAGGGCGTCGGCGGGGCTCTCAATAAACGACGTCTGTCCGGTGGCGTTCCACTGCACCATCTTCTTGAACATCTTGCTGTAGATTGGGTCCTTGGAGGTCTGCGGGAATGCCAGTTCGGCGTCTCAAGCATGCGGTATGATTTATTTGTCAAGGAATGCATTTATAATGCACTTGCACTTAGTTACTCTAGTGCCTATCTCACTCATTCACCCACCTCACTCATTCACCCATCTCACTCATTCACTCACTTCATTCATTAACTCACCTCACTCATTCACCCACCTCACTCATTCACTCACCTTACTCATTCACCCACCTCACTCATTCACCCACCTCACCCTCATTCACTCACCTCACTCATTCACCCATCTCACTCATTCACTCACCTCACTCATTCACTCACTTCACTCATTCACCCACCTCACTCATTCACTCACCTCACTCATTCACTCACCTCACTCATTCACCCACCTCAGTCATAAATTCACAGCTCACTCATTCACCCACCCCAGTCATTCATTTGTTCACCACACTCATCTAATACCTCAATCTATTTCTAGCATTTTGCTATACCATTTTAACTTCAATTTTAAAAGCAACACAGGGCAAACCCACTGAGAAGAAGGTGTAGGTAGAGTCAGTAGATACAATGCTATATTTGATGCTCTCCTGGTTAACCAGCTGAGCCAAGGTGCTAATTTCATTGAGCTTGTTCACGGTCAGAAAGGCGGCCAAATTGGCGGTGTAACTGCTAATGATTACAAGGATGAAGAACCACCAGAATGCGCTGGCCAGACGAACAGAAAATGCTGTTGGCACAAGCTCGGAACCTGGGTGGTTTGCAGCGGTTTTAGTATGGGCTGTTCTAGGCTTGGAGTAGGAGCTGCGTCACATCTTTGCTGTCGTGTTCAGTTTCTCCACTTACACAGCCTCATGCTGTCTTTTATCTACTCTCTCTCCCACTCTTGTCTACTCTCTCCCAGCCTTGTCTACTCACTTCCAGCCTTATCTACTCACTCCCACTCTTGTATACTCTCTCCCACTCTTGTCTACTCTCTCCCAGCCTTGTCTACTCTCTCCCAGCCTTGTCTACTCTTTCTCTCTCCCACTCTTGTCTACTCACTCCCAGTCTTATCTCTCTCTCACTCTAATCTACTCTCTCCCTCTCTTGTCTATTCTCATAATTTTTATCTACTCTTTCTCACCATTCTCTCCTCCTTTTCCATCTCATCTCTTCCTTTGTACTCTGCACGAGTCTACCTTGCTCCACTCGCTATCCAGCACTGCCCAGTGTGAAAGCATCCCCCGCGTGCTCACCTTGCTGCAGCAGTGAGCTGGCCGCGAACCACAGACTGTTGTGCAGAGAGAACACGTTCTCTTCCACTGGCCTGCAGGCGCTCCTGGTGAACCACTCGTACGGGCTCAGCCGCGCCACGATGAACACAAAAACGGTGAAGACGGCCAGAGCCAGCAGGGTGTACAGCCACACGTCTCTGTCGAACGGATTGAGAAACTGGAACAAATCCGCCGGGACCTCAGTGCGCTTCATCAGCACGGCCAGGCCGAGGCCCATGAATGGCGTGGTGAAGTCAATTACCTGCGTGGGAGAATGTCATGTACACGTAAATCAAACCAAGGACCATAAGGGATGTAAAGGGGCAAAGTAGTTCAAGGCCGCTGCACTTGCAGACCGTGCAGATTTCCAGTTCTTCAGCACTGAATCCCCAATTTCTCACCTGCTGGACTTCCGAATTGCAAATGCAGCCAGCAGGTGTTTTGTCCGAGCTGCGCTCACAAGTTTATCAAGCTGCTTTTTCATGAACTGCTGCCGGAGACCGGCAAGCAAGCAAAGTTGCGGCGAAATTGCAGCCGCTCCTGCCTCTGCAGTGTTTTGTCTGGACGGATTTGTCTATGGCCAAACCCCACTCAAAGCAGAACTGCAAAATCCCTTTAGAAAACACAAGTGTTTCTTCTGATCTTTGCCGCTCTCTAATAATACGTTTTCAAACTTTTTAAAAACGAAATTGTCAACGCAGCTCGGACAAAACACCTGCTGGCTGCATTTGCAATTTGGAAGTCCAGCAGGTGAGATATTGGGAATTTAGTGCTGAAATACTGAAAAATTCCCATCTCGCCAATGCGAGAAAGATATCAGTGGTGTGTTCATATATAGACAACGCCCACACCCCATCCTCGCTGACTAACAGGAGACATGCTACACAAGGACGCCATGCAGGGCCCCCATTTTGTAGAAGAATTAGTAAACGGCTAATTGTCGTTTGAAATGCGCCAAGGACATGGAACGATTTCCATTCTTTAGAAACGACTCAACAGTCACATGAGTGCTTCATTCTCTTCTTCTAGCAGCAGGTCCCTCGATTGAGCCGATTGAGCCCTGTTGTCCCCAGAGGCCCGCTGAAGTCCCTCACCCGCTCCCTCTCGTAGGTGACGCTGAACGGCCCGACAGCGACGTCTGCATTCCCGGCCATGACCTCCCCAACCATGCCGCTCCATTTTTCCACTCCGGTAGCCGACGTGGAAATCCGAATTCCCGGCGTCCCGTCCGGCGCCCCGTAGATCCGGTAGTCCAGCCCGTTGATGTCGGCCACACGGGCGAACAGGTCGATGGCCAGGCCGAACCACCGGTCATTGCCGTACACCGGCTGGCCGCGGCTGTCGCGGGTTCTGTACATCACAAACGGAGGATACTCGGCCGTCACCACCGACAGGTTGCGGTGCCGGATCCAGTCTAGCTGTACAGTCGAGTGGCGAGAGTCGGCCGCGCTGGCGTTTGGCGTCGGCTGGAAGCCGCGGTCGAAACTCCAGGTGGCGAACTGAGGTGAAACGAGTTTAATTATAGGATTGCTTAGCTTTCATTGGCTCACTGGCCTCACTCCTCCAACCACCTCACTTTGCCAACCACAACACTCCGCCAACCACCTCACTCCGCCACCCACCTCACCCAGCCAATCGCCTCACTCAGCCAATCACCTCACTTTTCCAACCACAACACTCCGCCAACCACCTCACTCAGCCACCACCTCACTCCGCCAACCACCTCACTTCGCCAACCACCTCTCTCCGCGAACCACCTCACTCAGCCAACCACCTCACTCCGCCACCCACCTCACTCAGCCAATCACCTTAATCCCTAATCAAACCCTTAGTTCTCAATTTCTAAAACTGTAGGAAGTGCTTGTGCGCTCGTGCTATTTACTATCCAAACTGATTGCATTTTCAATAGCATTTTAATGCGCAGAACTGGAGTAACCCATCATCTCGTTGAGGCACATCACCAATCAATATCGATCTAGACTTACCTCACACACTGTTTATCGAATTCAATAAGGCAGATTTTCAATAATTCCACGCAGGTACGAGCGTAAAGTATTACACAAGGAGACACTCTCATTCCCAGCGACTCAAATGGCAAACTCATGTTATCCGCCCGACTACATCAGCCTGTTCCAGCTTCCCTCTGCCTCATCGGCTCTCACCGGATTCATGGAGTCCGGATCCAAGTGCAGAAACTGGAAGCTGAAGTTGACATGCCAGCTGCCGGCAATCCGCAGGCTACCCAGAGATTGGTAGATTTCAGTCTGCAACAAATTCAATAGATTGATTTCAGAGCTTGAGAGGCTTGTGAGAATTTAAGCAAACACTTCAAAGGTACGGCTAGCAAGGTCAAATTGTAAATTTTGCAGTGCTGCTAACACTGCTTTTGTTTAGCCTATGCAAATAGCTCGTGTATCAAGCAAATAGAAATTTCATTTTCTAGCCCAAGGGTGAAATTCTTGATTTTAAGATACCAGTGCATATTGCAGAATCATAATAAGGAATTCAAGCTTATGATTTGTTACGGTCACCGTCTTTCATCTCGAGATCTTCTCGAGTCATTCTTCTCCCTTCTAAAAATCCTTTGAGCTAATGGATTGCTTCTCAAAATCATTTTGGGCCGTTCTTCTTCCTACGTAAAATGATTTTGAGTCATTCTTCTTCCTACTTAAAATCATTTTGAGTCATCGTCTTTTCTCATGATCCTCTGACTGCCGCCACCCACTCCCCACCCGAGAGTTGCCCCCCCCCAGCTCCCTCACAACGATTCGGTCCCTCAAGCCGGCTGCTGCCAGTCTCTCGACGCCGCAGTCGCCGCCGCGTAGTAGAGCGGCCGAGTCGGCCATAGCTGGGCCGCCCGCCTCTGCCGCCAGGCTATTCAGCGCCTCGCTGATCAGCGCCTGCCCGCGTTGCCACCGTTGAAGCTCGGACTGCAAGCCAGAATGGCACAGCCTGCTCCAAGTTACTGGCAAGGTCAACTTTCGTACTTGAAATAATCGATCTTCGATCGCAAATACTCACGGAGAATCCGGAGCCCGGTTCTAGCGGCACTGCGTCAACTATTGTTGCATTAACGCCCGACAGCATGTGTTGGGCTATGTGGCTTCGGTAGTAGCTCACGTTTACCTGTTGGAATTGATTTTAAGGGAGGTGGTTAGCGGAGGTGGTTGGCGGAGGTGGTTGGCAGAGTGAGGTGGTTGGCGAAGTGAGGTGGTTGGCGGAGTGGGGTAGTGGCTGAGTGAGGTGGTTCGCGGAGTGAGGTGGTTGGCGGAGTGAGGTGGTTGGCGGAGTGAGGTGGTTGGCGGAGTGAGGTTGTTGGCAGAGTGATGTGGTTGGCGGAGTGAGGTGGTTGGCGAAGTGAGGTGGTTCGCGGAGTGAGGTGGTTGGCGGAGTGAGGTGGTTGGCGGAGTGAGGTGGTGGCTGAGTGAGGTGGTTCGCGGAGTGAGGTGGTTGGCGAAGTGAGGTGGTTGGCGGAGTGAGGTAGTGGCTGAGTGAGGTGGTTCGCGGAGTGAGGTGGTTGGCGAAGTGAGGTGGTTGGCGAAGTGAGGTGGTTGTTGGAGTGAGGTGGTGGCTGAGTGAGGTGGTTGTTGGAGTGAGGTGGTTGGCTGAGTGGGCGGTTAAAAGGTTTATGCTGCCTGCGGTGTCAAATGACCCGTAAAACTTACCGACCCGATGTACAAGTAGCTGTACTGCGGTCCAGTACACCTGGCGATTTCAGCCTGTCAAAGTGAATTTATTATTCGTAATAAATTATATTTTTTTGAAATATACTGTTTCGTTAATCATAATTGACCATTCAGCGAAACATACAACTAGTCTAATCATATCATTTGACAACCTACTAGGGATAGAATATCCCGGAAATTCCTGTCCGAAGTATCCACCAGGATATTGTTCAGATTGGCGTCCTTGATCCAGCGTAGCGCGCTGAGCGTCTCGTTCTGTTTGGCCGGGTTGTAAAGCCGAAAATAGACGGGTCTATAAGCTCTGTTTAGCAGGGTGACGTACTTGGCCAGGTCTGCGGGGTTAGATTCATGCAGAGGTTGGAGAAGTTAAGCAAAGTTGGGCGCGGATAGTAAGAGTATATGAGTATATAAGTAATGCTCGTCGAACTAAAATTGAGACGGCACATTTGATTACCGAGGCTGCTCACCAGCGGCAACTCACCCGCATTGAAATCGTGCAGCACCACAAATGAAGTCCATTCCAGCCAGCCAACAGCTTGGCTGAGCAGTTCCCCTAGCAACAGTTGGCTGGGATAGAACTCCACAGAGTTTCCGCTCCACTCTGCCGGCAGGCGTTCGAGCTGCGGTGATGCTGACGTCAGGACGCACGACAGGCCGCTGCGGCTGCAGGCCTGGCGAGTGGCCGGATGGTGGCCGGACACCAACAGTGACAGCGGCATTGCCGACGGGTTGGAGAGCTCGGTGCACACTGGCGGGTGGTTTTGAGGAGGAAGGGGGCACCGGATGGAGCGAAAGCTTGGGGAATTGGGACTAAGTGCAGGAGATTGGGTAAATACTAAGTGCAGGGGAATTGGGACACAAATCTTTGGGGAATTGGGAAATAATCTTGGGGTATTGGGACACTAAGCTTGGGGGTATTGGGACACTAAACTTGAGGGTATTGGGACACTAAGCTTGAGGGTATTGGGACACTAAGCTTGGGTATTGGGACACTAAGCTTGGGGGTATTGGGACACTAAGCTTGAGGGTATTGGGACACTAAGCTTGAGGGTATTGGGACACTAAGCTTGGGTATTGGGACACTAAGCTTGGGGGTATTGGGACACTAAGCTTGGGGGTATTGGGACACTAAGCTTGGGGGTATTGGGACACTAAACTTGGGGGTATTGGGACACTGAGCTTGGGGGTATTGGGACACTAAGCTTGGGGTATTGGGACACTAAGCTTGAGGGTATTGTGACACTAAGCTTGAGGGTATTGGGACACTAAGCTTGGGCGTATTGTGACACTAAGCTTGGGGGTATTGGGACACTAAGCTTGGGGGTATTGGGACACTAAGCTTGGGGGTATTGGGACACTAAGCTTGGGTGTATTGGGACACTAAGCTTGGGTATCGGGGCACTAACTTTGGGACACTAATGCTGCATGAAATGTTGCACCAGTGGGGACAGCTCAGTCGGCCGCCTTGCTTTCTCACCGTTCCTTGTCGCCGCAGCCTCGTCTAGCGGCAACTCCCAGACTCCGCGAGCAATCACCGCAGCGTCACTTTGGTGCCCTGTGAATTTTATGGAGATATTCACTAATACCGATGGTACTATGTTTCTAAATTAGTTAGCATATTCTAAATTTCATGAAAATTTCATAATGAAAAGCTCACAGGCGTGGTAAGTCCACCTGATCGAGTCCTGCTGAACAGTCTGGCTTCTGTGCAGCTGCGGCAGCAGAAAGAAAATCCAAAACCAGCTGACCGAAGCTGCCATAGTCTATCGGCAGTCCTGCTAGAGCTCAGCTTACCTGGCTTGAATCAGTCTCGGGTTACAATCAGATATGCAAGCCGCTGACTGAGAGCAGGTGCACCTCCCCCTCCCGCAGCATCAGCTCTGACTGGATGGGAGGCTCGGTGCCATGAAACTCGGTCTCTTAAGGACGAATCTGACTTGTCTGCACCCAGCTAAGATAGCTTGAGCTTGAGCATTTACGGAGCTTAATTAATGATTTGTTTGATTCTTTATCGATTGAGTTGTACGGAGCTTAATTAATGATTTGTTTGATTCTTTATCGATTTTGAGTTGTACGGAGCTTAATTAATGATTTGTTTGATTCTTTATCGATTGAGTTGTACGGAGCTTAATTAATGATTTGTTTGATTCTTTATCGATTTTGAGTTGTACGGAGCTTAATTAATGATTTGTTTGATTCTTTATCGATTGAGTTGTACGGAGCTTAATTAATGATTTGTTTGATTCTTTATCGATTTTGAGTTGTACGGAGCTTAATTAATGATTTGTTTGATTCTTTATCGATTGAGTTGTACGGAGCTTAATTAATGATTTGTTTGATTCTTTATCGATTTTGAGTTGTACGGAGCTTAATTAATGATTTGTTTGATTCTTTATCGATTGAGTTGTACGGAGCTTAATTAATGATTTGTTTGATTCTTTATCGATTTTGAGTTGTACGGAGCTTAATTAATGATTTGTTTGATTCTTTATCGATTGAGTTGTACGGAGCTTAATTAATGATTTGTTTTATTCTTTATCGATTTTGAGTTGTACGGAGCTTAATTAATGATTTGTTTGATTCTTTATCGATTGAGTTGTACGGAGCTTAATTAATGATTTGTTTGATTCTTTATCGATTTTGAGTTGTACGGAGCTTAATTAATGATTTGTTTGATTCTTTATCGATTGAGTTGTACGGAGATTAATTAATGATTTGTTTGATTCTTTATCGATTTTGAGTTGTACGGAGCTTAATTAATGATTTGTTTGATTCTTTATCGATTGAGTTGTACGGAGCTTAATTAATGATTTGTTTGATTCTTTATCGATTGAGTTGTACGGAGCTTAATTATTGATTTGTTTGATTCTTTATCGATTGAGTTGTACGGAGCTTAATTAATGATTTGTTTGATTCTTTATCGATTGAGTTGTACGGAGCTTAATTAATGATTTGTTTGATTCTTCATCGATTGAGTTGTACGGAGCTTCATTATTGATTTGCTTGATTCTTTATCGATTGAGTTGTACGGAGCTTAATTAATGATTTGTTTGATTCTTCATCGATTGAGTTGTACGGAGCTTCATTATTGATTTGTTTGATTCTTCATCGATTGAGTTGTACGGAGCTTCATTATTGATTTGTTTGATTCTTCATCGATTGAGTTGTACGGAGCTTCATTATTGATTTGTTTGATTCTTCATCGATTGAGTTGTACAGAGCTTAAGTATTGATTTGTTTGATTCTTCATCGATTGAGTTGTACAGAGCTTAAGTATTGATTTGTTTGATTCTTCATCGATTGAGTTGTACAGAGCTAATTAATGATTTGTTTGATTCTTCATCGATTGAGTTGAACGGAGCTCCATTATTGATTTTGTTTGCAGGAAATTGAATCGGCCTGAATTAGTAGAAAATGTGCGTTCAATCCAGATTTCTATCTTGAGTCGTCCGTGGATCCGTCCATGAAGTAAGAGTCAAGAGTCTCAAGAAGGTCTAGCTGTCCTTTTCCCAGGCAAACCTGCTTCCCAGATCAAATACCATTAGAAACTAACGCTCTCCTCTTTTTTTCTTGACTTTATGTTTACCTTATATGCTCGTATATCACTTCATGAGTATGAATTAGCGCTAGGAATTTATTGTACACTTCCCAACAGGAAGGAATTGCTTCAATAGAAAAAGGCCTCCTCTTTCAGCCTCGATGACCTAAAATTCAATGGATAAATATGAGCGTATATCCGCTCGTGTATGCATGCAAATTATATATTACAGTGATTTCTTGCTAAGAACATTTTAGCAGTGCTTACGGACCACTCTGCTGCTCAGAGTTGGCAAGTCAATCAAGGTACAGCTGATGTCACGGTATGCCTGCTCTCCATTGTGTTTGCTTTTCATGTTCTAGCTAGTGTACTTCTCAGAGTACTGTGTGAGAGGACTTCAACAAGATGTTGCAATCAGTTTTTCCATACAATAGTAATGGCTCTTCTAGCTGCTCTTTGCCAACAAGCTTTCAAGCTCATTTTAGTTCATTTTTTCTACATAGATACTCACTGTCTTCACCCTATTTACTGTGGTCGCTCTTGGGTTTTTGATTATTCGATCACAAAAGATATCCTTGATTTGAGATTCAATCGTAGGAATATGAGTGCTTGAGAGGGCTGCAGTGACAGTGACAGTGATAGTGACAGTGACAGTGACAGTGACAGTGACAGTGACAGTGACAGTGACAGTGACAGTGACAGTGACAGTGACAGTGACAGTGACAGTGACAGTGACAGTGACAGCGACAGTGACAGTGACAGTGACAGTGACAGTGACAGTGACAGTGACAGTGACAGTGACAGTGACAGTGACAGTGACAGTGACAGTGACAGTGACAGTGACAGTGACAGTGACAGTGACAGTGACAGTGACAGTGACAGTAACAGTGACAGTGATAGTGATAGTAACAGTGACAGTGACAGTGATAGTGACAGTGACACTGGCAGTAACAGTGACAGTGATAGTGATAGTGACAGTGACAGTGACAGTGACAGTGACAGTGACAGTGACAGTGACAGTGACAGTGACAGTGACAGTGACAGTGACAGTGACAGCGACAGTGACAGTGACAGTGACAGTGACAGTGACAGTGACAGTGACAGTGACAGTGACAGTGACAGTGACAGTGACAGTGACAGTGACAGTGACAGTGACAGTGACAGTGACAGTGACAGTGACAGTGACAGTGACAGTGACAGTGACAGTAACAGTGACAGTGATAGTGATAGTGACAGTGACAGTGACAGTGACAGTGACAGTGACAGTGACAGTGACAGTGACAGTGACAGTGACAGTGACAGTGACAGTGACAGTGACAGTGACAGTGACAGTGACAGTGACAGTGACAGTGACAGTGACAGTGACAGTGACAGTGACTTTGTTGCTTCGTAGCTTAGGAGGCAGAGCGCATTTGACTCTCGCGCCCAAGGCCCTTGGTTCGATTCCATGAGCGGTCACATTCAGTTGGGGCTGGTGTGCACGAAAATTGGCCGGGCAGGTTTTCGTGCGATTCACAGCCATGTGGGCCAACACTCAAGGCACAGAGAGTGTACATGCCTGACGATTAGAAAGTCAGGGCCGCTGTACACCCTGTGTGAGCGTGCATGAGTGCGTGCCTGAGTACAGTATTGGCGCGCTCGCATGTGCTCAGGGGTCAGCGGAACTTTGAACTTGGCTTATCCCAACAAAAAAACTTTGACGCACATCCGCCGAGTAGCCTACTAATAGGTAGTTATGAGTAGTCAGTATAGATTGCGATTTTAATACCGAATTCGTGGGAAACGATTCGCAGGAGTAAACAGGAAATCTGGGACGTTAGCAGTAATTATAATTTTTTGCAGAAGCGAGAAAAACAAAGAAGCAGTATCAGCAAAAAAGCAAGAAAGATGCTGTTTCTTTTCTTTTTGTTTCGCTTGCTGTGTGTTGATTGACTGGAGTTCGGCAGTGCTCGTAGCTGGCTTAAAAGCCCTTTATATGAGAAGCAAGGGGTTGTAGCCTTGTGGTCAGAGCGTCGGACTCACGACTTAAAGGTCGGGGGTTCGTTTCCCAGTCCCACTGGAACAATTTGTGTCCTTGAGCACAACACGCTTAACTTGCTTCTTTTCACCCAGCTGTAAAATGGGTGCCAACATTAGCTGGGGTAATTGAGGGTGTGTGTGGCGACCACCCAGTCATTGGACTGAACAGCCGTACGCCTTCAGATGCGCCGCGCAATAGCTGCGGCTGAGCTGTCGGTTGCATCTCTGGCCCAATTGGGAGCAGGCGTAATCAATTATTATTATTATATCAAAAGAAAAGTTACTATCACTGTTCCTGTCACTGTCACTGTCACTGTCACTGTCACTGTCACTGTCACTATCACTGTCACTGTCACTGTCACTGTTACTGTCACTGTCACTGTCACTGTCACTGTCACTGTCACTGTTACTGTCACTGTCACTGTCCCTGTCACTGTCACTGTCACTGTCACTGTCACTGTCACTGTCACTGTCACTGTCACTATCACTGTCACAGTCACAGTCACTGTCACAGTCACACTCCCTGTCACTGTCACTGTCACAGTCACACTCCCTGTCACTGTCACTATCACTGTCACTGTCAAAAGTAAAGCCAAATCATATTCCATTACTTTACCACGAAAGAATGACGAATAAGGCCACCCGTGCGAAGAAGCTCACCGATTGCGTCATAAACTCTTAATCTTGGATTATCGGCGCTGCATCGGTCTCAAGTTTTTTCAACCTGTCTAAGAATGGATCTTAGATTTTTGGATTTTTTAACTGTCATTTTCGTTATTCAATAGTGTGTGCTTAATTTATGTATGTTGAAAGCGAATTTGACAATCGAATTAACATACTAATTGGATCGCTGGTTTAGGTAGCCGTTCTGCTATTGATTAGTTCCCTGGTCAGGCGTGAACAAGGTCGAGAATTAGGATTGTGGCTTTCGGGTGAAATTCATCTGCAACTTTTTAAACGGTTTAATCGCTGGTGCTCGCGGAGTGACATAAGGTTACATCGAACGTGTCTAATTCAACCCAGTTGGGGTCACTGATGGGTACTGTTGGGTCACTGAAGAGAAGCTGTTGGGGTCACTGAGATGGATTTGTTGATGGCACTGAACATAAGCTACAGCTAGGGCACTGAGCATAAGCTACAGTAAGGGCACTGAGCATAAGCTACAGTGAGGGCACTGAGCATAAGCTACAGTAATGGCACTGAGCATAAGCTACAGTTAGGGCACTGAGCATAAGCTACAGTAAGGGCACTGAGCATAAGCTACAGTTAGGGCACTGAGCATAAGCTACAGTTAGGGCACTGAGCATAAGCTACAGTAAGGGCACTGAGCATAAGCTACAGTTAGGGCACTGAGCATAAGCTACAGTTAGGGCACTGAGCATAAGCTACAGTTAGGGCACTGAGCATAAGCTACAGTAAGGGCACTGAGCATAAGCTACAGTTAGGGCACTGAGCATAAGCTACAGTAAGGGCACTGAGCATAAGCTACAGCTAGGGCACTGAGCATAAGCTACAGTAAGGGCACTGAGCATAAGCTACAGTGAGGGCACTGAGCATAAGCTACAGTAATGGCACTGAGCATAAGCTACAGTAAGGGCACTGAGCATAAGCTACAGTAAGGGCACTGAGCATAAGCTACAGTAAGGGCACTGAGCATAAGCTACAGTAAGGGCACTGAGCATAAGCTACAGTAATGGCACTGAGCATAAGCTACAGTAAGGGCACTGAGCATAAGCTACAGTAAGGGCACTGAGCATAAGCTACAGTAAGGGCACTGAGCATAAGCTACAGTAAGGGCACTGAGCATAAGCTACAGTAAGGGCACTGAGCATAAGCTACAGTTAGGGCACTGAGCATAAGCTACAGTAAGGGCACTGAGCATAAGCTACAGTTAGGGCACTGAGCATAAGCTACAGTAAGGGCACTGAGCATAAGCTACAGTTAGGGCACTGAGCATAAGCTACAGTAATGGCACTGAGCATAAGCTACAGTTAGGGCACTGAGCATAAGCTACAGTAAGGGCACTGAGCATAAGCTACAGTAAGGGCACTGAGCATAAGCTACAGTTAGGGCACTGAGCATAAGCTACAGTAAGGGCACTGAGCATAAGCTACAGTAAGGACACTGAGCATAAGCTACAGTAAGGACACTGAGCATAAGCTACAGTAAGGGCACTGAGCATAAGCTACAGTAAGGACACTGAGCATAAGCTACAGTAAGGACACTGAGCATAAGCTACAGCTAGGACACTGAGCATAAGCTACAGTAAGGACACTGAGCATAAGCTACAGTAAGGACACTGAGCATAAGCTACAGTAAGGGCACTGAGCATAAGCTACAGTAAGGACACTGAGCATAAGCTACAGTAAGGGCACTGAGCATAAGCTACAGTAAGGGCACTGAGCATAAGCTACAGTAAGGACACTGAGCATAAGCTACAGTAAGGACACTGAGCATAAGCTACAGTAAGGACACTGAGCATAAGCTACAGTTAGGACACTGAGCATAAGCTACAGCTAGGACACTGAGCATAAGCTACAGTAAGGACACTGAGCATAAGCTACAGTGAGGGCACTGAGCATAAGCTACAGCTAGGACACTGAGCATAAGCTACAGTAAGGACACTGAGCATAAGCTACAGTAAGGACACTGAGCATAAGCTACAGTAAGGGCACTGAGCATAAGCTACAGTAAGGACACTGAGCATAAGCTACAGTAAGGACACTGAGCATAAGCTACAGTAAGGGCACTGAGCATAAGCTACAGTAAGGACACTGAGCATAAGCTACAGTTAGGGCACTAAGAAGGAGCTGTCAGTGATAGGATGGCAACTGGAATCCCATCGGAACACACAGCAGTTCACGCATCATTTCGCATATGAACAGCAAATATTGTAGGCCCTTCCAGTGCAGTAAATATTGTACAAGCTTTAAATATGTCTCACTCCCTGCATGTTGAATACTCTATATAAGCGTATGATTCGATTCACTCGCTCTCGCTTTTAAAGTTGCCCACTCAACCGCCTGTCAATCAATTAATAGTCGAGACAAAAAGCAGGCACTGCAACAACAACTCTCTCTCTCTCTCTCTCTCTCTCTCTCTCTCTCTCTCTCTCTCTCTCTCTCTCTCTCTCTCTCTCTCGCCGAATCTCCATCTCCCAACCTGGAATTAACTGGACACGCTTTCGAATACATATCGAACAACTCGTCCCATTCTGTGCAAATCTGTCTATTGTCTCTCTTCATTTCTACGAATTTTGCTCCTTGCTTTTCAACGCCTTTCTTAGAGAGTCTTCAAGTTCCGAACGATCTCAGCAGGGGGGGGGGAGGGGCGGAGGCTGCAGTCCTCTCGCTCCGCCTAAACTAGCCAAGTCGAACGCCTCATCAATATACTCGAAAGTGAGAGTAATCTAGAGTTAGGTCTCCACAAGATAGAAGAGATTGTCACACTGTTTAGTGTTAAAATTAGCTAAGCCTACAAGGAAGCCTATATGATTTAAACAGTTGGTTCGTAGAGAGCCCCGGGTTTAAAAAAATCTCCTTATTTTGCACCGAAAGCATCGGCTGAGTAGCACTGGGTTCGCGCTCTCGCTGACCAGCAGGGGGCGAGGGGTGTCAAGCAGAGCACAGCTCAGACTATGGCCACTCCGGCCACTGACTGCGGTGGGCCCGACCCGGCTCCGCCCCGCCGAGAGCTCGACCGAGACAACTTAACAGTGAAGCTCCCTATGACAAGACACGGGGGGTTGTTGGACAGCTCTCGCTCTCTCTCTCTCGCCCTCCCTCGGCCACCCAATGAGCAACGGCGGGCCAATAGTTGAGGACTCAGGCCCCCGGTGGCTCGGGATTGGCCCCGCGTCTACTGCCGCATCGCGTCTCCCAAGCAGTCGCCCCGCCGGCGGACTTAAGAGAAGCTACAAACTGTGTGGAAAAATCTGCCATTTAAATCCCAGCACACAGTAGCACTCGCTGCTCTTAGCAAAGCCGTCTCTGCTAATCTCCAACCCTGGGCAACTAACAATGGAGATCTGCGCGGGCTGCAACTCTAGCATAGAGGACAAATACCTGCTAAAGATTCGAACGGAGTCATGGCATGAGCAGTGCGTGGCCTGCTCTGTGTGCGGCTGCCACCTGCAGGAGAGCTGCTATGTCCGGGACAATGTGCTGTACTGCCGCTACGACTATGCCAAGTGAGACTGGTGTTTGAGTTAATTTGTTTACATGATTGATTCTTTAATGCTTTTCAATTTTTTCTGTTGAATAAACCTATTCAATTGAATCCAATTTCGGATTTTAAAAGCATCAATAAGATTCTAAGAAACGGTTCCCGCATACGAATCCCAACGGTGCGCCTTGGATCCTAAACGGTGCCCCACAAAAGTCATAAACGGCGCCTTCCACACAAATCATAAACGGCGCCCTCTACACAAGTCATAAACGGCGCCTTCCACACAAATCATAAACGGCGCCCTCTACACAAGTCATAAACGGCGCCTTCCACACGAGTCATAAACGGCGCCCTCCATAGAAGTCATAAGCGGCGCCCTCTACACAAGTCATAAACGGTGCCCCAAAAAAGTCATGAACGGCGCCCTCTACACAAGTCATAAACGGCGCCCTCTACACAAGTCATAAACGGCGCCCTCTACACAAGTCATAAACGGCGCCCTCTACACAAGTCATAAACGGTTACCCACAAAATTCATAAACGGTTACCCACACAAGTCATAAACGGCGCCTTCCACACAAGTCATAAACGGCGCCCTCCACACGTCATAAACGGCGCCCTCTACACAAGTCATAAACGGTGACCCACAAAATTCATAAACGGCGCCCCACAAAAGTCATAAACGGCGCCCTCCACAAGTCATAAACGACGCCCTACACAAGTCATAACGGCGCCCTCCACACAGATCCAAAGATGCGCTCCTCAGAGCTTTAGAGTCCTACTCGCAGGCTAAAAAATGAAATTTTCCCCATATCATAACCCGCATCACATCCTACACCAATTAAGGAAATAATTATATCTGCTAAAGATTAAATCACCCGATCGCGAGGTCCTCAGTCCATCGCAATCTTTTCCTGGTCCTGTTGCAGAAAATTTGCAATATCTGTTTCAGATTTGCATCACTGCCAGTTTTATTGTTAAGTGTCCCCGCCCCGGCTTTAAGGGTCCTTGTCGCTGCCACTAAGCCACTGGGATTTCAGTCAGCTCGCAGATTCTCCCACTGTAAGCGTAGTTGATGAAATTCTGCACCAAGTGTGGACAATAACCCCAAACCCAGCTTCTCCGACTCCATCAACCGAGATTCATCATCCGCTCATTCTGCCAAGCTGTCCGCCTGATCGAATGCTGACTGGCAGTTTTGGAAGTTGGAATTTATTAAAAAATTCCTACAGCATGTTGGGAGTCGTATCGGGACTGAAGTGTGTTGCTGCTGCTGTGTGTGTGACTTGTGTGTTTGCCAAATACTCTTCCGCCCAGCTAAGATTTCTTGCGCGTGAAGAAAAAAAGTGATTAATTCCTTGATCTTGACCAGAGCGGGGGAAAGACTTTCTCGGATGGAGCTGTCGAGTGGAGCAAGTGGAATTCGGCGGGGGCCTTGATGAGCCGGCCATCCTGCAGTCTCCAGTATTTGCTTGGGGGGGGGGGGTTGAAAGGAGGACTGACTCGCTCGACTGGGCGGCCAATTTCGAGCGCTTGAATTCCGATTCGATCAAAACCGAGCTCAAAGTTTTATAATCCATCGGTTTCAGATTCGCTGAGCATATGCTTGGCTATATGCGCCGTAAGTGAAGCTGACTAAATGCCTCATGAATGTCACTATGCTCATAATCACTCTGCTACAAGGCCACTCCAGTCTGCAGTCTGTGTCAGGGGTCAGGAGGTGGGGGCTCCTCGTCATCCAGATTTTCTCAGCCTCTTCGTTTTGCCCTCTGGGAAGAGGTGCAGAAGGAGGAGGTGGTGGCCAGTCACATTGTAAATCAATATTTAAGCCCAAGAGAGTCGGTAAGGTAAGGCAGCAGCGCTATCGACTCCTTGAGGTATTTGTCCGCTAATCATGTCTCTCTGGGAGAGTCAATACTGCTAATCTGAGTCCCTATTTATCCAGCCCCTGTTCAAACACTATATAGGGCTGCTCATGGAACTTGTGTTATCTGTGAGTACACTATTTATACATGTTCATACATGCACACACACCATCAGAATTATGACCGCTAATTGAGTTGAAATCCCAATCTTTAAAGAATTCCCCAGGCATATCAGCCGCTGATCCCGTGCCCTTTAACCCTTCAGACGGAATGTCAAGTCGGAATCTGTTCTCCTTGACAGCTTTGAAGAAGAAGCAATAAAAAAATTGGAGAGAGAAGTTGAAAAATGCCGCATTAAATATGCATTAACTGAGCCCTGACTTTCGAGAGGAAAGAGTAATGCTTTCCATTGTTGTTAATCGGTGCCTTCTCAATTGCGCTTTGTTGCCAGCCAAACCTCTCTTCCCCAGTTTGTTTTTTTTTGTGATTTTTTTCTGTTTCAAAATCGGCAGCGCTGAGCAAAGAGCCATGTATTGGCAGGTCTGCTTGGTGTGACTACGCCGGGGTCCCAGGGGGGCCCTAACCCCTGGTCCAGTAACCATGCAAAATTTTCTATGAACTGCTCGAACGCGCCCCTCCCTGCATATGGTTAATATTTCATGGCTGCCAACCGAGGCACCCCCTGCTGTGTAGAGAACACTTAACTTGGGCCCTAGCATAGGGGGGGGGGTGGAAGCTTAGGGACGCTCGGCTTCTGGGGGACACTTTCACTTGAGACTCTGGAACAATGGACAGAAGAAGAGAATATGGAAAATACTGTGGAACTGGAAGCATTGGCGCTGCCTTCGAGCTCGACCGACGCTTCTATCGTGTTGCTTGCTTCTCTCTGTTTGAAGCAGAGCAGAGAAATTTGACTCTCTGCGGGCGTCCCCAGTGCCCCACCCCATCCCCCATTCGGGACTGCACCGTCTGCACAGAGCCGCGCCTGGCTTTGACATCTTGACGCTCCTCTTGAGTGGCAGCTGTTGGCTGTGCTGCCTCATCAAATCCCACCCAGCCCCCCTGACTCTTGAGAGCGCATCAGTCCCCGCTCTTGTCCGACCCACTATTATGACACTTCTGCTATCCTAACTTCCTCAGGATCTGGGTGTGTTGGCGCACCGGGACTCAGGAATACTATAGTTATGCATTTACACACTTGAGTTCGAGTTCTCACACCAACACCTTGAATTTCTTAAGAAATCTCTCGATTTCACCAATACCCCCCTCTCGCTCTGTCCCGCCTTACATGAAATCTCCAATATGGGGGCCGACACCCTCAAAGACAACAGTCATCTAGCTGACCGAACTCATGGCCTATTGACAAACAGGTGCCAATCCAAATTATTTCAGAGCACAAAAATTTGACTGGTTTCAACCGAAAATTAAATACAGATTTGCACCGACTTTCACAGCTACTGATTCACGCAATCACCAATTTTCTCACACTCCGTGACTCTCACGAATTTTACAATCTATCGAATTCTACAATCTACCGAATTTTAAAATCTATACCGAATTTCACAATCCACCAATTGTCCCAATCACCGAAGTTCACAATCTACCGAATTTCACAATCTACCGAAATTCACATCTACCGAAATTCACATCTACCGAAATTCACAATCTACCGAAATTCACAGTCTACCGAAATTCACAATTCGGTAGAAATTCACAATCTACCAAATCTTGAATCTATCGAAATTCACAATCTACCGATTTTCATAATCTACCGAATTCCAAAATCTACCAAATTTAACAATCTACCGAATGTAACAAACCAAATTTAACAATCTACCGAATGTAACAATCTACCAAATTTCTAAATTTACCGGATTTCACAATCTACCGGATTTTACAATCTACCAAATTCTACAATCTACCGAATTCAAAATCTACCAAATTTAACAATCTACCGAATGTAACAATCTACCAAATTTCAAAATTTACCGATTTCACAATCTACCGGATTTTACAATCTACCAAATTCTACAATCTACCGAATTAAAAATCTACCAAATTTAACAATCTACCGAATGTAACAATCTACCAAATTTCAAAATTTACCGATTTCACAATCTACCGGATTTTACAATCTACCAAATTCTACAATCTGCCGAATTAAAAATCTACCAAATTTAACAATCTACCGAATGTAACAACCTACCGAATTTCAAAATTTACCGGATTTCACAATCTACCGGATTTTACAATCTACCAAATTCTACAATCTACCGAATGTAACAATCTACCAAATTCTACAATCTACCGAATTAAAAATCTACCAAATTTAACAATCTACCGAATGTAACAATCTACCAAATTTCAAAATTTACCGGATGTCACAATCTACCGGATTTTACAATCTACCTAATTCTACAATCTACCGAATTCAAAATCTACCAAATTCTACAATCTACCGAATGTAACAATCTACCAAATTTCAAAATTTACCGGATTTCACAATCTACCGGATTTTACAATCTACCAAATTCTACAATCTGCCGAATTAAAAATCTACCAAATTTAACAATCTACTGAATCCTACAATCTATAGAATTTTACAATCACCCAGAATAATCGGACTTTCTAAAATTATTCAGTCATGAAATCAGTAAAATTTGATAGGAAAATTCGAAACTACAAACGCACGGTCTGTTTGAGTTCCATTTATTATTAAATGAAAACGTAAACAGGTCATCGCGAGAAGCGTGCCTCAAGACAGTAGTGAAAACACTGGCCTCGACACCCACTCAACAAACACCCGCTTACCCATGCATCTGGTTGCGTCCTCTGTCTGTCTGCCTGTCACCCGCCGAGATTTGCAGGCTGCACTCAAACTCGAAAATTCTCTTCTCGAGAAGTTCAACACCTCAACAACAATAAGCCCCGCACGTGACCGCCGGGCCTAAAAACTGGTAGGCGCATTCAGAAGCGGAAACCAGCCGAGTTCTAACCAACACCAGAGCCACCACCCCACCCGCCCGAAAGCAAGCAAAAGCAGAAGAGAGGCCTCTGCTTTCCCTTCAACTTCAAGCGCTGTTCCTTCGCCGGCTCTCCCCAGTCCAGCAGGGAGGGTCCTCCACAGTTTGCTCAAATCCCCTCTCAGCTTCGAGTCCGTAAGCGCAAACGGTAGGACACACTGGCTGAATATAGACTCATAGAGCATGAGTGAGAGACGGCGTCGCATTGCACCGTATCTCCCTACCGATCCCAAGACGGCTTTGGTCAAGATTTGTACAAATATTTCCCCAAAATCCTTGCCCCGTAACCCCCGCCCCCCGAGTCCTTGTTAGCCCTGAGCTTGTTTGTCGGTCGTGTCCTACCGGCCCTGTTCGAAGTCTGCGCGCTCGACGCGGAAGTGCTGAACTGTCAGATCCTGCCCATATCGGGCCTGGCGAAGAGGGCAGGGGGAGAGGAGAGACCCCAGAACCCACCTGCTGCTTCCGCTTAATAGCAGAAGCCCGAATCCTCAAGTTCTAAACTTAGAAGCGCTGCTTTTTTGCAGAGTTGTCAGCTTTTGAAGGCGGCAGATTGCGTCTATCTTGCACCCTAAAAGTCCTCGCGGCATCAGCATCAAGATGTGTGTGATTCGGCCAAGAATTACTGTGTGATTCCGCCAAGAATGACTGTGTGATTCCGCCAAGAATGACTGTGTGATTCCGCCAAGAATTACTGTGTGATTCCGCCAAGAATGACTGTGTGATTCCGCCAAGAATGACTGTGTGATTCCGCCAAGAATGACTGTGTGATTCCGCCAAGAATGACTGTGTGATTCGACCAATAATTACTGTGTGATTCGGCCAAGAATGGCTGTGTGATTCGACCAATAATTACTGTGTGATTCCGCCAAGAATTACTGTGTGATTCGGCCAAGAATGACTGTGTGATTCCGCCAAGAATGACTGTGTGATTCCGCCAAGAATGACTGTGTGATTCCGCCAAGAATGACTGTGTGATTCCGCCAAGAATGACTGTGTGATTCGACCAATAATTACTGTGTGATTCGGCCAAGAATGGCTGTGTGATTCGACCAATAATTACTGTGTGATTCCGCCAAGAATTACTGTGTGATTCGGCCAAGAATGACTGTGTGATTCCGCCAAGAATGACTGTGTGATTCGGCCAAGAATGAGTGTGTGATTCGCTCAAAAATGAGCGTTAGGTATCCCAACAGGCTAACAGTACTTCAACACGACATGGCCTTTACGACCCCCACCTGTGGGCCATCGAGTCCCATAAGGCTAGTTAAGCGTTGTTTAAAAATTAAAAGGAAAAATTTCCCAATTATTGCAGTTGGCAAGGCGAGAGAGTGCGTGACCTGCACACAGCCCTGGCATCGGAACGCAATCGTTCATTTTCACCTTGTTCACCTTTCTCTTTTCTACATTATTGTGCCTGCGCGGGGGCCAGTTGCAATGGCGGGGCTTGCAGCCTTCAACTATTGCGGCTCAACAACTAGCTTGGTGTGGGTGTGGCTGGGCGCTTTGATTTCACTGGATTGGAGTTGCTACATATGCGTAGGGCCTCCTATTGTGTAATACCTTACCTGGGTGATTTGGCAATGGAAAGCGTCAAAGTTATGATTGAGAAAATGCTTATAAAAATAGAGAGGAGAGGAGGGTGGGGGGAGCTGAACAGGTAGTAAACCCGCTATCATCTCTGCTGGGGCTGCTTGCTACCTGCACTGTAATCAGTGCAGGGCAGGAAACCCTATATAGTTAGACCCAAGAGAATCTCTAAATGTTTGTTGCCAGCCAAGGGAAGAGGGGGGTGGAGTGCCCGTAGCCAGGCGTGCGTTCACGAAATCCCATGCCGGCCTCTTGAGCTTGTTTGCCAACTGCCGAATTTGCTTAATCCCTTGAGCACACAGCTCGGCCTGATCTTGAGGCCTAGAGCTATTCGTAATCTGGTACCGAGAGTTCGACGCGCTCAACTCCCAGCCGCTTAACATTGTGTTTCATGTCAGGCCCCGCGGGATGAGTTGGGAACTTTGAGCAGAAAATCTTCAGTTTTGAGACTAATAAATAAGCCATGGCAACTAAAATGCTCGACTGATTTTTGCTTGTCAAATGGTCAAGCAAAGATCGGATAGTTAATGCCTAGAGTCAACAAGCGTGCCGCGTCTTGAGCGATTGACTGAGAAGAGCGAACCGAAAATGAGTCCTTATGTGAGCGAGTTTCTAAGCCTCAATCTTAAGGGCATCGAATATTTTATAGAGAAGCCGATTCTCTTCATTACTGTAGTAGCTTATCAAAGCTCAGGTAGACTGAGGGTAGTAGCTTATCACGCTCAGGTAGACTGAGGGGTAGCAGCTTATCAATGCTCAGGTAGACTGAGGGGTAGTAGCTTATCCAAGCTCAGGTAGACTGAGGGGTAGCAGCTTATCAAAGCTCAGGTAGACTGAGGGGTAGCAGCTTATCAAAACTCAGGTAGACTGAGGGGTAGCAGCTTATCAAAGCTCAGGTAGACTGAGGGGTAGCAGCTTATCCAAGCTCAGGTAGACTGAGGGGTAGCAGCTTATCAAAGCTCAGGTAGACTGAGGGGTAGCAGCTTATCCAAGCTCAGGTAGACTGAGGGGTAGCAGCTTATCCAAGCTCAGGTAGACTGAGGGGTAGTAGCTTATCAATGCTTAGGTAAACTAAGGGGTAGTAGCTTATCAATGTTCAGGTAGTCTGTGGTGGTAGCCTTTATCAATGCTCAGGTAGAGACTGGGGTAACTGGGGGTAGTAGCTTATCAACGCTCAGGTAGACTGAGGGGTAGTGGCTTATCAATGCTCGGGTAGACTGATGGGTAGTAGCTTATCAATGCTCAGGTAGACTGAGAGGTAGTAGCTTATCAATGCTCGGGTAGACTGAGGGGTAGTAGCTTATCAATGCTCGGGTAGACTGAGGGGTAGTAGCTTATCAATGCTCAGGTAGACTGAGGGGTAGTGGCTTATCAATGCTCAGGTAGACTGATGGGTAGTAGCTTATCAATGCTCAGGTAGACTGAGGGGTAGTAGCTTATCAATGCTCAGGTAGACTGAGAGGTAGTAGCTTATCAATGCTCGGGTAGACTGAGGGGTAGTAGCTTATCAATGCTCGGGTAGACTGAGGGGTAGAGCCTTATAAAAAACGTCCAACCACCACTTAGAGTGCTTTTTTTGAAGTCTGTTCACATTTGTCTGAATTTAACCCCAGCCAAAGCCGGGAGTTCACCATGTACTTATCCAACAAACGTCATTATCCAGAAAATTCGGCACCCGCTGCAGCAGCTGCGGCCAGCCCATCGGCGCCAAGGAGCTGGTGATGCGAGCCAATCAGCACGCCTATCACCTGCCCTGCTTCGCTTGCATCGCCTGCGGACTGCCGCTGCGCAAAGGCGACCAGTTTGTGGTGCGGGACGGCCGGCTGTTCTGCCGATTTGACTACGAGAGAGAGCTGGCCGCCGCTCTGCAGCAGCAGCCGCAGCCACCGGCGCACCAGACGGTGCAGCAGGCGTCGAGTCAGCAGCAGCAGCAGCAGCCGCAGCAGCCGCAGCAGCCACAGTCAACTGGGCAGCCGTCGCGCTCGCCCCGCAGCGAAGATCTGGACGAGCTGGACGACTCGGACAGCGAGCAGGGCGGCCGAGGCGGAGCCAAGCGGCCGCGGACGATCCTGAGCACCGGGCAGCGACGAAAGTTCAAATCGGCCTTCGAAGTCAACCCGAAGCCGTCGAGGAAAGTTCGAGAATCGCTGGCCGCGGAGACCGGCCTGAGCGTCCGCGTGGTGCAGGTCTGGTTTCAGAATCAGCGCGCCAAAGTGAAGAAGCTGGCCAGGCGACAGACCGCAGCAGCGGCGAATGCAGCCTCAGCCGCTGCCGCTTCGGCTGGTGGCGGAATCTCCGACACGACTGGCGACTCGCCGACAGCGGATTCCGTTGTCGCCGCAGCCGCCGCCGTTGCGGCCGCTCATTCCATTGTCATGGGCGACGACGGCCTGTCCGTGGGACCGCTGGACATTGGGTTGAACGGCGGCGGTGACATCATGCTGCATCACCAGGGCAGCAACAATAATAACAACAATAGCAGCATCAACCACAACCACAGCAGCAGCAGCCTAGGCATGCTGGACAGCTTAACCAAGTCCGATGATCCCATGGACAAGCTCTACTCAATGCAGACCACCTACTTCACCTGAGAGCTCGCTGAACACTGTCGTTAAGAATGAAAACCATACCAAGTTATTATACACAAATTATGATTATGAACAAAAATTTTTGTTTTAATCATTCGCCGTCTTTATTGGCCACAGCTTTTGTTTCTGTTTTCTTCTGCTGATTCGATCTTCTTAATGCTTACCTGTCCAGTGTTGAGCTGTCTGCTTGCGTTTGCCACCTGTATTTGCATCGGCTTTTTCCTCCCGTGAATCAGATTCTCAGCCTTCTCTCCCGATCTCCCGCTTCTTTCCTCATCTCTCTCCCTTTCTCCTTATCTCTCCCCCTCCCTCCTTATCTCTCTCCCTCTCTCCTTATCTCTCTCCCTCCTTATCTCTCTCCTCTCTCTCTCCCTTTCTCCTTATCTCTCTCCCTCTCTCTCTCCCTCTCTCCTTATCTCTCTCCCTCTCTCCTTATCTCTCTCCCTTTCTCCTTATCTCTCCCCCTCCCTCCTTATCTCTCTCCCTCTCTCCTTATCTCTCTCCCTCTCTCCTTATCTCTCTCCCTCCTTATCTCTCTCCCTCCTTATCTCTCTCCCTCTCTCCTTATCTCTCTCCCTCTCTCCTTATCTCTCTCCCTCCTTATCTCTCCCTCCTTATCTCTCTCCCTCCTTATCTTTCTCCCTCCTTATCTCTCTCCCTCCTTATCTTTCTCCCTCCTCTCTCCCTCCTTATCTCTCTCCCTCTCTCCTTATCTCTCTCCCTCTCTCCTTATCTCTCTCCCTCTCTCCTTATCTCTCTCCCTCTCTCCTTATCTCTCTCCCTCTCTCCTTATCTCTCTCCCTCTCTTCTTATCTCTCTCCCTCTCTCATTTCCCCCCTCTCTCCTTATCCCTATCTCTCATTATCTCATTCTCTCACTCTCTCCTTATCCTATCATATCCATGTTATCAACCTAATCCCCCACCTGATCAGTGTTACTTGCCAACTACTATCAAGCCCTTCTTCCCAACTGTCGCGCATATTTCTCTCTTTCCCCCTTAGCTGAGCAAGGTGGTCGCTTCGCTTTTATCCATGCCATAATGCCATAGATACATATATAGTGCAATGAGCTTCGACTGAATGACACAATGCGTTTAGAATGAACCTTAAACTCTGCTATATGGCACTCATCTATTGTTGTTCTTGCTACTGTACATAAATATGCTATCCATGTATTCTCTGTCAGACAATGAGCAGTTTATTCATTTAGGAGGAGTGCGTACTATCAAAAGTTAATAATAAATAGTATTTAAAGCTTAATTTGGCGATCATGTTACTGATTCATTTATTAAAAAACTGTTATAGATATTATCGCCTGATATATGTTATATAATACTAAATTTTCATATATTATTATTGTTACTGGTTCTTAGAAAGCTCAGGGTAGGAAAGATCAAAGAGCTCACGCAGATCGCGCGGGACAGTCCACTTCCTGTGCTAAAACTCATCAGCTATACTCCAGCTTCCGCTTGGCATCTCCATCATCAGCAGTTTCTTGACGGCCCAACCCTTTGGTCCAAGGGCATTTATCCGCCCAGCCGTGCCCGGTCAATGGAGGAACTCAATAGAGAATAGAGCAGAGGGGGAAATCAGGGGACAATGCCAGTGTGACATCACCCACCGGGGGGGGATCTCTCCCTATAGTTCCTTCCTGTTCATCCGCCCGCTTGCCCTCCATCTCTACGAAACTCGCGCTTCGCCTCTCGCACCCCACGGGGGCCGACAAGTCCCTTCGGCCTCAATCCCGCGAGGCCTTGCGTAGCGCCTGTTGCTTGCGGGAGAGCAGAGCCTGTGCTCCACTCTAATAAGGAGAATATTAAAATGACGTGTGCAACTCGGCAGCCCCTTTGTGCGCCCCCCGCGGTGGATGGAGCGATTCTATAATGATAATAGAGGGCCCAGACTCAAGTAATAACTAAAACTCGGAATATACTTTTTTGTGTCAAAACGAAAGCCTGTTCGAGGATTTCATAAACTCAAATTGAGACATCTATACTTTGAGTTGCATAATATTTCTAGACTGGAGGCGCATCGCTTTGATGACTCTCGATTTCGGCCCAGAAAAAGTTAATTAAATATTCGATATCATTTTGGTTACGTCCTTCGTGTTACGAAAACTCCACAGGTGATGTCCTGTCTGTTGTTAAGCTAAAATGAAATTGAAAAACAGCTTTAAACTATTTTTTTCAATTGCTCGAATTCGGTGAGAAAATTTTCAGAACTGGAATTCCATTCTTTCATTAATTTTGATCCTTTCAACGTAGATTATTAAAACTCCTCAATTCCTTTGTTCCTCAATTCCTCAGTTCCTCAATTCCTCAGTTCCTCAGTTCCTCAGTTCCTCCGTTCCTCAGTTCCTCAGTTCCTCAGTTCCTCAGTTCCTCAATTCCTTTGTTCCTCAGTTCCTCAATTCCTCAGTTCCTCAGTTCCTCAATTCCTCAGTTCCTCAGTTCCTCCGTTCCTCAGTTCCTCAATTCCTCAGTTCCTCAGTTCCTCAGTTCCTCAGTTCCTCAGTTCCTCAATTCCTTTGTTCCTCAGTTCCTCAGTTCCTCAGTTCCTCAGTTCCTCAATTCCTCAGTTCCTCAGTTCCTCAGTTCCTCCGTTCCTCAGTTCCTCAGTTCCTCAGTTCCTCAATTCCTCAGTTCCTCAGTTCCTCAGTTCCTCAGTTCCTCAGTTCCTCAATTCCTCAGTTCCTCAGTTCCTCAGTTCCTCAGTTCCTCAGTTCCTCAGTTCCTCAGTTCCTCAGTTCCTCAGTTCCTCAATTCCTCAGTTCCTCAGTTCCTCAGTTCCTCAGTTCCTCAGTTCCTCAGTTCCTCAATTCCTTTGTTCCTCAGTTCCTCAGTTCCTCAGTTCCTCAGTTCCTCAGTTCCTCAGTTCCTCAGTTCCTCAGTTCCTCAATTCCTTTGTTCCTCAATTCCTTTGTTCCTCAATTCCTCAATTCCTCCGTTCCTCAGTTCCTTTGTTCCTCAATTCCTTAGTTCCTCAGTTCCTTAATTCCTCAATTCCTCAGTTTCTCAGTTCCTCAATTCCTCAGTTCCTCAATTCCTCAGTTCCTCAATTCCTCAGTTCCTCAATTCCTCAGTTCCTCAGTTCCTCAGTTCCTCAGTTCCTCAATTCCTCAGTTCCTCAATTCCTCAATTCCTCAGTTACTCAGTTCCTCAATTCAACAGTTACTCAATTCAACAGTTCCTCAGTTCCTCAATTCCTCAGTTACTCAATTCAACAGTTCCTCAGTTCCTCAGTTCCTTAATTCTTCAGTTCCTCAATTCCTCAGTTCCTCCGTTCCTCAGTTCCTCAGTTCCTCAGTTCCTCAATTCCTTAGTTCCTCAATAACTGCTATCTTTTTGTTGTCTTATTTCTTCCAAATTGTGTTGATTGAATTCGAAGACGCTTGACTTGAGATTAGCACAGTATAAAGCGAGCTCAGGATAGATTGGCCGAGTCGGAAGCGTCAGCTTGTGAGTTTCTTTGCATTCAGACAGTCACGCACTGAAATGAGAGAGGCTTTCAAGCGAAGATGAAAGCAGAAAAAAGTGAAAATGCGGATTAAGCGGTGAAAGTGAGCGACTTTTGTTTCGCAACCTGGCCGATCCGTGTCTGTCAGTCTGCGACTCCCCGCCAGGTTTTGGGAGGGCGCGTGAGATTCCTGCGATTGCGCCCAAACAGGAAACCGGGTGATGGGAGTCAGTCGGTAAGGGCATTCCTGGGATTCTACCACTGCAACTGCGCCAAGCCCCTTGACTCTCAGCGGGGGTTCTGACCCTCCCCATGCTGCTCGGCTTTCATAAACACTAGCTCTCTCGGGCTCAGGTGAGGGCCGCCTCCTAAATCAGCCGCGACCCTTTAATCACGGCCGGCCGGCAGAACAGGATGGATAAATAAGACCTGGTGTGTGTTTTTTGTCGTTGTTACTTTCCTTTTTCGGAGCCTGGAGTATGTCTTTATTTATTGAAGTCATGCACCGTTCGGTTGCAGCTCAAATCCCCTGCTCACTGCCCTCCACGCCCCTCCCTCCCTTCCTGTTTTCCTCGAGTTCGAGAAGCAGACTGGGGCGTTGGAAGAGAAGAAAGAAAAAAAGCAATATTGTTCGGCCACCCGTTCATATTCGTTGCTGTCAGCAAGCCGGCTGCTTCCTGAGCCCCAGCACTCCCAACTGGTCTCATCCTGTTCTTCACACCTGCTTCTGAACAACTCCAACGGGTTCCTGCCTCCGAAATTGGAAGCCGGCGGAGCTGCAGCTGCATTCCTTGGAGGCCACCTTAAGCGACTGAGTATAGTGTCAATTATTATTAAAAATCCCCCTCCCCAGTGAGCAAGTGAAGCGGAAGTGCCAACCGGCATGTTGTTCTGTTCCAAACTAAATTATTCGGCACCCCGAGCAGATTCCGAAATGCAAAACACGAAAGCCAGTCGGCTCCGTGACTTCAGTGTGTTCTGTTGGCTGTGCATTGCTGCCGATGCAACTTCTGGGCCAGTCGACCCTCAGCGGATGCGATGCTCGGAACGTCCTACCCGTGGCTGAGCCAAGAGTCAATAGTCTTCCCACTGGGTAGTAAAATTAAAAAATCTATATTTTAACTGTTAATACAGTTTGAAATTCTTAATAATTCTTCAGTATTCTGCCCTTATACAATATTATTTATTTTAAGTATTTAAAATCCGTATACAAAGGACTCTCATGGAACCCGGTGTAGACTGTCCGAACTTGAGTTGTTGCCGGTTGGGTCATTTTTCAATCCTTCTCAGGCATTATAGTTTGTTGACAGTTGTTCTAATACTAATTAGCTCTGACGCGATGCAAATATAATCGATATACAATATCGATTGGTCGAGAGTTTACTCAACGCATCTCTTCTTTCCAATGAATTCAGTCGCTTGCATTTTGGTCATTTCATTCAAAGGTTGTGCGTGAAAAAACATCGCAATGCCACTGATAGTCCTACAAAGAAACGAATTGTAGTCATTCATCACCATCATCAACCATCAAGACCGCTTTCTCAACATAGTATCCACCTGTAGCAACACACTTTTCCCATCGCTTGAGCATTCTGTGCCTTTCGGCCTTCTTTCGACTGCACACTCGAAACACTCAATTAACAGTGAGATTTGCTTACAAGTGACGGAGTGTATAAAACACTCAAACAGTGAGATTTGCTTACAAGTGACGGAGTGTATAAAACACTCAAACAGTGAGATTTGCTTACAAGTGACGGAGTGTATAAAACACTCAAACAGTGAGATTTGCTTACAAGTGACGGAGTGTATAAAACACTCAACACAGAAGGGGTGGACGGTAAGAGAAGGATGCACTGTACACCAGAACCGTTTTGTATGCTAGTATACTTGTGTGCTGCAAACAATATCCATAAAAAACTAAGTTATGTACTCCCACCTTTTACTGTGAGACTATCAGTGGCATTGCAATGGTTTTTCACGCATAACTTTTTAATGAAATGGCCAAAATACGCGCGACTGAATTCATTGGAAAGAAGAGATGCGCCGCTTTAAAATGACACCAAAGTGGTGCTTGCAGCTGCTACTGTTTTTGCTCTGGGATTAAAAGTGTCAGGAACTTTGTTGTTAAACGGGGGTGGGAGCAGTTGCTACCCGCGGATCAGCCCTGAGAGGGGCTCTGCCGCTGATGGGCACTTCCAGGGGCCTAAGCCCGAGATACCCACTAAACTAGTTGGTAATTAGACCCTAACGTCTTGGCTAGAGATGGGTGTGAACTACTACCCAAACCTATGGACTAAGGCACCGCCAACCCAAAAGTGGAATCAGGGACGGTGCTAGGACCGAGTCCACCCAGGCCACCATCCAGCAGACAAGTCTTTGGGAGTGCGCGCGAAAAAATAGTTTGAAAAGCTTAGTTTGCTACTTAGAGCGGTCCGAGAGCGGGGAAACCCCAGAGGTCTACGGAAAAAGCAATAGTTAGGAATTTGGTATTTGGCTGGAATGCCTTGTTTCCAAGGGCGAGTCTCCTATCAAGAGGTAAGGTAGACAAAACCCTCCTATAGGGCTGCAAGCCACAAGGGTATCACCTATCCAGCTTTAGATTGGAGGCCGGGCCAAGGGGACCCGGACTCAGCCGGTATCCCCGATTCGGGACGAACTTCTTACCCAGGACTCCAGTCCACTGTCAGGATGAGAGCCGAGACACAAGGGCAAGGAGACAGCCAGAGGAGCCAGCAGATGGACCAAGGACTAAACCAAGGCCGAGGGCCGAAAAACTAATTGGAATGAAAAAAGGGTTATTTTTAGAATGGGCACAGCCCCTCCAGGGCGGACCCTTAGAAAATTGGGCTAGCCGAAGCCAGGCCAATCGGATTGCGCACAACCCTTAGACAAGCTATCAGAGAGGCAGCCAGGGTAAAAACAGTCAGAGACCGTCTGTACGGCTTTCTGGACACTTTTCCGGACACCCCTCGTACATGTACAATTATTATTATTACAAGTAAATCACTCATTTTCGACTTCTACTTCTTTTTGTATTGATGAAGGGCGCATGATTTTCAACCCTAGAATCGCACCAGAGTTCCCGCCTCCTTCTCTTTTACTCTTAGTAGGTTAGTTTGGGATTTTTCGTTTTTATTTAATCCGGGCCTTGTTTTTTTCGATATTCTTGAACTCTGCCTACCCTTTTGAGATCTACTTTTCTCAGATTTTATTGCATTCAGAGGTCAACATGTTTAGGCTAACCTTTAGAGATTTACGATCCCTTACTACATACTCGAAAATCTGTCACTTTTAGCGACAAAGATCGAGTCTGAGAAAGTGATCATTTGTGATCGTCTTGCTGTCATTAATTTCGGCTCTAAAAAAGTTTCGAAAAGGGTGTGAGAGGCCGCTCTGTGAAAGTGTTTTTTATGGTTTTGAGCTTAGCCAATCAGAGTCAATTAGCTAGTCATCCCGGTCTCGTCCAATCAGGAAACTCGACGCTGGTTATAACAAATCGACCACTGCAAACCAATTTGATAGCGACTACCCGCCCTTCTGGTCATCGTGGTTGCAAACTGGTTTGGAAGGAAGGAAGCCAATTTTGACTCAAATTTTTTATAAATCCGAGCTGAAATCCCATACGCGGAGCAGCCTCAGGAGAACTTAGACTTGCGGTCTGGAAGTGAGAGTTTGTGCGTTTTGACACTAGACTTAATTCTCTCTCTCTCTCTCTCTTTCTCTCTCTCTCTCTCTCTCTCTCTCTCTCTCTCTCTCTCTCTCCCTCTCTCTTTCTCTCTCTCTCTCTCTCTCTCTCTAGTGTGCTAAAGCGAGTTCTTCAAGGACCCAGCTGCTCGCCTCATCTTTGCTACTTGGGTCGGAGCCCATTGACAGATATAAATGCTGCAAAAGACGTGGATTGAGCGAGTCTCACTACCGCATCAGCAAATGTCTCGGCAAAAATACTTATCAGCTGGCATGGGGAGCCCATACAGGATTTCTATACTCGAAAAGATTTCGATCAAAAGGCCTAGAAGGCTAGCTGAACCCATATGTAGGATAATTCCTACTCGGGGAAAATTGCATCCATACACAAATTCTACAAAAATGGATCTAGTCGAAATATTTATCTTCTTTCATTCTCTGAACCAGAACCAGAACATTAAAATAGGATCACAATAAGCAACGATGATTACTAGTGGTCATTTTGCATACAATTGATGCAAGCATGCGATGATAACGACAATCAACAATGAGCAATCCAAAGAGTCGATCGAACGACGAGGGAGAGGCTTTTCATATTACCAATTCCAGAATCAGAATCGGTTCGGATCTTCCAAGAAAAACAGCAGTATAACTATTTAATTCTGTTGAATGTTTGACTGCCTTAACAACCTCACTTAGCACAATTTTCACTTTCTTCTTGGCGATTGTCATTCAATAATAAAGAATTTATAGCACGTATCTCCCTCTAGTTATGGAGACAAAAAGTTATACTTCACAAATTGGTTCTGGTTCTGGAACCAGAACAAGCAATATGAAAAGGCCCAACGACGAGCGCGTCAAACAGCTTCTTAGAAATGTTTTAAATTACATTTTAGCTTCTACAATTGAACGCTCGTATGGTCATCGTACAAAGAAGTATCTTTCAGGTGAGAAAAGAAAGTTACACTTACCCGTACTTACAGTGTGGTCGTTTGGTTGAGCTCGAGTAGATCTTTTATATTTTTCGCTGTCTTAAGCACAAAGTTTCTAAAAGGAAAATCAAAATGTTCCCTACCTCTGGATTTTTTCGATCGCACAATTGCCCTTATTATCTCTCTGGCCTCTGTGAGCGCCCATACTGCCACTTTCGTCACATGAAACAAGAAGGTAAGCTAGTAGTAATATTTATAACTGTTAGCTAGCTAGATGATTGGTTGCTTCCTGACTCTGCTTAGGGCCGTTATAATTTATTACTGCTTAATAAATTTATAATTAATTTAGAGACTAGGGGGGAGTCAGAGTCTACAATAAAAGGCCTGCAAATTAATTTATTTCTCTTTGACCCAGTCTTCCCAGTATTAGAAATGTTAATTTTACAGAAATATTATATTATTAAACAGTTGCTCTATAATATTGGCCCTTGCATAAAATTTATTAAAAAGCAAGCACATTGGCAGTGTTGGGCACCAATAGTGAAAATCTTAACTTCCAATAATGGCAAAAGCATTAGTGTTAAAAAAACTAGAAAATCTTAACTTATTAGGTCTTAATTTCAAAAGTTAACTGAAAGTTAACTAATAGTCATTAATAAGCATTAATCTGTTAAAGTTAACACAAATTATAGAAATCTTACACTTTTTTTTCAAAACAGGCTTCCATAATGCACTGTCTTTGCTTTTCCACCTTTTAACAAAACACAGAGGTCGGCTAAGCAATTTAGAAGCTAAAAAGTAATAAATAAAAATTTTTGAAACTTGTATGTATAATACTACTAAAAGTAAACATATGGTAAAAGAAGTAACCTATTTATTTGAAACTTGAAAGCTAATTAATTGATAATAAAATACAAATACAAAGGTTGTTTCAGTAGCATTAGCAAACATAGCAGAAAGTTACAAAAGATTAGGAAAAAGTTAATCAAAGTAATCCATGCTCATATGCAAGCATACATGTGTAACCTTGGGAATCACTTGGCTATTTCTATTGGCAACACACACATACAAGTTGCTATTGGTTGAGGGCAGTCACATGACTACTATTCCATCCAATAGCAACTTACATGTGCATGTTGCCAATAGAAATGGCTGGGTGAATCCTTAGGTTGTGCCCAAGCATATGTACAAGCAATAAAGTTCATAATTTTACGAGTATAATTCATTATTAAAGTTCAGTAGTAAAAAATTATTACTTTGCATGATCATTGTCATTAATAGATTAATTGGGCATTTACATACATGCGCAACAGTCGGCCGAGTCGGCCGATCCGGCCGACTGATTTGGCGGCCAACCAAGGAAATCGCAAAAATGCCCACCCAAAAGAATACCAGTAGTAGTACTAAGTAGCTGACGAGGCATTTTGACCTAATAAGACAGTTATAGTTACTCCTGCCGTTTACCCCAAGTTGCGTTAATTTTGCGTTAGGGTTTTTTACATGTAAGTCGCATTTTTGGCCAAAAACTACGTCGCATTTTTGTTAAAACTAAGTCGCATGGCCAACCGAATTTTGGAGGTTGCGCATGTATGGGCATTTAGATAAATTCAAATGTATCTGGTTGTAACTTCTCTTTAGACTTATATTTTGTTCCTTCTTTGCATCTTTGGTCATTGCCATTATGACCAAACATTGCCATTAACATTAACAATGAATTTTTCATTAACTCACAAAATTATTAATACAAATTTGTTAATCTGTTCATTCAAAAAATCTTAATGGCAGTCTAGTAATGTTAATAAAAAATCTTAATGCTTATTAACAGATTAATGCTTTTTAATGGACTGGTGCCCAACACTGCACATTGGTATGATATAAATATTGGCCTTGTTTTTCATTTTTAGGCATTTAATTTTAGTATTTTTACAACAATAAGTTTATCAATATTAGGCCTAGATTTAAAAAAATCTTGCATTGAATTTAAATTTCTTTAGTTAATAAGTATGCCCTAGTCCCACTGGGAAAAATTTGCAGCAAAGAAGATAGATATGTAGTAATCAAAATAAATATTGGATAGTTTTTTATTTAAACAAATTAAAGTTTTTAGTCTAATTATAATAATGGTATTGGTACTCTTTTAATGCATATGTAGTAAGTAAGGCAAAAAATGCAAAAAACTTTTTTATTTAATTGCAACTTTGTCCTTTTCACTATTTCAGTTATCCCTCTTTCCAATTTCAAAATCCTAGGTATGCCACTAATTTAGTCTAAGACTAAGGCCAGTATTTTTAATTTGGACAAATTCAATTGCAAAAAGTATGCGTGTACAGATTAATCAATATTGTAATTGATTATAAAAATAGTATTTTTGCTATGTAGGCCTATAATATTATTAGTTTTATTAAGTAGTATCATATTTATTTTTTAAATAATATTATAGACCTATTAGATTAGTCCAATTGCTTTTACTATAACTTGAAGCAATGATTGATAAAAACTATGCCTGTAGTTCAATAACTTGTGTATCCTTTAAATAAATATATACATTATATATAGAGAACATTGTATAAATAAATGAATTTGTTTTATAATCCTATATAAAATATATTTTATTTCTGTATATTGCTAAAATTACTTTTACCAAAATAAAATTTTTCTTTTTAGACAGACCAGCACCTGTTAGACCAGTTCAACAGTTATCAAAATCTGTAAGTTCAGGTGTATTAAATTTTATTCTATTGATATTATAATAGCCTAAGGTTTTCTTTGTTAAGTGTTAGGATGTCAATATGTGTTAGGATTCAGAAAATGTGCTAGGAAATCAAGGGATGTGCTGGGATGTTAGGGAGTGTGCTAGGATGTTAGAAAATGTGCTAAGATGTTAGGAGATACACTAGGATGTCAGGGAATGTGCTAGGATGTCAGAAGATATGGTACGCTAGGATGTCAAGAGATGTGCTAGGATGTCAGTGTATTGCTAGGATGTCAGAGAGTGTGTTAGGATGTCAGGGAATGTGCTTGGATGTCAGGGAATGTGCTTGGATGTCAGGGAATGTGCTAGGATGTCAGTGTTTTAGGATGTCAGGGAATGTGCTTGGATGTCAGGGAATGTGCTAGGATGTCAGGGAATGTGCTAGGATGTCAGGGAATGTGCTAGGATGTCAGGGAATGTGCTTGGATGTCAGGGAATGTGCTTGGATGTCAGGGAATGTGCTAGGATGTCAGGGAATGTGCTAGGATGTCAGGGAATGTGCTAGGATGTCAGGGAATGTGCTTGGATGTCAGGGAATGTGCTAGGATGTCAGGGAATGTGCTAGGATGTCAGGGAATGTGCTAGGATGTCAGGGAATGTGCTTGGATGTCAGGGAATGTGCTTGGATGTCAGGGAATGTGCTAGGATGTCAGGGAATGTGCTAGGATGTCAGGGAATGTGCTAGGATGTCAGGGAATGTGCTTGGATGTCAGGGAATGTGCTTGGATGTCAGGGAATGTGCTAGGATGTCAGGGAATGTGCTAGGATGTTAGGTAATGTGTTGAGATGTTAGGGAATGTGTTAGTATGTCAGGGAATGTGCTTGAATGTCGGTGATTATTTCAAGCTAGCCTATCACTCCAAGGCAATGCTGGCTGACCATATCATTTGCAGACCCGACCAGCGGAGCCCCCGGCGCCTCCAGTCAGACAGTTGTCCAACCGGTCGCGTCAATCCTTATCTAAATCAGAATCCTCTGACGGTGGCGGTGGTGGCGGCTGCAGCGGCGAAACCAGAACTGAAGGAGTGTCAGCAGTCGGGGGCGACGAGTACACGCCCACACCGCTGAGCGTGCTGCGTCGGGCCAAGGCTCCGCCAGCTGCCCCGCAGTTGCAGCAGCCGTCGTACGAGCCGACTCCCCTGACTGTGCAGCAGCAGCAGCAGCAGCAGCAGCCTCCGGCGTCCTCGTCTAAATCGACAGATGCCACTGCTGCCAAAGCCAGTGTCCGTCGGCGACCTCTGCAACTACCGGCGCCCAAAGTCGGCGCCGACACCAATCGAACCTCGGCGACAGTATCGTCTACCGGCGAAGACTACAGTCCGGTTGAGGAGCGACAGCCGGCTGTCGACGACTCCTCGGAGGCCAAACGGATTCGATATGACTCGTCCGCTTCGCCGACAACTGTCGAGCCGAGCTACGAGCCAACGCCAATAGGCGGTTGCTATGGCGACAACGAAGCTGAAGACAATGAAGACGACTGTAACGATGACGAGTACTGCCCGACTGCGGTACCGACAGTTGCATCGGCGTCAGCGACTGTTGATGAGCCTCAACAGAAGGTCAATGATGTTGCCAAAGGAGGAGAAGGCGGCGAGATCAAACGAGTTTTTCTCGATCTGTTCGGCGAAGAGCCGCCGAGTTCTTCATCAGAGTCGGCGTCTGTTTTAATCGCAGCTCCGCCGGTGCAGTCTGTTACCGGCTCTGCTCCTGCCGCTACGGCGTCTTCTACTGCAGCGTCATCTTTGCAGTCTGGAAAAGGTTCGTGTGTTATTCTGTGGCTAAATATGTTGTCCAATATATAGATACAGATTATAGTCTTATGTAATTCTATTTTATAAGTATGAGTGTATCACCATTGTATTTATCAACCTATACTAAATTATACTATAAAGCCGGACTCGGGTGAGTATTTATATAATCTTTGGGCAAGACTAAGATGAGCTTATAGTCTATGGGCAAGACTAAGATGAGCTTATAGTCTATGGGCAAGACTCAGATGAGCATATAGTCTATGGGCAAGACTAAGATGAGCATATAGTCTATGGGCAAGACTCAGATGAGCATATAGTCTATGGGCAAGACTAAGATGAGCTTATAGTCTATGGGCAAGACTCAGATGAGCATATAGTCTATGGGCAAGACTCAGATGAGCATATAGTCTATGGGCAAGACTAAGATGAGCATATAGTCTATGGGCAAGACTCAGATGAGCATATAGTTTATGGGCAAGACTCAGATGAGCATATAGTCTATGGGCAAGACTCAGACATTAAGCTAGCAGTCATAAATTGTTTTGCCCCATTCCGCCAGCCGGCTCAGCCGTCCGCAGAATGACGCCATCCGAGCAAGTGGCCAGACGGGCCCAACAGGTCGCTGCCAATCCTGCAGCCCTGCTCAGCCAAGGCAAAGTTCGCGCCCCGTCCGTCGCTGCCACAGCCGCTGCCGGTTCAGCTCCAGTCGTAGCGGTCCCTGCCAGCCCGTTGCCTGGCACCGTTGCCAACAAGATCCCGGATGTGGTACGCCAGCGCTATCTGGATCGTCTGGCCGAGGAGTGCCGCCTCGCTGCCACCTCGGCTGGTCCGGACCCCGGCTCAGCTGCCAGCCGGCGGGCCCAGCAGCTTGAACTGGAATGCTACGAGCGCAGCGCCAACCGCAACGTGTATTTAAACGCGGTCATATTGGCTATTAAGCGGGTTCGAGCCTCGGCTGGCAATTCCGCCAATCAGCAACAGCAGAAGAGGCCGCAACAACCGGAAGAAGCTGGTCAACTATCCGATAAGCGGTTTTATAAGCACTTATTAAAGTACGCGATGACCCCTGCTCAGCTAGCCGAGAATCGCTATCCGCCGCATCTGCCGCCGCTGCCCTATGCGCCCCCGGCTAATCCGTTGGAGCGGCTGTGCGTTCGCTGCGGCGCCGCCTTCCTGCTGCAGCAGCCCGACTTGACCACCCCGCCAGGCCAGTGCTGCTATCACTATGGCCGGGCCTACAGTCGGCGAGTACCGGGGGCCGGTGTACAGCAGATCTACAGCTGCTGCGGTGGCGACCTGCAAACCAAAGGTTGCTCGCTAGGGGAACGGCACGTGCACGAGTACAATGTGTACTGCGATACCGAGGGCTACAGGGACACAGTTGCGCCAGATAAAGCTGTGAGCGTCTGGGGGGTTGTGCATCCCTTTTGATACCGCGACACCGAGTGGCACCGATCAGATTCAAAATGGCACTCATAACATTCAAAATGGCACCAATAATATTCAAAATGGCACCAATATTATTCAAAATGGCACCAATAATATTCAAAATGGCACTCATAACATTCAAAATGGCACCAATAAGATTCAAAATGGCACCAATATTATTCAAAATGGCACCAATAATATTCAAAATGGCACCCATAATATTCAAAATGGCACCAATATTATTCAAAATGGCACCTATAACATTCAAAATGGCACCAATAATATTCAAAATGGCACCAATAATATTCAAAATGGCACCAATAATATTCAAAATGGCACCCATAATATTCAAAATGGCACCAATATTATTCAAAATGGCACCTATAACATTCAAAATGGCACCAATAATATTCAAAATGGCACCAATAATATTCAAAATGGCACCAATAATATTCAAAATGGCACCAATAATATTCAAAATGGCACCAATAATATTCAAAATCGCACCTATATTATTCAAAATGGCACCAATATTATTCAAAATGGCACCTATAAGATTCAAAATGGCACCAATAATATTCAAAATGGCACCAATAATATTCAAAACGGCACCCATAGCATTCAAAATAACACCAATAAGATTCAAAATGGCACCAATAATATTCAAAATGGCACCAATAATATTCAAAATGGCACCGATCAGATTCAAAATGGCACCAATAATATTCAAAATGGCACCAATCAGATTCAAAATGGCACCCATAAGATTCAAAATGGCACCGATCAGATTCAAAATGGCACCAATAAGATTCAAAATGGCACCGATCAGATTCAAAATGGCACCAATAAGATTCAAAATGGCACCGATCAGATTCAAAATGGCACCCATAAGATTCAAAATGGCACCAATAATATTCAAAATGGCACCCATAACATTCAAAATGGCACCAATAATATTCAAAATGGCACCAATAATATTCAAAATGGCACCCATAACATTCAAAATGGCACCAATAATATTCAAAATGGCACCAATAATATTCAAAATGGCACCTATATTATTCAAAATGGCACCAATATTATTCAAAATGGCACCTATAAGATTCAAAATGGCACCAATAATATTCAAAATGGCACCAATAATATTCAAAACGGCACCCATAGCATTCAAAATAACACCAATAAGATTCAAAATGGCACCAATAATATTCAAAATGGCACCAATAATATTCAAAATGGCACCAATAATATTCAAAATGGCACCAATAATATTCAAAATGGCACCAATAATATTCAAAATGGCACCAATAATATTCAAAACGGCACCCATAGCATTCAAAATAACACCAATAAGATTCAAAATGGCACCAATAATATTCAAAATGGCACCCATAGCATTCAAAATAACACCAATAAGATTCAAAATGGCACCAATAATATTCAAAATGGCACTCATAACATTCAAAATGGCACCAATAATATTCAAAATGGCACCAATAATATTCAAAGTGGCACCCATAACATTCAAAATGGCACCAATCAGATTCAAAATGGCACCCATAAGATTCAAAATGGCACCAATAAGATTCAAAATGGCACCGATCAGATTCAAAATGGCACCAATAAGATTCAAAATGGCACCGATCAGATTCAAAATGGCACCCATAAGATTCAAAATGGCACCGATCAGATTCAAAATGGCACCCATAAGATTCAAAATGGCACCAATAAGATTCAAAATGGCACCGATCAGATTCAAAATGGCACCAATAAGATTCAAAATGGCACCAATCAGATTTAAAATGGCACCCATAAGATTCAAAATGGCACTCATAACATTCAAAATGGCACCCATAAGATTCAAAATGGCACCAATAAGATTCAAAATGGCACCGATCAGATTCAAAATGGCACCAATAAGATTCAAAATGGCACCGATCAGATTCAAAATGGCACCCATAAGATTCAAAATGGCACCAATAATATTCAAAATGGCACCCATAACATTCAAAATGGCACCAATAATATTCAAAATGGCACCAATAATATTCAAAATGGCACTAATAACATTCAAAATGGCACCAATAATATTCAAAATGGCACCAATAATATTCAAAATGGCACCCATAACATTCAAAATGGCACCAATAATATTCAAAATGGCACCAATAATATTAAAAATGGCACCCATAACATTCAAAATGGCACCAATAATATTCAAAATGGCACCCATAACATTCAAAATGGCACCAATAATATTCAAAATGGCACCAATAATATTCAAAATGGCACTAATAACATTCAAAATGGCACCAATAATATTCAAAATGGCACCAATAATATTCAAAATGGCACCCATAACATTCAAAATGGCACCAATAATATTCAAAATGGCACCAATAATATTAAAAATGGCACCCATAACATTCAAAATAACACCAATAAGATTCAAAATGGCACCAATAATATTCAAAATGGCACCCATAACATTCAAAATGGCACCAATAATATTCAAAATGGCACCAATAATATTCAAAATGGCACCCATCGGATTCAAAATGGCATCCGTAAGCTTCAAAATGGCACACATAGGATTCAAAGTGGCACTTATAATATGCAAAATGGCACTTATAATATGCAAAATGGCACTTATAATATGCAAAATGGCACTTATAATATGCAAAATGGCACTTATAATATGCAAAATGGCACCCATAAGATGCAAAATGGCACCTGTCAGGTTCAAAATGACATCTATCACATTTAAAATTGGCACCCATCAGATTCAAGTTAGAAGAGAAGCAGATCAATTTGTAATTATCCCTAGTCAATCTCAATGAAACCGCAGACCGTGTCCAAGAAGCTACGCCGCGGGGTGTACGCCCTAGACTGCGAGATGATCTACACAGACGCCGGCAAAGAGCTGGCCCGAGTCACGGTGATCGATCGCAGTTTGTCAGTCGTTTACGACCGCCTGGTGCACCCGTCGGCTCCGATAGTTGACTGCAATACTCGCTTCTCCGGGCTGCGAGCCGAGCAGCTGGTCAGCGCCCAGCACCGGCTAGCCGATGTGCAAGACGAACTGCTGAAACTGATCTATTCCACTAGCATACTCATTGGGCACAGTCTGGAAAGCGATCTCCAAGTGTTGAAGCTGCGTCATGGCACTGTTGTGGATACTAGCATCGTGTTTCCGCATCGGCAGGGCCTGCCCAAGAAGCGAGCATTGCGCAATCTGGCTAGCGAGATTCTTAATAAGATTATTCAGACTGGCGGCGGTGAGTTGGGCGGGGGTTTCAGTATTCTATAGTCTAAATATTGTATGTTTAATGCTCTCGTTGGGTTATTAGAATAGCCGTATCCATGGGAAATCCCCGTTGCTAAAATGTCTGTATCCTAGGGAAATCCCAGTTGCTGAAATGTCTGTATCTTAGGGAAATCCCAGTTGCTAAAATGTCTGTATCTTAGGGAAATCCCAGTTGCTAAAATGTCTGTATCTTAGGGAAATCCCAGTTGCTAAAATGAGTCCAGGGAAATCCCAGCAGCTAGAATGACTGTATCCTAGGGAAATCCCAGTTGCTAGGATGACTGTACTTAAGGGAAATCCCAGCAGCTAGAATGACTGTATCCTAGGAAAATCCCAGTTGCTAGGATGACTGTATCCATGGGAAATCCCAGTTGCTAGAATGATGTATCCATAGGAAATCCCAGTTGCTAGGATGACTGTATCCATGGGAAATCCCAGTTGCTAGAATGATGTATCCATGAGAAATCCCAGTTGCTAGAATGATGTATCCATGAGAAATCCCAGTTGCTAGAATGATGTATCCATGGGAAATCCCTGTTGCTAAAATGAGTCAAGGGAAATCCCAGCAGCTAGAATGACTGTATCCATGGGAAATCCCAGTTGCTAGAATGATGTATCCATGAGAAATCCCAGTTGCTAGAATGATGTATCCATGGGAAATCCCTGTTGCTAAAATGAGTCAAGGGAAATCCCAGCAGCTAGAATGACTGTATCCATGGGAAATCCCAGTTGCTAGAATGATTGTATCCATAGGAAATCCCAGTTGCTAGGATGATGTATCCATGGGAAATCCCAGTAGCTAGAATGATGTATCCATGGGAAATCCCAGTTGCTAGAATGATGTATCCATGGGAAATCCCTGTTGCTAAAATGAGTCAAGGGAAATCCCAGCAGCTAGAATGACTGTATCCATGGGAAATCCCAGTTGCTAGAATGACTGTATCCTAGGAAAATCCCAGTTGCTAGGATGACTGTATCCATGGGAAATCCCAGTTGCTAGAATGACTGTATCCTAGGAAAATCCCAGTTGCTAGGATGACTGTATCAAAGAAAAATCCCTGTAGCTAGAATGGCCGTATCCAAGGGAAATCCTACTTGTTAAAATAGCTGTATCCAAGGTAAATCTTAGTTGCTAGAATGATGTATCCATGGGAAATCCCAGTTGCTAGAATGATGTATCCATGGGAAATATCCCTGTTGCCAAATTGACTGTATTCAAGGGAAATCCCAGTAGCTAGAATGACTGTATCCTAGGAAAATCCCAGTTGCTAGGATGACTGTATCCAAGAAAAATCCCTGTAGCTAGAATGGCCATATCCAAGGGAAATCCTACTTGTTAAAATAGCTGTATCCAAGGTAAATCTTAGTTGCTAGATTAACTGTGTGCAAAAAAGCCGTTACAATGCAACTGACCTGATCATTGCGCTGCAGATGCTGGCCACGATTCCAGCGAGGACGCTCAAGCCTGCATGGAGCTGATGTTCTACAAGCTGACGGAGGATCTCAAAAAGTGCAAATTCTCCTCTTCTTGATGACCTCAGCTTCACTTATTTCCCAATTTTTCCTCACGAGCTGGTGTTTGTGTTTTTTTCTGTGCAACGCGTTGTTTGCATTTTTCTGGCGTTTTGTTTGTATCCTATTTTTATGACTTTAATACATAATGCTTGCTACTTACTGCTTTAATATCAGTAGCACATTTTTCGCATTGCAATTTGCACCGTCATGGTGAGCCAGACAGCTGGCTGCATATGAGAGTTGGTTAGCCACTCATTACTTTTCTCAAATCAGAAAATAAAATTTAATTGGTTTCTTGCACGCAACAGATCTATTTATAGTAGTACTGATTAGTTTTCGTATTAAAAGTGTATGCAGATTATTTGTTTTAAATAGTGAAATTATTTGAATAAAACAGTGGTTCTTTAATTATTAATAATTTGTCTTCTCTCGTGGTCGGATGTTTAATAGTGTCTGTGCTCAAGTTAATCACAGAAGTTAATGCAATTGCAGGTGCGGCTTAGATAATTATATTTGCGACTCAGATAATTACAAGTGTGGCTCAGATAATTACAGGTGCGGCTCTGATAATTACAGGTGTGGCTCAGATAATTACAGGTGCGGCTCTGATAATTACAGGTGTGGCTCAGATAATTACAGATGCGGCTCAGGTAATTACAGGTATGGCTCAGATAATTACAGGTGTGGCTCAGATAAGTACAGATGCGGCTCAGATAATTACAGGTGTGGCTCAGATAATTACAGATGCGGCTCAGGTAATTACAGGTGTAGCTCAGATAATTACAGGTGTGGCTCAGATAAGTACAGATGCGGCTCTGATAATTACAGGTGTGGCTCAGATAACTACAGATGTGGCTCTGTTAATTACAGGTGCGGCTCAGGTAATTACAGATGTGTGTCAAATAATTACAGATGTGTGTCAAATAATTACAGGTGTGGCTCTGATAATTACAGAAGCGGCTCTGATAATTAGAGGTGCGGCTCAGGTAATTACGGGTACGGTCTATATAGTTACAGGTGCTAGTTTAGTTAGGAGTAATTACATAACTGGTTCAATAGAAATACTATAGTTTTCGCCATATTGAATGATTCAAGTCAAGCACCTGTACACAAGCGTCAGCCTTACCAGGGACCATTACTAGTATTTATACGTCATAAAAGGCGAGTTTCTTAAAAAATGTCGGCAATATACAAAATCTACCTAACTTTGAACAAGCAATACACTTCTTCTTGTAGTGCGCAATAACCCTGCCGCCACTACAAAAGTGCAGATTTTTTCTGAACAAGCAGACTAGGCTTCCTTTTAGAAGTAAACTAGGTCGCATCACTTGATGCTTGAACTGCGCGCTGAGCAACTTCTATCCAGGCACCCCGCATGCAGGTGAATGAGTAGTCGAACCGCTTGGCCTCCTGAAAATGCAAGCCTGCCAGATAGCCGTTTTTTTCGGATGCGCAATAGCGCTATAAAGTACATGTGCACCAGTGCTGATCAACACTTGTCGAGCACTTTCCCGATTTATAGACTGGCTAATCCCATTATTGTCTACAACTGAGGTCTGGCTAATCCTACATCTGAGGTCTGGCTAATTCCATATCTGAAGTCTGACTAATCCACTCGTACTTTTAATTTTGTTTTAATAAGCACACGAAAATTGGAAAAACGCATTTGTTATACTGTCCGATAGCACTGTCAGCAATGCAACGGAGATATGTATAGCTGTTGCGGGTGTGTAGGCGTCAGTTCGAGACTCTTCGTGTTATGTTTTCCCCGAGGTCGTGTCAATCCAAACACAACCCTTTATTAATCCTCCATTCCATACAGAGGCATGGGCCAGTATGCGGAAGAATTGTCGCCCAGAAAAGTTTTGTACTTTTCGCTGTACGCTGTTTGTTGGGCTGCAGATCCCGGCCAATATTTTGCCTTCTTTTCATTTACGCAAGTGTTTACCGAGCAAACAGAAAGTTTTTAATTTTTACCGACCTGCCGGTTTAATTGCTATTAATAATCACAGACAGTATAATGGCTGATATAAATATGATTCTGTAAGAGCGTCAAAGAGCGCCCTATGAGCGTCAAACTCTTAGGGTAGCGCCAAACTCTCTTAGTAAAGTAAGGGGCGCCAAACTCTTAGTAAGGTGCGCCAAACTCTCTTAGTAAAGTAAAGGGCGCCAAACTCTTAGTAAAGTAAGGGGCGCCAAACTCTTAGTAAAGTAAGGGGCGCCAAACTCTTAGTAAAGTAAGGGGCGCCAAACTCTTAGTAAAGTAAGGGGCGTCAAACTCTTAGTAAAGTAAGGGGCGCCAAACTCTCTTAGTAAAGTAAAGGGCGCCAAACTCTTAGTAAAGTAAGGGGCGCCAAACTCTCTTAGTAAAGTAAGGGGCGCCAAACTCTTAGTAAAGTAAGGGGCGCCAAACTCTTAGTAAAGTAAGGGGCGCCAAACTCTCTTAGTAAAGTAAGGGGCGCCAAACTCTTAGTAAAGTAAGGGGCGCCAAACTCTTAGTAAAGTAAGGGGCGCCAAACTCTCTTAGTAAAGTAAGGGGCGCCAAACTCTCTTAGTAAAGTAAGGGGCGCCAAACTCTCTTAGTAAAGTAAGGGGCGCCAAACTCTTAGTAAAGTAAGGGGCGCCAAACTCTCTTAGTAAAGTAAGGGGCGCCAAACTCTTAGTAAAGTAAAGGGCGCCAAACTCTTAGTAAAGTAAGGGGCGCCAAACTCTCTTAGTAAAGTAAGGGGCGCCAAACTCTCTTAGTAAAGTAAGGGGCGCCAAACTCTTAGTAAAGTAAAGGGCGCCAAACTCTCTTAGTAAAGTAAGGGGCGCCAAACTCTCTTAGTAAAGTAAGGGGCGCCAAACTCTCTTAGTAAAGTAAGGGGCGCCAAACTCTCTTAGTAAAGTAAGGGGCGCCAAACTCTCTTAGTAAAGTAAGGGGCGCCAAACTCTCTTAGTAAAGTAAGGGGCGCCGAGCTTTTAGTAAGGGGCGCCAAACTTTTACTAAAGGATCGCCGACACTTATATAGCGATCCGGTTATGATTTCTGTTGAAATTTATTCATCAAAATTATGCAACAATAATTTGTTTTTTTTAGTAGTTATTTCGTTCTTTTAGGTGCGAGGCCATAAAGTGTTTATATTTCGACTATTCATATACATATATAGACAAGTTGTTCAGTCTTTTCTGTCCAACAAAAATGTGTTCGTACTTTTTTGGCGGAGGCCGGGGCTCATCTCCGGGTTCTGATAATTGGAAATTTCGCCTTTTCGTCAAGCTTGGTTGCTACTGACGCCCACACAAATTATTGATCCCAGTGGCTGGATAGATTGCGAATCAGAATGGGATAAATCTTGGCTTGTGGAGGGGATTCCACTCATGAGCTGGCGGGAGCTGCAGCACGAGTAATTTGTTTGAGACGCAAAAAAAGAAGATTTTTCCAAGATTTCTGGAATGAAATCTTCGAGAGCGGCGAGGAATGGGAAATCCCTCCCAAAGGGATTTGTCCCCTCCTGCGTAGGGGGGAATCAACAAGTTATGGGAGGGCCACTTTTTTCCGGTTACCCGTTTGTCACGCGGGGCTGCTGGCACTCGTTCGCTTGTTCACCTGGTTTTTCAATGGGAAACTTTGAATTAGGGTTACAGGGTTTTGCTAGATCATAAGCCAAACTTGTAACTTTTTTTGTTTTTCAAAAGTTGACTTTCTTTTAAAAGTGTTACATACGTGGATAAAAATAGAACATTTTCTATTAGAATCTGTTTGAGCTATGCCCTATCGCCGGTACCGTTCGCTGCAATTTGATACAAATCTCGCTTGGCGTCATCCCGGTGTCGGTGGCGTCCGGTTTTCGGATCTCGAGGCTGCCTTGCTAAATTAAATTTTCATTTCTTCAAAGACACTGGCATTACGGCTGAACCATTTCAAGGTGAGCCATTTTATAACGGTGGCAGTTGCTGCTACAACTTCAGCAATTCGTCGAATAAACAGGGCGCTACACTCGCTGATCGTGTGGTCACGTGGCAGGTTTTTCCGGAAGTTTCCCGTTCTTCAGCACTGAATCCCCAATGCCTCACCTGCTGGACTTCCGAATTGCAGATGCAGCCAGCAGGTGTTTTGTCCGAGCTGCGCTCACAAGTTTATCAAGCTGCTTTTTCATGAACTGCTGCCAGGGACCGGCAAGCAAGCAAAGTTGCGGCGAGTTTCCAGCTGCTCCTGTCTCTGCAGTGTTATGTCTCGACGGATTTGTCTATGGCCAAACCCATGGCTCGCACTCATACACACAGGGTGCACAGCCGCCCCTCTTGACTTTCTAATCAAGAATGATTAGAGGTGGCCCGGATTGGTGTAAATCGCACGACAAACCTGTTGACCTCCCTTCAAGTTGTCGGCCCCTAAGCAACAGAAGTCTCTTCAATATGCGCCAGAAGAAAAGTCCGATATGAAATCCTCAGCCCCGCAACAGATGGCCCAGCGCCCAAGGTCGGCACCGCCTGCCCTATTTGTCCTGGCTCATCTGCCTTCTCATCATTTACTCCTCTGAGAGGTGATTGATGCTTTTGACCTTTGCATGATCCGTTCCCTTTCATTTTCCCTCAAACTGCTGACTAAATTATGCGTAGAAACAGCTGCAGATCCGACTGAGTCATTTCTCCGTGGATTGGGCGTCTTGCCAGCTTTGAACTGGCAAGAATTTCATTTGTAGCTGCTGAGCTCATGTTGCAGTCTGTGCTTCCTTCACCACATTAAATTGTAGCTTTCTTTTAAAGGCAATCCAGCTGTCGTTTGCTTTTTTCTGGACAGCCTATTTTGTGAAATCGAATCCTGCCACTCTCCTTCTATTCGATCTTAGCTTCCTACTATACACTACTACCCGCTCTCTACTATCCGCTCTCTACTATCCGCTCTCTACTATCCGCTCTCTACTATCCGCTCTCTATTCACCGCTCTCTACTCACCGCTCTCTACTCACCGCTCTCTACTACCCGCTCTCTACTACCCGCTCTCTACGCGTACTATCCGCTCTCTACTATCCGCTCTCTACTATCCGCTCTCTACTATCCGCTCTCTACTCTCCGCTTTCTACTGTCTGCTCTCTACTATCCGCTCTCTACTATCCGCTCTCTACTATCCGCTCTCTACTCTCCGCTTTCTACTATCCGCTCTCTACTATCCGCTCTCTACTCTCCGCTTTCTACTTTCTGCTCTCTACTCTCCGCTTTCTACTGTCTGCTCTCTACTATCCGCTCTCTACTCTCCGCTCTCTACTATCCACTCTCTACTATCCACTCTCTACTATCCGCTTTCTACTATCCGCTCTCTACTACCCGCTCTCTACTCTCCGCTATCTACTATCCGCTCTCTACTATCCGCTCTCTACTATTTGCTCTCTACTCTCCACTTTCTACCTTCTGCTCTCTACGCACCGCTCTCTACTCTCCGCTATCTACTATCCGCTCTCTACTCTCCGCTCTCTACTATCTGCTCTCTACTCTCCGCTTTCTACATTCTGCTCTCTACTACCCGCTCTCTACTCTCCGCTCTCTACTACCCGCTCTCTACTACCCGCTCTCTACTACCCGCTCTCTACTCTCCGCTCTCTACTATCCGCTCTCTACTATCCACTCTCTACTCACCGCTCTCTACTATCCGCTCTCTACTATCCGCTCTCTACTATCCGCTCTCTACTATCCGCTCTCTACTATCCGCTCTCTACTACCCGCTCTCTACTCTCCGCTTTCTACTCTCCGCTCTCTACTATCCGCTCTCTACTCTCCGCTCTCTACTATCCGCTTTATACTGTCTGCTCTCTACTCTCCGCTCTCTACTATCCGCTTTCTACTATCCGCTCTCTACTATCCGCTCTCTACTCTCCGCTCTCCGCTCTCCACTCTGCGTAATCCTGCATCTCTTTTCCCCCATCCACTCCCGCTATTTCCCGCTCCCCACCTTTCTTCCAGTTCAGCCTAGCGTTAAAAACGCCTCTCCAGTCTGACTGTCGGCACTTGCAATTCATTTTAATCAGCGTCCCGTGACTGGCCTGAATGCATTCGCAGGCCTCTCTTACTAACTCATTGTCTAGAGAATGGCTCAGAGAGAGAATTTAGGTCTCAATTTGCAGACGATGGCCCAGCAACCAAAAAGCGCTTTAGCCAGGCTGCAATCAGCGAACGTTTTTATTCATTAGTATCTGGTTCGTCTATGTGATTCACTGTCGTGGTTATTTCTTCTCATTGCCATAATAGGACTTATAGGATTTTTAATAACGACTCTAAAAGCTATCTGAATTTTGCTTGGGATAACTTGCGTGAGACAGAGATTGAGAGTGAGACTGTGGGTGACAGTGAGACAGTGGGTGAGAGTGAGACATTGGGTGAGAGTGAGACAGTGGGTGAGAGTGAGACAGTGGGTGAGAGTGAGACAGTGGGTGAGAGTGAGACAGAGATTGAGAGTGAGACAGAGATTGAGAGTGAGACAGAGATTGAAAATGAGACAGGGATTGAGAGTGAGACAGAGATTGAGAGTGAAACAGAGATTGAGAGTGAGACAGAGATTGAGAGTGAGACAGAGATTGAAAATGAGACAGGGATTGAGAGTGAGACAGAGATTGAGAGTGAGACAGAGATTGAGAGTGAGACAGAGATTGAGAGTGAGACAGAGATTGAGAGTGAGACAGAGATTGAGAGTGAGACAGAGATTGAGAGTGAGACAGAGATTGAGAGTGAGACAGTGGGTGAGAGTGAGACAGAGATTGAGAGTGAGACAGATATTGAGAGTGAGACAGATATTGAGAGTGAGACAGAGATTGAGAGTGAGACAGAGATTGAGAGTGAGACAGTGAGTGAGAGTGAGACAGTGAGTGAGAGTGAGACAGAGATTGAGAGTGAGACAGAGATTGAGAGTGAGACAGAGATTGAGAGTGAGACAGAGATTGAGATTGAGACAGAGATTGAGAGTGAGACAGAGATTGAGAGTGAGTCAGAGATTGAGAGTGAGGCAGAGATTGAGAGTGAGGCAGAGATTGAGAGTGAGGCAGAGATTGAGAGTGAGACAGAGAGTGAGGCAGAGACAGAGACAGAAAGTCAGGGTTGCAGTACAGCCTGTGTGCATGAGTGCAGTGCTTGCGTACAGTATTGGTGCGCTTGAAAGTGCTCAGGAGTCAGTGGAACGGGCAGAACTGCCTCAGAGCTGGTTGTGGGACCGATGTCAACGAAGGCCACCTGTGAATAGTTATCTTCCATCAATTATATCATTCTCTTATGACAAGAAACAGAACGCTGCACTTTTATCGTTGGCAACAAGGACATTTTCTTTTTATAGCCAGCAAGGAAAGGCCCTCATCAAAATCTTTCTCATCTGCAGCTCCGCCCTCTGGTTGACCGGATTTCGGCTAAGAATCGTTGCTGGGCAAAGCAGTCTCTCGAAGAAGGCTGATATGGCGGATAAAACCAGCGGATGAAAAGAAGTTAAGTGGGGCTCTGGACTCGCTTCGGCCTCTCAAATGTATCTATATATTTTTTCCTTGTTGCCCCACCCCACCGAGCGCGCGCGCTCTTCCGGCCGAGGAAATCGAGAGAAGCCGCCCGCTGGCTTCATCAGAGTCCCCTTCTGCTGCTCTGCGGAGCTCTCTCTGCTTCTGTTTGAGGACTCTCTCCCCCCTCTCTCTCACTCTCTGTCTCCAGGCTATTCAACTGCCTGAGCCCAATTTGCCTTATGCAATTCTGCTCAGGATTTCGGTGTTTGCGTGTACCCTATTGCGAACGATACCTGCCTGCGGGAGATACACGCAGACGGGAAAGCAGCTTCCCTGGATTTAAGCGCTTAGAAAAATTCTCCCCGATTTACACCGAGAGCATTTGATGGACTGACAGGAAGTAAATCAAGGTCACGTGTGTGAGAGTGAGACAGAGGGGGAGAGTGAGACATTGGGTGAGAGTGAGACAGAGGGTGAGAGTGAGACATTGGGTGAGAGTGAGACAGTGAGTGAGAGTGAGATAGTGGGTGAGAGTAAGACAGAGGGGAGAGTGAGACATTGGGTGAGAGTGAGCCAGTGGGTGAGAGTGAGCCAGTGGGTGAGAGTGAGCCAGTGGGTGAGAGTGAGACAGAGGGTGAGAGTGAGACATTGGGTGAGAGTGAGCCAGTGGGTGAGAGTGAGACAGAGATTGAGAGTGAGACATTGGGTGAGAGTGAGACATTGGGTGAGAGTGAGACATTGGGTGAGAGTGAGACAGAGGGTGAGAGTGAGACATTGGGTGAGAGTGAGACACTGGGTGAGAGTGATACATTGGGTGAGAGTGAGCCAGTGGGTGAGAGTGAGCCAGTGGGTGAGAGTGAGACATTGGGTGAGAGTGAGACAGAGGGTGAGAGTGATACATTGGGTGAGAGTGAGCCAGTGGGTGAGAGTGAGACAGAGGGTGAGAGTGAGACATTGGGTGAGAGTGAGCCAGTGGGTGAGAGTGAGACAGAGGGTGAGAGTGAGACATTGGGTGAGAGTGAGCCAGTGGGTGAGAGTGAGACATTGGGTGAGAGTGAGACAGAGGGTGAGAGTGAGACATTGGGTGAGAGTGAGACATTGGGTGAGAGTGAGACAGAGGGTGAGAGTGAGCCAGTGGGTGAGAACCAAAGCCAAATTGCCAGCTCATTCTCTGAGGCTTGGATTCTCTCCGACTCGAGCCGGGACGTCCGTGCGTGAGGGCGCATACGAGGGGGCTGCGTTGTTGTCCGCTCGTCCCCCTCAGCCTCCCAGGGCACCTACTTAAACCTGGCCTCATCGCTACTCAGTCAGCTGCTGCCCCCGCACTCCGCACCTCACTCCTGCCACGTTTTGGTTTGGTTGGCTGGGCGGCGTGGGGGCGGCGGCGAGATGAGTTCATCTCAGGTCAAGCTTTGCCGCGCCTTCTCTTATTCAGCCCTGGATGAGCAGCTGGGGCTGGCCTGGATCGGGAGGGGGCGGTTCTGCCTGGGGTTTGAGCTTCTGTCCCTCAATCACTTTCCCAATCCTCCCAAGCAGTCGCAGTTGAGATGAGCTCACTTTTCTTACTTTTAAAGAGCTGCCATTAAAGCCCCTTTCTCCTTCTCGCCTTAAATTTGCTTTTGCACGCCTCCGCGATACCGCCCGCCTCACACGGATGCTCTCTAATTACTCTTGCTTTATGAGGCTTCGGTTCTTCAAGATCTCTTAGATGTCCCAGGCAGTGCTGCATACATTTTGAAAACAGCCATGAGTGGCAAATTGCAGTAGTATACAGTTTTTGATAATTTTTTACAATTTTAGCAATGTCCGCGCACCATAGCTACAATGATGCGAAGGAAGAAAATGACTAAAAATAGTGATCAACAATGACTTATAATAGTGATCAACAATGACTGAAAATAGTGATCAACAATGACTGAAAATAGTGATTAACAATGACTGAAAATAGTGATCAACAATGACTGAAAATAGTGATCAACAATGACTGAAAATAGTGATCAACAATGACTGAAAATAGTGATCAACAATGACCGAAGATACGAGTTGGTGATCAACAATGACCGAAGATACGAGTTGGTGATCAACAATGACCGAAAATACGAGTTGGTGATCAACAATGACCGAAGATACGAGTTGGTGATCAACAATGACCGAAAATACGAGTTGGTGATCAACAATGACCGAAGATACGAGTTGGTGATCAACAATGACCGAAAATACGAGTTGGTGATCAACAATGACCGAAGATACGAGTTGGTGATCAACAATGACCGAAAATACGAGTTGGTGATCAACAATGACCGAAGATACGAGTTGGTGATCAACAATGACCGAAGATACAATGACCGAAGATACGAGTTGGTGATCAACAATGACCGAAGATATGAGTTGGTGATCAACAATGACCGAATCAACAATACGAAAATAGCGATCAACAATGACCGAAATGAATGGCACTAACTGAAAAGTACAGAGCAATTTTCAATTTGGCAATCATGCCGCCTGCAATGCATGACTGTCGAGAAGCCGCTGCCACAATGCGAAGAAAAAGAATTCTTAATTGAACTCTTTGAATCTGGAATATAATCAGATGGCCGGGTAGTCAGGCCGGCCTCCCACGCTGAAGTCAAGAATCTTGTCCTTTGTCTTCGCTAATGGACCCAACTGTATCGTTGCATTAGGAAAATTTCATTTTTTTCGCCTCCGCCCACAAAGTCTTGGATAAAAGCCAAGTCTGCTGACTCTCCACTTCCTTCTTTTATTCCTCCATCTTTGTTGCGACCCAACCCCGTGGCGTCAACGTTTGCAATTGCGCAGCGCAGGGCGACTTTCTTGTCAATTGGGAATCGGGCCGGCTATAGAGCTGGCCGGCTTTTATCCGCCCCCTGCTATTCCCCTCACCCCTCCCCGACCCACCGAATTCAGCACTCCCTACACCCTCCATCACAGCCGTCCCTTCTTCCCCAACCACCAATCCATCCCCAGCGTCCCCTCCCGGCCGCCCCTCCCCCCAACCCGAGTGCCTCGCCAGCACCCCCACCATGAACTATTTTAGCGGCACCGGGGGCGCTCCGCCGCTGCCCCAGCTGTTCTGTTATCCCGCTGCCTCCGCCCACGCATCCACCACCGCAGCCTGTCTGATGGCCACCGACAATTCCAGCGACTTGCAAAACCGGCCGCCACGCCAGCTGGAGACGGCCCTCGGCGCATCTGGCGTCGCCGTCATTCTCCTGGCCGGCGCCGCCGCCAACGCCGTCGCCCTGGCGCTGACCCTCCGCCGCGGCGCCCAGTCGAAGTTGCACTCGATTTTTGTTGGCAACCTGGCGCTGGCCGACCTGCTGGTCACGCTGCTCACCCCGGCCGCCTGGTATTTCTACGTCTGGCCGCCGGCCGCCGGCCACTCTCGGGCGGCCCGCTGGACCGAGGCCGCCGTGCAGGCCGCCCAGTCAGCCTCCGTCTGCGCCGTAGTGGCCGTGACAATCGACAGAACCTGCCTGGTGTTCCGGCCGATCAAGTACCGCCTGAGCCATCGCCGGCTCACCCCGATGCTGCTGGCCGGCCTCGCCTGGGTGCTGTGCACCGCCGGCCAGGCGCCCAGACTCGGCCTGGGCCCGGACGGCCGTCGCCTCTTCCAGCGGCTGCACATTGTCGCCGAATTCGCCGCCGCCCTGTGCGCCTTGGCCGTCTGCAACTTCACCATCTGCCGGCAGATTGAACGGAGCAGGAAGCTCAAGTTCCTGCGCAGGCACTCGGGCTACTCAACCGACTGCGGCGGCGGCGGCGGCGGCGGCGGCGGCTCCACCAGGCAGCTGCTAACCACAGGAAAGCCGTGCGGCCCCGCCGCCAGGAAGTGCTCCGTCCCCGTCAATGTCGGACAGACAGCCGCCGCCGCTGCCGCCTCCGCCGGCGCCGCCAAACTCCTGGAGAGGCCGCAGCGGAGGAACACCCTCTGCGATTTGGGCGTTGTTGGCTGCACCGGAGGCGCCGGCCCGGTCGGCGGAACCGCGACTCCTTTGCACCGCGGCGACACCCGCCTGAGCCTGCAGTCCATGCAGCGACTGTCTCTGGACGCCAATTCGCGTCGCTACGCTCGCCAGCGCGACTCCGAGGAGGTGATCAACGAGATCCTGGCCAAGCAGCACCGCCGGGCGCTGCGGACCCTCGTCCTGCTGGTGCTGCTCTTCGTCGTCTGCCGGGCGCCGCGGGCGGCGCTTTCCGGCGCCGAGTGGCTCGGTCTGCTGCCAGCGGGGCTGTTCAGGCCCTGCAGCTTCTACCTGGAGCTGCTGGTGCACCTCAATAGCGTCCTGGACCCATTCGCCTACGTGTTCTGCGGCAACCGGCTGTGCCATCGGCGAACTCGGGCCGGATTTGAAGCGGCCGGAGGTCGCCTGCGAGCCTGCTGCTGCCGCTGCTGCCGCGGTGGCTGCGTCGGCGGGGACGAGGCCGATGCAGGATCGCGGTTCGACTTCTGATGCTGAAACTCGACCTCGTCGCCGTGCAAAATGCTTTGTTTTTCCTCGCTGATGAGTGGGGAGATAAATAACAGTGACTATTGTTTAGTGGAGGCCTGGCGCGAGCTGCCAGTCCGGACCGTTGTACACTCCCCATCCCTTTCAATGTGTTTTCTTAATGAGTTTTGTACACATCTATTCTGCGAGTACTTACTGTTGTCCTTTTAGTAGTTCTGTCTGTGTGTTTGTCTGTGTGTCTGTCTGTCTGTCTGTCTGTCTGTCTGTCTGTCTGTCTGTCTGTGTGTCTGTCTGTCTGTCTGTCTGTCTGTCTGTCTGTCTGTGTGTCTGTCTGTCTGTCTGTGTGTCTGTCTGTCTGTCTGTCTGTCTGTCTGTCTGTCTGTCTGTGTGTCTGTCTGTATGTCTGTGTGTCTGTCTGTCTGTCTGTCTGTCTGTCTGTCTGTCTGTCTGTCTGTCTGTCTGTCTGTCTGTCTGTCTGTCTGTCTGTCTGCCTGTCTGTTGTTAAAATACTGAGCCAGCGGGCCAGAATAGGCCAGCTATTAGGGCTGTTTCTATTGTTTATTTTGTGTCGCTTTTTAAAATCTAAATAGCCGTAGATCGGCCTCCGCTTGGATATACTGCTTAGCAATCAAAGGGAACAGTCTATCTATCAGATTTTGCCATAGACAAAAGCTATTTCTATTTTAGCAGTTTTCGCCCCGACAATGTCAAGCCTAAGCGCCATTTAATTTGTAATAATTTGTGTAATACTTCTTCTAAAATATATCATCGTCCTATCTGTAAGTATTGCACCTTAATAAATGTACTTTTTCACTGAAGATACTAGAACTACATGTACATACTCTTTTGCGGTCTTCCTACCTGCTAATTTATTGGTAGGAGCTGAGGTGCTAATATGGTAACTAAGTGCTAATGGGGTAACCAGCTGAGGTGCTAATGGGGTAACCAGCTGAGGTGCTAATGGGGTAACCAGCTGAAGCGCTAATGGGGTAACCAGCTGAAGTGCTAATGGGGTAACCAGCTGAGGTGCTAATGGGGTAACCAGCTGAGGTGCTAATGGGGTAACCAGCTGAGGTGCTAATGGGGTAACCAGCTGAGGTGCTAATGGGGTAACCAGCTGAGGTGCTAATGGGGTAACCAGCTGAGATGCTAATGGGTTAACCAGCTGAGGTGCTATTGGGGCAAACAGATGAGATGCTAATGGGGTGACCAGATGAAGTGCCAATGGGGTAACCAGCTGAAGCGCTAATGGGGTGACCAGCTGAAGCGCTAATGGGGTAACGAGCTGAAGCGCTAATGGGGTAACCAGCTGAAGCGCTAATGGGGTAACCAGCTGAGGTGCTAATGGGGTAACCAGCTGAAGCGCTAATGGGGTAACCAGCTGAAGTGCTAATGGGGTAACCAGCTGAGGTGCTAATGGGGTAACCAGCTGAGGTGCTAATGGGGTAACCAGCTGAGGTGCTAATGGGGTAACCAGCTGAGATGCGATTGGAGTAACCAGCTGAGGTGCTAATGGGGTAACCAGCTGAGGTGCTAATGGGGTAACCAGCTGAGGTGCTAATGGGGTAACCAGCTGAAGTGCTAATGGGGTAACCAGCTGAGGTGCTAATGGGGTAACCAGCTGAGGTGCTAATGGGGTAAGCAGCTGAGGTGCTATTGGGGCAAACAGATGAGATGCTATTGGGGTGACCAGCTGAAGTGCTAATGGGGTAACCAGCTGAGGTGCTAATGGGGTAACCAGCTGAGGTGCTATTGGGGTAACCAGCTGAGGTGCTAATGGAGCGTTCAAGTTGACCAAATTTAAGACACCTTAGAGCGAATGTTTATCGGATGTTACCAAAACGTTAACTCTTTACTCTATATTAGTATTTTCTCTTTTCAAGGCCCAGAAAATTCTTGCTGAAAGAAACAATATCGACGATTGCTTTGAGAGCGGAAGGCTGCCTCGCCCACTCACTAACTACTCGTATATATTGACCCAACCAGCTCTGGCGGCACGTGTAGCACTTAGCAAGGATTAACTACTCAAGAATGAATTATCGCGCACTGTATTATCCAGATTGCCTTATCTTACGCTTTTGATTTTAGTCAAATTTTGCTAAACTCTTTTTTAACCTTCTTAGCGCTGATTTCAATCAAGGATAGCGCTTACATTTAGTAATTGGTTAGAGATCTAGTATATTTAGATTTGCTGGATCCTACTTAGTGCTGCCCTCTTAAATTGTATAGCTGCTGACAAAGTAAGCAAACTATGAAACAGGTTGTCCTGGAAGGTAAAGAGGGAATTCTTGAGGGTAAAGGGGAATCTCAGAATGTGATGGGGAATCTCAGAATGTGATGGGGAATCTCAGAATGTGATGGGGAATCTCAGAATGTGATGGGGAATCTCAGAATGTGATAGGGAATTCCAGAATGTGATTGGGAATCCCAGAATGTGATGGGAAATCCTAGAATGTCATAGGAAATCCCAGAATGTGATAGGGAATCCTAGAATGTGATAGGGAATCCCAGAATGTGATAGGGAATTTCAGAATGTGATAAGGTCCCATAAAGAAGCCTTATTTGATTAGATTATAAGACTCGAAGGCTCCCAGAAGTAACTAGGCAATTATGATGTCGCCATTCTATATATAGTGATGTAGAATTCTGCATTTGCAGTTTTCACTGTCAACCAGCAGTTCGGGATAGAAATGTAGTTTTCCTAGAATGCAAATTTTGCAGAATCTGGTCGGCTGGCCCCTAGGCTAGCGAAGACAACCCAGAGCTGTGTGCACTTTTGCATAGCTGAAATTCCCCACGATGCTGCCCTGCGATGCGCAACATCTGCAGGGGCGGGGGATGGGGTTGGGCATTCGGATCCAATATTCGACCAAAGTCGAAGTCAAATTGGTGGAATTGGCTATGACAGCAATCAACCCAGCCAAAGACACATGGGATTTCTCCCCCCCTCGGAAACAATTGCCCTGCGGCAGCCAGATAAGGATCCTACACGATAGGTGAAGATTAAGTACTTGTAGTAGGCTGCGACCTACTTTTGGATCCTCAGGGTTTTGACGGAAGCCTGGAGCCATTGGAGATTTTAGAGGATCACTGAAGAGCATGAGCGACCACTGAGGATCATGACAGACCACTGAGGATCATGACAGACCACTGAGGATCATGACAGACCACTGAGGATCATGACAGACCACTGAGGATCATGACAGACCACTGAGGATCATGACAGACCACTGAGGATCATGACAGACCACTGAGGATCATGACAGACCACTGAGGATCATGACAGACCACTAAGGATCATGACAGACCACTGAGGATCATGACAGACCACTGAGGATCATGACAGACCACTGAGGATCATGACAGACCACTGAGGATCATGACAGACCACTGAGGATCATGACAGACCACTGAGGATCATGACAGACCACTGAGGATCATGACAGACCACTGAGGATCATGACAGACCACTGAGGATCATGACAGACCACTGAGGATCATGACACACCACTAAGGATCATGACAGACCACTGAGGATCATGGCAGACCACTGAGGATCATGACAGACCACTGAGGATCATGATCTACCACTCTGGATCATAAACGAATCATGAATACCATACTACAAGGGACCACGAAATATCAAGAAGAACCCGTGATGATAAATGAAGGACCACTAATGGTCATGAGGCACCCGATGAAGAGCATGAGGTAGCCATGCCCTAGAGACCATCAGGCACAGGTAACTGCAGATCATGAAAGACCAATGAAGATTCTGAAATTGCCACTGAATCCAGCGAAGATCCTTTCCTTCAGGTAAAACAAGCCCACAGACTCAATAACATAATCCCAGCGAAATAAACAAGCCAACGAGTAGTAGTATGCGTCATAAGTAGTAGCTTTATTTTAACCGATCAGTGTTGAATTTCGCCAACTGGGAGCCATCCCTATCAGGTCAGCTCAACTGTCCAGTCAGTCCATGTTGGAGCTCCCTGGCGGGGCTGCCACCAGTTTGTACCGCAGCTCCTCCGTGCAGGCAGTCAACTCGGCCAGCAGGCTCAGGTAGGCCGCTCGGACAGTCCGGAACTCGGCCACCAGTTGGCCGAAGCGGGCGGCTTTGCACTCGGCCGCTGCCGCCGGCTGCTCGAAGGACTTCCTCGGCCGCTGGTACCGATGCCCGCCGTTGCTGTTGCCGCTCGGCGAGGACACGATGAAGCCATCGGCCCGGCTGTCCGTCAGCAGGCAGGCGGCCACGCAGCAGCTGACCGCTAGGAGAAGTTGGCAAGCCTTCGACATTGGCGACTACTGAAAAGCATAAATCCAAGAATTATTGTGCAACTTGACAGACAGCAGAATAAAAAGTTAATATCGTTTCCTTTACTTACCCGAGTATTGCTTGAGTTCTGAAATTCGTCTGTGCAACGGAAGGAGGAATGTGTGGCATCGATGATTGCCCGGCTGTTCGATCTTTTATACTGGGACACCCTTAATTACCTTAGAGATGGCTTCCATTGATTTGCTTTCTCATTTTCTGCGTCTTTTTGCTGAAGAAATTTTTTTGGTAATCTGTGAAGCCTTGGAAATGCTGTTGCGTGCTAATTTATCTATAGAGCTCTTGTGTCTTCGTGTTCAAGCATCTGAGTCCGCTCTAATCCCTGGCTGGCTAATTACTTTTCCCAAATTGCTAATCAACAGGTGCTTAAATGGTTCATGATTGGAGCGATTTTGAAATATTTTGAAAGGATTCCTGAAGTCTGTGCGGAAAAAAAAACTGGAAAAATGTAGGTTGCAGTTGTTGGCTGGAGTGGCACAGGTGCTGGTTGGAGTGGCACAGGTGCTGTCTGGAGTGGCACAGGTGCTGTCTGGAGTGGCACAGGTGCTGTCTGGAGTGGCACAGGTGCTGTCTGGAGTGGCACAGGTGCTGTCTGGAGTGGCACAGGTGCTGTCTGGAGTGGCACAGGTGCTGTCTGGAGTGACACAGGTGCTGGCTGGAGTGGCACAGGTGCTGTCTGGAGTGACACAGGTGCTGTCTGGAGTGGCACAGGTGCTGTCTGGAGTGACACAGGTGCTGGAGTGACACAGGTGCTAGCTGGAGTGACACAGGTGCTGTCTGGAGTGACACAGGTGCTAGCTGGAGTGACACAGGTGCTAGCTGGAGTGACACAGGTGCTGTCTGGAGTGGCACAGGTGCTGGCTGGAGTGACACAGGTGCTAGCTGGAGTGACACAGGTGCTGGCTGGAGTGGCACAGGTGCTGTCTGGAGTGACACAGGTGCTGTCTGGAGTGACACAGGTGCTGGCTGGAGTGGCACAGGTGCTGTCTGGAGTGACACAGGTGCTGGCTGGAGTGGCACAGGTGCTGTCTGGAGTGACACAGGTGCTGGAGTGACACAGGTGCTAGCTGGAGTGACACAGGTGCTAGCTGGAGTGGCACAGGTGCTAGCTGGAGTGACACAGGTGCTAGCTGGAGTGGCACAGGTGCTAGCTGGAGTGACACAGGTGCTAGCTGGAGTGACACAGGTGCTAGCTGGAGTGGCACAGGGGCTAGCTGGAGTGACACAGGTGCTAGCTGGAGTGACACAGGTGCTAGCTGGAGTGGCACAGGGGCTAGCTGGAGTGACACAGGGGCTAGCTGGAGTGACACAGGTGCTAGCTGGAGTGACACAGGTGCTAGCTGGAGTGACACAGGTGCTAGCTGGAGTGACACAGGTGCTAGCTGGAGTGACACAGGTGCTAGCTGGAGTGACTAGTGAGTGGAGCAACTGTACGCCATCATGCATTCAATAAACTTTCTGCACTGTTGTGACAGTTTTGGATCACTTCAGCCCTATTAATTGAAAGTACAGACTAAATCCCCAGAATTTACTGAAATAATCAAGTTGCAGTTAAGAAGGATGAAGCACCCAGTGGGGTAGAATTTTCGGAAGCAAGTTGCAGCTCATCAAGCGGGACTCTGAGGCAGACCGAACGGCAAAAATATTTTTCAGCCAAGTCCCACTGGAATTGAGTGAATATTCGCTTCGGAAATGGGGAATAAATTTTGTTCTTAACAAGGAACTTTACTCCATCGAACGAATGCCTGCTGAATTTTTTAAAAGCAAGCCGAGCGCTGAGTCGCTACTGCAGCACTCAAAATTAGCCAGTTTGTCAAAACAAATCCTGCACATCCACAAGATTAGCAAGCAAGAGGGAAGCAACAAGCGGAGAGTACGAGCTATCCAGGCCAGGCCCACCTCCTCCCACCTCCCACCTCCGCCGCCCACTCCTTTGCGGGCCTCGATGGGTGGCAATTTAAACGCCTCAGCCGCTGAAAGTGTTGTTTTTGCTTGAGGTAGCCGCGCGCGATCAGGTGTCCATTGGGATGGCCGGATTAACACGGCCAGCCTGGCCCCAGGAATCCCGGCGAGGTGCGCGTGTGTTCGGCATCAGTGAAGCGCCACTTCTCCCTCCCCCTCTTTCGGATTTCCGTCTTGCATTTCCCTATTGCCAAATTCTCGCCTAAAAAAAATTCGGCGAAAAGGCATGCCAGCCAAGGTCCTGACCTCAGGCCGAAGTCAGCGAGGGTCAAACCCGATGCGCCCCAACCCCCGCCCCGCATTCCAGGCACGCTAGAGTGCTTGGTTCCTGTTTAGGAGGGCGGGGTCCAAGAGTCCAAATCACTTCAATCTGCAATGTTGGCGACCTCTCCCGGCAGAGAGGGCGGCATCGATCATTGAAGCCGTCAACAGGCTGTAGAGAGCGGGCTGGTGGCGAGCAAAAAAACAAGCCAAAAAACATATTTTCCGCAGTAACGGCGATTTGTCTGGCTATACAGAGTGGCGGATGTGGGAGGACAGAAAAAGGACACTAAAGAGCTCTGGGGCGGGACTCGTTCTCTCTTGCTTCGACCCGAACTGCGAGCGTAAAGGAATTCCGCAAAAGAATTTCTGCAACAAGCAAAGAAGAAAGAAGCAGAAACTGCTTCCATCCGCATTCCGGGCATTCCTTTCCGTTGTCTTTCTGTCAGCAGCACTTTCGATGCGTGCAGCGCGCGGAATTATCAATGTGTCGGCGGCAGGTTTGTTTATTCGCGTGCACTCTGATCTGATTACCAATTCCGGCAGGGCGCATCCGCATCGGTGAGTGGTTGCTGCAGAAGCTGGCACTGTCATCTGGCACTTGATGATGATACTGCAGCTTGATTGACAGGGCAGGAACGAATCGGACTGTATGCATTTGAGCTACTTACAACTAGTAGTATTCAGGAGTAAATCGCACTTATTTATTTGCGGAAACCAAAAATTGCAGAGCAGAAAACTACCGCGCCAAGACCCCTGGTTCGATTCCGTGAGCGGCCGCACTCATTCGGGGCTGTGTGTGCACGAAAGTTGGCCCCTGGGGGATGTCTTGCGATTCACCGCCCATGAGGATCAACCCCAAAGTCACAGAGAGTGTACATACCGGATGATTAGGAAGTCAGGGCCGCTGTACACCCTGTGTGAGCGTGTGTGTCAAGTCCATGTGTACAGTATTGGCGGGCTTCTTTGCGCTCACGAGTCAGCGGATGAGCGGAATTGCTGAGATGCCAAGGCTGATGAGAGAGTTGTTGAGATGCCAAGGCTGATGAGGGAGTTGCTGAGATGCCAAGGCTGATGAGAGAGTTGCTGAGATGCCAAGGCTGATGAGAGAGTTGCTGAGGTGCCAAGGCTGATGAGAGAGTTGTTGAGATGCCAAGGCTGATGAGAGAGTTGTTGAGATGCCAAGGCTGATGAGAGAGTTGTTGAGATGCCAAGGCTGATGAGAGAGTTGTTGAGATGCCAAGGCTGATGAGAGAGTTGTTGAGATGCCAAGGCTGATGAGGGAGTTGCTGAGGTGCCAAGGCTGATGAGAGAGTTGCTGAGGTGCCAAGGCTGATGAGGGAGTTGCTGAGGTGCCAAGGCTGATGAGGGAGTTGCTGAGATGCCAAGGCAGACGTCAGAAGCTGCATGTAGTTTATTCAAAAAAAATATTCCATTCTTTGTTGGCTTCTCGACGGGGGTGTGCGCTGATTGCTACTTCAGAGAAGTAGTTACTTGCAAAAGCTCTATTTTTAGAAACTTCTGTGTCTATGGTCCCTGGGGTCCAACGGAGCTACGGCAGCTCAGTTCGCTAAGCTGAGTTCGAGTTTTCATTCCGTTCGAGCGTGGCGCTAAGCATCTAGTCAGCTGATCAGCATGTCTTTCGCCACCCGGCCACCTATCTACACGGACTTGGACCGGACAGATCCTCTGGCCGAGCGCGGGCTGGTGAAAGTGCCCGAAGGATTTTTCTCTGCCGAGCATCCCAACACAAAGATGATGGCCAACCTGCTGATGCAGGGCGACTACACTCGA
>NIVC01001965.1:324253-365559 GCA_002269645.1 Macrostomum lignano
CAAAATTTTTGGTAATGCCCAATACACCACACCCAATACCCAAAATTTATGGCAATGCGCAATACACCACACCCAATACCCAAAATTTATGGTAATGCACAATACACCACACCCAATACCCAAAATTTATGGCAATGCGCAATACACCACACCCAAGACCCAAAATTTATGGCAATGCGCAATACACCACACCCAAGACCCCAAAACCAAAACCTAATACCCAACACCCAACACCCAACACCCAACACCCAAAGGGGGCCGTAGCCCAGCGGTCTAGCGCAGGCTCTGGTGTGCCAGCGACCCAGGCTCGATTCCAAGTGCAGTCACATTAATTTGGGGCTGAATTGGAATCTTGGCTTGGCTCTGCTCGTGCAATTAACGGCCTTGAGAGCCAACCCCCAAAGGCGCAGTGAAGTGTACATGCCTAACGATAATATAAAGTTAGGGCCGCTGTACACTCCTGTGTGAGTGTGTGCCTGCGTACGTATCCGCGCGCTTGTCTGCCTGCTCAGGGGAGTCGGCGGAATGGGCAGTAATGCCTCTCGCCGGTTGTGTGCCTATGTCGCTTAAAGTGCGCCAGGGTGCACACAACCCCCCTGCCTCTAATAAATAATAATAAACCCAACACCCAAAAACCAACACCCAATACCCAATACCCAACACCTAACACCCAATACCCAATACCCAATACCCAACACCCAACACCCAATACCCAACACCCAATACCCAACACCCAATACCCAATACCCAACACCCAATACTCAACACCCAATACCCAACACCCAATACCCAACACCCAATAGTGTAAGGTTGTAAACATTTTTTAAGAAAAACGTAAACAAAATTTTTTAATGCAACCCAACACCCAATACCCAACACCCAACACCCAATACCCAACACCCAATACCCAACACCCAATACCTAATACCCAACACCCAATTCCCAACACCCAATAGCCAATACCCAATACCCAACACCCAATACCCAACACCCAATACCCAACACCCAATACCCAACACCCAATACCCAACACCCAATACCCAACACCCAATACCCAACACCCAATACCCAACACCCAATACCCAACACCCAATACCCAACAACCAATACCCAACACCCAATACCCAACACCCAATACCCAACACCCAATACCCAACACCCAATACCCAATACCCAACACCCAACACCCAATACCCAACACCCAATACCCAACACCCAATACCCAATACCCAACACCCAATACCCAACACCCAACACCCAATACCCAACAAACAACACCCAACACCCAATACCCAATACCCAACACCCAATACCCAATACCCAACACCCAACACCCAATACCCAACACACAACACCCAACACCCAATACCCAATACCCAACACCCAATACCCAATACCCAACACCCAATACCCAACACCCAATACCCAACACCCAATACCCAACACCCAATACCCTGTCCCTTCATTCAAAACCGGGCTCTCCCCGACCCTCACAGCTGAACTGGAAGGCCGCCCAGCAGGCCACGCCGGAGCTGCTGGCAGGCCGGACTCCGGTGCCGCTGACCGTGAACTCTGGCGCGGCCATCCCGGTGCAGGTGTCGCAGGAGCAGGACGCAGACGCCGGCTGGAGCGCGTCCGAGCAGGAGCGCCGGGTGAGTTCGCCGGACTACGCCGCCTTCTACCGGCAGTTTGAGCAGCGCTACCGCCTGCTGGCCAGCTGCCTTCGACTGCCGGCCTCGCAGCAGCCGCTGCCGCTGCCGCTAGCTGTTGAGTTCAGCGAGGACTCGACGTTCCGCCAGGCGCTGCAGCGAGTCGGCGGCAGCTTCGGCGGCTTCGGCGGCCACGCGTCGTCCGACAGTTGATTTTGTTTTACTTTGCATCTCTTTTTGAATTGGATTTCAGTTGCGTCTTGAAGTGAAAAATACATACACAAACCCATTCGGGAGCTCTTATTTGCACTCGGTTTTAAAGTCCAGAAGGCAATTTGCAATTAAATTTTTTGAGTGTGTACGTATCTGAGCTGACTGATTATGAGAAGCCGCTGATTATGAGTCATGCTTGTGCATGCTCAGGGGTCAGGGGAATGGCCATGGCTGCTTGCCTCATCTCTGGACCCGGGTTGACTGCCCACCTTTAATTATCTTATTAACCATTTGGTGTGCTCAAAATAGCAACATAAGAGTATCATTTAGTGTGCTCAAAATAACATGAGAGGATCATTTAGTGTGCTCAAAATAACATAGAGTATCATTTAGTGTGCTCAAAATAACATAGAGTATCATTTAGTGTGCTCAAATCACATTGCGACAGTAGACTTTGCCCAAAAAACATTTACCGAGATAGGAACTCCAAATATTTTAGATTTTTAGATTCATAGATTTTTCAGGGTTATCTTATTAGCAATACAGAAGTCATATAATATCTTATAGTTCACAAGAAGTTTCGAATATCCTAGATTATGTATACTTAACGGCGAGTTTTGTCCCAGCTCGTGAAATACATAAAAAATTCTTCACTTCAACTTTCTACTGAACAGAAGTAGTTTACATGCAAATTTTTGATTAATTTTCTTAGAAACGGATTTTCCAATCCTTCTGCCGAAATCGGCCGCGATGGCTTTAAGCTAAAAGTGAATTAAAAGTGTAGATAGATCTGGGACATTTGCAGCGGCTCCCACTGGCCCGTGGCGCCGAACCAGCCCATGTACTGGATGTCGCCAATATCGCCATTACGATCGAAAATGCCATTGGGATTGGCCTCGCTGCAGTTGTCTCCGGTGCCGAACCACCAGCCGCTGTTGCCGTAAGCCTGCGAGCAGGCCTGGCCTGGCGAGCCCACTGGAAAATCGAAGGTGGCGAACTCGGCACCTCGGCTGGCCAGCATTGAGTCTCCGAAATTGACGGAGCCCTTTTGGTACTTGGAGTAGTTCATGGCGTACCCTTCAGTTGGGCCCTTCACGGTGAAGTCGAGGTACTTGCATTTGTAATATTTTCCGTCAATACCGCTCTGAACGGACATCGTCACGCTCACATTTCCACTTGTCAGCAGATGGAGTCTGTCCAGCCCTGCGGTGCGGCGATCGGCCATGCTGAATTGCTGCTACTGAGTACCCGATACCCGATACCCGATACCCGATACCCGATACCCGATACCCTGCACTCGATACCCGATACCCGATACCCGATACCCGATACCCGATACCCGATACCCTGCACTCGATACCCGATACCCGATACCCGATACCCGATACCTAAAACGCGGTACCCGATACCCAATACTCTGTACCCGATACCCGATACACTGTACTCGATACCCGATACCTAAAACCCGATACCCAATACCCTTTATTCGATACTCAATACCCAATACCCAACACCCGATACCTAAAACCCGATACCGGCGATACCCAACACCCGATACCAAAAACCCGATACCCAATACTTTTTACTCGATACTTGATACCCGGCCGATACCCTGTATCCGATACCCTGTACCGGATACCCTGTACCCGATTCCCTGTACCCGATTCCCGATGCCCAATACCCGATACCTGATAACCGGTACCCAACATCCAAATTTATCCATTTAAGGCAGTTAAAGCATGCTGTTGGACGCAATAAATGTGGTTCATTGGTCTGTGATGAAGCTTCTTACATTGCTTGCGATGTAACTACAAATACTTTGAAAATCTATACAGACAATTTCAAATCTCGAGGCAATAAGAAGAGAAGAGCAATTCCTCGTGACAACTCTCACCTAGCCAGAAATTCGTTTTGTCGCCGAATCCATTGACGTAGTCAGACCAGCTACGCTCGAAGCTCACGGCGCTATTATAGCGTTTCTGCACCAAGCACTTGGTCGAATTCGTGGGCTCGGATCCTGAGAAAATAGATTTTTAAATCATAGATGGAAACAGAATAAAGCACACGGATGACCCGCTTCAATAGTGAGTGGCACTAAATTCATTTGGCCGTCTGCTAGTGTTTTTCGGAGAAATTTGCGCACTTTTCCAAGGAACATTTGGGCCCGGCCATAGACTACAGAAACCTATTTATTCCTCACTGGGACCCGGGCCATAGACTACAGAAACCTATTTATTCCCCACTGGGACCCGGGCCATAGACTACAGAAACCTATTTATTCCCCACTGGGACTCGGGCCATAGACTACAGAAACCTATTTATTCCCCACTTGGACCCGGGCCATAGACTACAGAAACCTATTTATTTGGAGTTGTATTTCGACGTCCTGCTGCTTCAGCCATTCACGAGTTCAAAGTATAAATGTACAAGTGTAAACAATTTTACCAAATTTTCGGTACAAGGTGGAATTCTCCGGTAGGTAGTTGAAGCAGCCATCCCGGCTAGTTGACATCTCGCACTCCGATGTGGAGTCGTTGAATCGAAACGAGCGGCAGGTCGGACTGGCCAGGCATTGCAACACGCAGTCGGACTTTGAGACGGTGATGGAAGAGCGGGAGTCCACGCAGGCGCAGGTTGTCTGCGGCACAGCTTCGAAATCGGCCGAGGCTGCGGAAAAGTGAGCGTAGTTTAAATATGCGAATTCGAAGTCGTTAAGCGTGGAAACGACGGAAAGGCCCACCAATGCTGCTTTACCACAAAAAGTCGATGCCTTTCTTAAGAAACAGAGAAATTCCTAAAGGTAGTTGAAGCAAATTTTAGTTTTCAATAAAATTTCAAAATTCAAAGTGGCGAATTTCGGGTAATTTTTTGTTTTAATTTTCTGCTTCGGGGGTTCAATTCTCGACTCACTCAGAACAATTTGTGTCACTGAGCAAGCCAAGTAACTCTGCACATTCTTCAGTTCACCCCAAGTGCCATGGACAATAAAAGTTCATCAAGCTATTTTTCATCGAATGCTACCTGAGACTGATAAGCAAGCAAAGTTGTGACGAAATTTTAGCTGAGCCCGTCTCTGTAGTGTGTCTTTGTCTAGACGGATTTTATAGATTTCTCGACTCAGCTTGTCTATGGCCAAACCACATTCACATAACGCACAAAACGCAAAGCCTTGCGAAATTCGTTCAGAAACACGCAAGTGCGCGTATTCTAAGCGTTGCCGTTCTACAATCGTTCTTTTTTAGCTATTTTTATGACAAATGAAGACTTCTCAACTTACCAGAGATGCAGTGGATGAGCAGCAGAGCAGAGAATAGGGCCAGCATTTTGCATGCAGAGTCACAATTACCGCGCAAGCCAGAGGTGTATTTGATTTTCAGGGTGGCTTTCATTTATAGCTGCGTCCATGAAACTAGTGTAAGATCATTGCTGCTGATTTGCCTGCTTATTGACTTTGCAATCTCGCTATTTTTGAGCTGTTGTTGCTCCTGGCAACCGGAACAGCAGGAAATTGCTGTCGGGTGTGAGAACGCGAGTTGAAATCATGGGGACCACGGGTTAAAAGACGAATACCGATGTAAAAGACTTGTTTGAACTGACTTGTTAGCTTTGGGAGAAAAGCAGTCTCACTCCCGGACTACCTTGGCTATCTGACAGCCTCACCAGCTTTAAAAACCAATCGACATCCTACTGAAAGCTTCTAGAAATTTCCCTGCAATTACGAGCGTAGAAGACAGACAAGCTAAGTAGAGAAAGAGGAGTAGGAGAATTTGGCTGAACTTCAAATTACTACGTAGACAAGCAGTAAGGCAGGCAGGTTGGCAGACAGGCAGACAGACAGACAGGCAGACAGACAGACAGGCAGGCAGACAGACAGACAGACAGACAGACAGACAGACTGACAGACAGACAGACAGGCAGGCAGGCAGACAGACAGACAGACAGACAGACAGACAGACAGACTGACAGACAGACAGACAGGCAGGCAGGCAGGCAGGCAGGCAGGCAGGCAGGCAGGCAGGCAGGCAGGCAGGCAGGCAGGCAGGCAGGCAGGCAGGCAGGCAGGCAGGCAGGCAGGCAGGCAGGCAGGCAGGCAGGCAGGCAGGCAGGCAGGCAGGCAGGCAGGCAGGCAAATAAGAAAAACAGAGGCCGGGTTAATTATATTTGCATCAGCACGGAGGCGCGCAGTCCTGCGACCGGGTAGCAAAGCTGAGCTCCAGGCAAAAAAGCATAGGGTATATTGCCTGCTATTTTTCGGTTGTAATTTATTTAACTTAATTCTTTAGACATACAGTATGCATACACGCTCAGTTACTAATAGTAGCAGTAGTAGTGTATTTCTCACTCAGTAAGCAGGCATTTTCAGAAAAATCGCGGCTAGTGACACAAAGATGAAATTTGCAATTAAAACAATTATAAGAATTTCAGCTTTTTTCAACGCCATGATATGAGGGTCTGTATTGAATCAATAGAGTAACTGTTAAATTAGGCAGCAATTTACAAGCAGCATAGATCAGCGGTCGGGCTGCATGACTAAAAAAGTCACACTGCTTATAGTGCCGTCATACACTACTGGCAGCCTATGTTTAGCATTTATTATTACTACATAGATCAGAACGGTAGCGACGAATTAGAAGATCACTTAAATAAGCTTTTCGTTTTATATGACTTAAAAATCACCTTTAGAATAAATTTAGCACCTTGTAATGAGTGTACAGTAATGGAAATGTTAAATAATAATAAAAATTGTTTTAACTTTTAACAATCACAAAAATACAGTCGAAATAAAACTTAAATCGATTCAACAAAAGGCCGTTCCGTTTTCAATTAAATTAAAAGCATGCAAAAATGGCTGCAGTAAATATTGGGCAAAAATTTCTAACCAAGCACGCAAAAAGCTTTTCTAGCTCATATTCAGCGGGCAGCATGTTCTTACAAAATCTTGATGGATACAAGCAGGTGCATCGAAGGTTTTTATCCAAAATTCTAAAAAAATAGCACTAAAAAGGCAATAGGGAAACAGAGGCACGCTTTGGGAAGAGGATGTTTGGCTAATGAATAAAACACTAGATAAAAGGGTTTGACGATGATATTTCTAATTTACAGTGTTGAACAACAGTCTTTAAATGGTTACGCCCTCCTCAATCCATATCCTTACCCACTAGCCGCGCTGCGACACCCACCTCACTCCATTTTCTACACCCACTAGCCGCGCTGCGACACCCACCTCACTCCATTTCCTACACCCACTAGCCGCGCTGCGACACCCACCTCACTCCATTTCCTTATCCAGTAGCCGCGTTGCGACACCCACCTCACTCCTTTTCCTACACCCACTAGCCGCGCTGCGACACCCACCTCACTCCATTTCCTTATCCAGTAGCCGCGTTGCGACACCCACCTCACTCCTTTTCCTACACCCACTAGCCGCGCTGCGACACCCACCTCACTCCATTTCCTTATCCAGTAGCCGCGTTGCGACACCCACCTCACTCCATTTGTCTCACTCGCATCTAGCCATAATATGACATACACTTCATTTTTGCAGGCTTTTAAATTTACTACACGTTTGAGCTCAAATAATCCTGGCCTTCATTCGCCAAAATACACGAGCTAGTTAGAGTAACCGCAGCCTATATATTACTAATCCATAGAAATATAAAAAGGCAGTTGTCAATGGCTGGTCAGAAGTATTCAATGGCTGCAAGAAATGTTTTTGTTAATATTTCGTAACTAGTGCGACACGCATTTAGGACCGGACAAAGGGGGAGAGCAAGAACCGCTTCTAGATTTCGCTCTCGTGCTTCGGAGGCGATTTCCTGGCATCGATGGTGGACATGCTGAAATCGTTCACATTCTCGTCCATGATTTTGTCTTTTCGGCTTAGGCCGGTCTGCTCGAAGATAATGTCATTTAGAATCTGGAAAAAATGAGTTACAGTGGATGAGTTTCATTAGAAGTGGAACTAATAAATTAGCTTTCTCAAATCCTTTAAAAAAATCTACCATTCATAGTCATTTAACTAAGTTCATGTAGGTCCCCTTCTAGACATAGCTCGTAGAAAGACCAATACAAAAGCTATTCATATTGCCTTGGATTCTTACCAATCAGCAATGATTTGATTAAATAAAGACAACAGTCTAGCAGACATAAAAAGCTTTGCCGCGCAGCGACGCCTCCCTCACTCCATTTTCTAACCCACTAGCCGCGCCGCGACACCCACCTCACTCCATTTCCTACACCTACTAGCCGCGCTGCGACACCCACCTCACTCCATTTCCTACACCCACTAGCCGCGCTGCGACACCCACCTCACTCCATTTTTTAACCCACTAGCCGCGCTGCAATACCCACCTCACTCCATTTTCCAACCCACTAGCCGTGCGGAGACGCTCCACTTTTCTCACCCTCGTCGAGCCACAATCAAGACAGATAAAGAATCCTTAGTCTTGGAGCGAATCGTGGTGTATTGTGGTGTTATAAAGGATAAGAACACATTAAAGAATATTTTGTACTAATCTTAAGATATCTAGAAATTTATTAAGGTCAGTCTGTTAGGCTATTCAATCAACAATGAACAGCCTGAAGCCCTGGATTGACCCGCTTGTGAAGGAGGGGTTGAACACGGTTGCCCCACGTATCCGCGCATGAAATCTTACATCGTCCTCTTCGCCGCCCTCCTCGTAGATGGCCGGATTGCGCCGGCCTGTGCGAGTCTCCTTGCGGGTCAGCTTGGATGCGCCAGACTTGATCTGCCGAATAGGAGATTTGCGATGAGTTGAAGCCAATTTAAAAAGCTTAATTTCAAGTAAGTTTCAAGGCTCCTTTGTCACCTGGGGTCTGGGCCACCTGATGGATGACTCTTATCACCTGGGCCATTTGAAGGCGTTTATCATCACCTGGGCCATTTGGGTCTTATCACCTGCGCCATTTAGAAGGCGGCTTCTATCACCTGAACCCTTAACCGGACTCACTCACGTTTACAGTATCTTACTGCACTCACCGACTTCTCCAAATGCTCAGACGAGGCGGCGTCGCCTTCCGGCACTGCCGGGCCGCGCGTCTCAATCACCTTGCTGGTGATCACCTGGCGGGTCTTCTTGCTGCGCACAATCTTCTTCGTGACAGTGTTGCCGTGCTCGTCAACGTACGTCACTATTTCCTCCTCGGGCTCGCCGACTTGCTCGCTCTGCGATAGGATGGCAGTGGATTGCTAATCTAGCCAATACATGGGTGCAGGAATAGAATGGATTGCTAATCTAGTCAACATGGACGAACCGATAGACAGGTTTCTAGCCAATATGGATAAAAAAACAGAATGAGTAAGATAATATGGAACATATGCGCCACTACATAACCAGTGACATGCATTTTATCGAATCTCCATTTAGAAAAGGATATTGCTATTTGGTTTACAGCATAATGCACTGGTGTAAAAAACTTAATGCTTGGTCAAAGGCAGCATGAGAATATCTGAATTGATAGAACTGCCCATTTCTTTCAGTTAAAAATATTGATTAATACTGCCATTTCGTTAACTGTAATCTATATCCGTGTTGCAATGGCATACTTAAGTTTATGTTTATGTTTATGGTCATATATCAAATGCATGCAAAAACATGCATGTCATACTCGTGTAAACATAAATATTAATAAGAATTTTCTGTTTTATACGTTTTTTTTAAAGAAGATTTCAAAATTCACAATCGCCTATTTACAGTAGTGACACTAATCTCCTCATTCTGCTGCTTCCGAGTCGCATCCGCTTGTTGCTGCTGCCGCTGCGATTCAACTTTTTCAACGTCCTTTCGGCGAATATAAAGACAATCATAGTTGAACAACAGAATAGCTAACTCAGAACTAACCTTAGTTTTCCTAAATGGAATCTAAATAGGGAAATTCAAATCAACTGACCTCGGTGCGACTCTCCAGAACCGTGACCGACTGACCCTCCGGGCCGCCAGCGTTGCCCCTCGGCTTGGGGCTGGGAGCTCGGATCTGGGGCTTGTTCTCCCTGATCATGTCGTATTTCTGGTCAACCGCCGGTAGGTTGGAGGCCTGCGCAATAGTTGAAAAATTGAGCAAGAAGAGTGAGTAGTCAGCATATTTTAAAAATACAATAGAGTTGGATAAATTATTGTGCAGTTCAAAGAAAACAAAGAAAATGAAAAGCATAAAAGCATACGTGAAATGAAGTGCTAAAGAAATCATGTGTGTCATAGCCAGTCTTGAGGGGTAAGGAAATGGAGTGGGGTGGGTGTCTCAGCGAGGCTTGGGCGGAGTGAGGTGTTTGTTAAAGCGAGTCGAGGGGTAAGGAAATGGAGTGGGGTGGGTGTCTCAGCGAGGCTTGGGCGGAGTGAGGTGTTTGTTAAAGCGAGTCGAGGGGTAAGGAAATGGAGTGGGGTGGGTGTCTCAGCGAGGCTTGGGGGAGTGAGGTGTTTGTTAAAGCGAGTCGAGGGGTAAGGAAATGGAGTGGGGTGGGTGTCTCAGCGAGGCTTGGGGGAGTGAGGTGTTTGTTAAAGCGAGTCGAGGGGTAAGGAAATGGAGTGGGGTGGGTGTCTCAGCGAGGCTTGGGGGAGTGAGGTGTTTGTTAAAGCGAGTCGAGGGTAAGGAAATGGAGTGGGGTGGGTGTCATAGCGAGCCTTGGAAGTGAGGAAGTTACCTTACATAAAGGTGGGTTGGTGTTTCAGCGAGACTTGAGTAGGGAAATGGTGTTGGATCAGGCTAGTTCACCACTAGTTAGCAGTGTGCGTGTTCGATTAATCAATCACTAAATCATTTTTTCAGTAGTTTTCTTTGAGCTTTCTTGATTTTCTTTACGAGCTAACCAGTGCCTGTTTGCATGTATACTGTTACTGTGTTTTTTCTATGTTTGCACCAACTAGTGGAAAAAATGTGGAAATAGTTTCATTACAAGCTAGCATAAGAGGCAACGATTGGCATGCAGGGGGACAAAAGGCGGCGACAAGGATAAATATTTGATAAAATGGAAACCGATGTCGAGCTTGAAGCCAATAAGCTATAATTCCAGACGTACTCCGAGTAAAAAACAGTAAAGCAACCGAAAAGAAAGTGCAACAATTATTAAGCATGCAGTTCTGTGCTTAGATTTAGAAAGGAGTCTAAAAAGCAATTCGCGCCCCAAACCCGTTTGGCGAGGCTGTCCCGGATCGAGTTCGGTTCGGCGTATTTGAAGCCTCGTTTTTTTGGCTTGCGCTGGAAAATCGTGATGCCATTGAGTGAATTGTGAACTCGTCCCCAGCTTGAATCAAATTAATATTGAACTGCTTGCGAGATCAATGTTATGCTTCTGCTCTAATACGAGTTACGGGCGTAGTCACGTTTTCTTTATTGGATCGCTTCTGTGAGGTGCATCTTTAGGGCGCAATCATTGGGGAGGGGGTGTCATCGATGAGGCTAGCACCAGAGCCAGAGGCGCCAGCAGCACCAGTGGCGCCAGCAGCACTAGGCGCGCCAGCAGCACCAGTAGCGCCAGCAGCACCAGGGGCGCCAGCACCTCCAGTGGCGCCAGCAGCACTAGGCGCGCCAGCAGCACCAGGGGCGCCACAGCTACTGTAAAGGGGGCGCCCCAGATTTTGTCAGCCTATTAAAAGAGGGGGTGCCGTCCCCTGCCCCTCTCTAGCTACGCCGGCCCCTGCTATGAGCGAGAATGCAAGAAAATGATGTTGCATCATCCGAACCTCCATAATGCCGGCCCTGCTACTCGGCTGGATGGAAGACTCGGGCGCCAGGCAGACAGGCGTCCAGTCCGGACCAGGTGGATAACGGAACGGCCGCTGTCCAAGATTCACGTCCAACGTCTGGTCTCGCATGGCAACAGTTGGAAAGAAGGACTCGCGCTCGAGCATGTCCTGCTGCAGACTGTAGGCCGGTCCGAACGGCTGGCCGTTCTTAGCGAACTGCAGTTCGCCATTGTTGAAATCGAAAAAGCAGCCAATGACGTCGCCTTTGGCGTAGGGCTCGCCGTAGGCTTCGATCTCGTCGTCGAATAGCTTCTTGCCCTGGTTGCCGGCCAGGCCGAAGCCTTCGTGGTCGGCGCCGTAGCCCCAGCCGTTGGCGTCGCGCCCGACGTCCAGCAAGCCGGACTCGGTGGTCCAGCCGACACGGCCGAGGCCGCCGGACTCCAGGGGCTCCGCCTCCCAGTAGAACCGGCCGCCCTCGCTGCCTTTCAGGCCCTGGAAGTGTTGGTGTTGCAGCGACTTTCTTAGTCATCTATTCAACTCGTTTACTGTTCTCTCTTAGTCTAGTTCAATCTGGTTCTCTCTCTCTCTTGCGCAGCTTTCTGATTGGCTCTTCAATTTTACCCCCTTTCTCAGTCCCGCACTCCACCCCCTCCTTTCTTATCTACGCCGAACCCGTAATTGATTTTAAACAAATAAACTTGTTTTGGGCCAAGTGCCTTAGGCACTGCCTGGGTTTTTAATCTTAGGCAGCCGCTACTTCCAATGGATTCTTCCACAGGCAGCCGCTATTTCCAGTGGATTCTTCCACAGGCAGCCGCTACTTCCAGTAGATTCTTCCACAGGCAGCCGCTACTTCCAATGGATTCTTCCACAGGCAGCCGCTACTTCCAATGGATTCTTCCACAGGCAGCCGCTACTTCCAGTGGATTCTTCCACAGGCAGCCGCTACTTCCAGTAGATTCTTCCACAGGCAGCCGCTACTCCCAAAGGATTCTTCCACAGACAGCCGCTACTTCCAGTGGATTCTTCCACAGGCAGCCGCTACTCTCAAAGGATACAGAAGCGCACACATTATCACAGGAAGCTGTACTCACCTTGTTGGCCCGAACGCCCTGCCAACCAAAGCCCAGCTGGCCCTGCGCAGACAGCTGGTCGGGTCCCAGTTGCAGGCCCGGCCCGCTGGTGTCGTGCGGGTTTAACCGCCAGCTGCGTGGATTTTCCGAAGTCTGGTTGGCGAGCGCCAGGCCCACCGGACGCCAGGCTCCGCCGGGCGGATAGGCGAGCGGTCTGGACGGATCGTCGCCAAAGTTCCAGTCAGCTGCGGCGCCGTCGCGAAGGCAGGCGGCCGGATAAACAGCCTGCGGGCCGCCGGAGGGACCGTCGGCACCACGGGACTTCCTGTTACCGCCAGCAGTGCCTGTCGGAGTAAAGAAGTCGGCTGGCAGCTGGTGCGCGGGCCCTAGCTCTTTGCCGTTGACCGCGTAGGTGACGGTGCCGTTGTCGAGGTCCAGGTAGGCACCGACTATGTCACCAGTCATCAGCTGGACGCCGTATTGCTCGGAGACTCCATCTAGCATCTTCTGGGCGTGTCGGCCGGCCGGGTCGGTGCCAAAACCGCAGCCGTGGTTGTCCTGGGGGCGGGGGCGGGAGGAAGGCATTGGCTGATTTTCTATTATCCACTCTTCTCTACACCTCTCCTCTCGCTCCTATCTTCACCTCCCCGCTCCTATCTTCACCTCCCCGCTTCTATCTACACCTCCCCGCTTCTATCTACACCTCCCCGCTCCTATCTACACCTCCCCGCTCCTATCTACACCTCCCCGCTCCTATCTACACCTCCCCGCTCCTATCTACGCCTCCCCGCTCCTATCTACACCTCCCCGCTCCTATCTACACCTCCCCGCTCCTATCTACACCTCCCCGCTCCTATCTACACCTCCCCGCTCCTATCTACACCTCTCCGCTCCTATCTACACCTCCCCGCTCCTATCTACGAGTACATCCCTCCACCCCCTTGTAGTCCCCTAATTGGTTCCTCTCATTCCATCCTGGCTGCTCGTCTCACCCGTCCGAGGTTGAGATCGGCGTTGCCGTCCGCCCAGCCGACCCGTGCCTCCACCGGCTGGTCGGAGGGCCCGTCTCCCCGCACAGCGGTCTCGTAGTACCACTTGCCGCCAGCCGAGGCCCGGATGCCGCGGTCCGCCCGGCAGCCCTGCCAGTCGCGAACCCCGGCCGGGCAGGCGCCGGCGCAGCGCACGGGGTCCATGCCAGCGGCCAGGTAGGGGTCGGCGTCTGATGGATTCATCTGCCAGCGAATCGGTCTGTCAACGTCCAGCTCGGGCCGGCGGTCGTACTGCTCTCGTCGGTTCACCGGCGGCAGCAGCGGCGCGCCCATGCCGGCGCCCTGTCGGTTGGACATCGCGTAGGTGTCGTCGTTGGTCAAGCCCGAGGTGCCAGCGCCGCCGGCGCCCGTTCGAGCCTCACGGTTGTAGGCGTCGTCTGCGCGAATGATGATTTGAAAATGTTTAGATTTTGTTTTAACAATTTTAATAGAAACTGTTTGAGACAGTTAAACTAAAGTTCATTCATTAGTCCCGGATATCCGAACGCCGAACTCATTGACCTTTCTCTCTTAAAGATTTCGCACCGAGTTGACCTCGGCTGACCTTTTCGTTTTTCATTTGGTCCATTCAGTGGACCAAAGGACCAGCTATGTGACCTTAGTTAAACCCTTTGCGTCCCGCACTTGTGTGACCTCAATCGATCCCTGTTCTCCTCAGTCCCGCATTTGTGTGACCTCAATCGACCCCTGTTCTCCTCAGTCCCGCACTGTGTGACCTCAATCGACCCCTGTTCTCCTCAGTCCCGCACTGTGTGACCTCAATCGACCCCTCCCTTACTAAACTGCTTGATATATTGCAGAGAATCACAGGCTGAAAGTGCATCAATCGGATTTGTAATAGCGTAGTCGCCTAAGCTGAAAATTATAAGCACGGCAGTCAAGCGTTTCTTACAAAGAATTCATCGCACAAATAGCAGGCTGTGGAATATTCGTATGCTTCTATCGTAAAAAATTTCAATGGGCATTAATAATTTATTCGTCTACTGAAGCAAGCAGATCTTAATATTATAGCAGTTAAATTCATGCCACATCAAATATTTAAATGACAATTAAAGTGACCAGTTTGTACTTTTATTTCTCCTTTTTTTAGAATCATAGACCTTTGAACAGAGCATCTGGACTAAACAGTCCAGACGTTCGCACTACTGGCTTGAATTGTATTGCCCAAATTGATATTATGCCACACCGCCATTGCGAGTGTGTTAGACAGAAAAAAACATTAAAGTACCAGAGTTAGGCATTGGTTAGCAATATCAAAATATATTACAAATATATTCTACAAGTTTTTTAAATTAAAAACTATCAACAGACCGTCGAATCCTTCGTCTACTTTAGCTTTTGTAGGGCCGCCTGCAGTGAAATTAAAAGTGCATTGCAATAATAATAGTACAATTGTGTGGATGTGCCAGCGATTCACTGGGCCTGCTGATCAAAGTTAATTAATAAATAGTGCTTTTAAAGTACGTAAAGAACTTTTTAAATCGATGCTTTTAACGTTACACATGCTATTTAGAAATTACTTGTTAGTTACTAGAATTAGACTATTTGCATAGTGCTGATGGCTGACACCCTGGCTCTCTGACACCCTGGCTCTCTGACACCCTGGCTCTGACACCCTGGCTCTGACACCCTGGCTCTTTGACACCCTGGCTCTGACACCCTGGCTCTGACACCCTGGCTCTGACACCCTGGCTCTCTGACACCCTGGCTCTGACACCCTGGCTCTGACACCCTGGCTCTTTGACACCCTGGCTCTGACACCCTGGCTCTGACACCCTGGCTCTGACACCCTGGCTCTCTGACACCCTGGCTCTCTGACACCCTGGCTCTCTGACACCCTGGCTCTCTGACACCCTGGCTCTCTGACACCCTGGCTCTGACACCCTGGCTCTTTGACACCCTGGCTCTGACACCCTGGCTCTGACACCCTGGCTCTTTGACACCCTGGCTCTGACACCCTGGCTCTGACACCCTGGCTCTTTGACACCCTGGCTCTTTGACACCCTGGCTCTGACACCCTGGCTCTGACACCCTGGCTCTCTGACACCCTGGCTCTCTGACACCCTGGCTCTGACACCCTGGCTCTTTGACACCCTGGCTCTGACACCCTGGCTCTGACACCCTGGCTCTGACACCCTGGCTCTGACACCCTGGCTCTGACACCCTGGCTCTTTGACACCCTGGCTCTGACACCCTGGCTCTGACACCCTGGCTCTGACACCCTGGCTCTTTGACACCCTGGCTCTGACACCCTGGCTCTTTGATACCCTGGCTCCCTGGCACCCTGGCTCTCTGACACTCTAGCTCTCTGACACCCTGGCTCTCTGACACCCTGGCTCCCTGACACCCTGGCTCTCTGACACCCTGGCTCTCTGACACCCTGGCTCTGACACCCTGGCTCTGACACCCTGGCTCTCTGACACCCTGGCTCCCTGACACCCTGGCTCTCTGACACCCTGGCTCTGACACCCTGGCTCTTTGATACCCTGGCTCCCTGGCACCCTGGCTCTCTGACACTCTAGCTCTCTGACACCCTGGCTCTCTGATACCCTGGCTCCCTGGCACCCTGGCTCTCTGACACTCTAGCTCTCTGACACCCTGGCTCTCTGACACCCTGGCTCTTTGACACCCTGGCTCCCTGACACCCTGGCTCTCTGACACCCTGGCTCTCTGACACCCTGGCTCTCTGACACCCTGGCTCTCTGACACCCTGGCTCTTTGATACCCTGGCTCTCTGACACCCTGGCTCTCTGACACCCTGGCTCTCTGACACACTGGCTCTCTGACACCCTGGCTCTCTGACACCATGGCTCTCTGACACCCTGGCTCTCTGACACCCTGGCTCTCTGACACCCTGGCTCCCTGACACTCTGGCTCCCTGGCACCCTGGCTCTCTGACACCCTGGCTCTTTGATACCCTGGCTCCCTGGCACCCTGGCTCTGACACCCTGGCTCTGACACCCTGGCTCCCTGACACCCTGGCTCTCTGACACCCTGGCTCTCTGACACCCTGGCTCCCTGACACCCTGGCTCCCTGGCACCCTGGCTCTCTGACACTCTAGCTCTCTGACACCCCGGCTCTGATGCTCTGCCAATCCAACTCTAAAAGTAGCTGCCTTGTCAGAAAGATTACCATGTATTTGCTTGATGGTCAGCGTAGGAGCTGAAAATGCGACAGATATGAACATCGGCAAAAGCAGCAATGCGTACCCTTCTTCTTGAAGCTCTTGCGCATGTCAGGGGTAACTTGCACCTCCTGGTAGGCGCCCGACTGGTCGTTCTGCGAGTCCCGGATGCCGGTGCCCCACTTGCCCTTGAAGGTGCCGGGAATGTGCGGCTTCTGCGGTTTCTCGGCGGACTTCAATCTGAAGATCATTCAATTTTGCCAACATTATTTGCTACTTGCTTACTATAAGTAGGTTAAATGCGTTTTCAACTCGAAAACAAAAATACTATTAGAAGATTAAATCAATAATTGAATTGTTTCTAAAAAAAGAGTTATATAAATAGACCAGTAGGAACTTTTGTTCATGAGCACAATAAGCTAACCTGAAGAATCCGTGATGCTCAACCACAGCCCGCCAGAGTCGCTTAGCCAGCTTCGATGAGGCGCACTTGAACTCAAACAGAGTCTCCGACTTGGGGTCGCGCTCGTTATCCCCGGTGCGAATTGACACCTTGAGCGTGCTGCCCTTGTAGGACACTTTGAGAATCTTCGGCCAGGAGAAGCGGTTAATCCGGAGGTTGTTGCGGTACACCAGAACGCCGCCGTGGTAAACTCCAAGGAGGACCTCCTCGCCAGAGGCGTCCTTAGACTCGTGCAAATCGACGCCGTACATGGCGAGCTTCTTGGCGTTCCGCAGGAAGTGCAGGTCGGCCTCCTCCGGAGTCATGCGCTGGTGCGTGCGGTGCAGCTCGCTGACTCGCTCGGCCAGCTCGGCGTTGTTTCGGTACTCCTCCGGACAGAACGGGCAGTCCTGGGCGGCGAAGTTTAAACTAGGAAAATCAATTGCCAACTCTTTCCATCTTGAGAGGGATAATACCGGATAAATGGGGATATTCTAGATCAGGGGTTGGCGAAGCCTCTCTATCCGGCCATTGGGTCCTCGGAAACTTCACGATAGCAATTCGGTCTGCCCAGGGTTTGTGTCTCTTCTCAGCTGTCTTCTCTCAAATCTCTGTCCCGCAGTCATCCGCTATGTTCTCTACCTGACCCCTGTTCTAGATCCTTATTGAGCCTTTGTTTATTGACATGTCGAGGTACTACATGAGCTGTAGCAATTCGATAAAAAGTCAATCAAGCGAGCCCTGACTTTCTCATCGTCAGCTCTGCGCTTACAGACTTACATTCAAGTACACCAGCGAGTTCATCTTCTCGTCCAACGGATCGAAATCGCCAACTTCAGACTGCAGCACGTAGCTGCCCAGGATGATGTAGGTGATGAAACTGCAAGGCAGCAGCTCGGCCATGAGGTTCTGCCGAATCTGCAGCGCCATGTAGTAGCGGGTGAGATTCTCCCGCAGATTCTCCGGGTCGGGCGGGTAGAACTTCACCATGAACTCCAGCTTCCACTCGTTCTCTGGCGGAAACAAATTTGAGAAAAAGAGATATCGAATCAACTGGAATGCTTGATGACATAGTGTGGGTCTTAACTCGTGGGTCCTGCTGCTACCCTCCGTGATACTTCAGTGCCCCTGCAGCAATACCCTCCGTGATAATTCAGTGCCCCTGCAGCAATACCCTCTGAGCTACTTCAGTGCCCCTGCAGCAATACCCTCTGAGCTACTTCAGTGCCCCTGCAGCAATACCCTCTGAGCTACTTCAGTGCCCCTGCAGCAATACCCTCTGAGCTACTTCAGTGCCCCTGCAGCAATACCCTCAGAGCTACTTCAGTGCCCCTGCAGCAATACCCTCTGAGCTACTTCAGTGCCCCTGCAGCAATACCCTCCGTGCTACTTCAGTGCCCCTGCAGCAATACCCTCCGTGCTACTTCAGTGCCCCTGCAGCAATACCCTCCGTGCTACTTCAGTGCCCCTGCAGCAATACCCTCCGTGCTACTTCAGTGCCCCTGCAGCAATACCCTCCGTGCTACTTCAGCCACCTTCAACTACCCCTCCAGTACGCAGTTAGGCTTGAAACAAAGTTGTCTAGTAAGCAACATGCCTCATTCGAATAAAGCCATCTATAGCATACGAAGGTCGCAGATGAAACATATATAGCGGTGGAAATTGTCGAAAATAGACTTATAGAAATTCTAAACTGTTTGGTCAAAGATTTGCTTATAAGATTTGGCCAGGAGAAGAAGTGCCCTTACCGACGCTTTAATTTAAAGCCCTTGCTTGTGTGTCTTATGTTCCATGCTTCAATTATAGGTTTCCTGACTTTTGTAGCGGTCTGACTAGCTGTTTCAGGCAACTATTAGAGAATGTAAGCAAACCGCATGGCCTAGTGATCTCTTTACCAAAATCTTGCAGTAATGCTTAACTGAAATAAAAATTTGGGGCTTGTGATAGCAATTTACCGAAATTTCTTTTCCATGGCTGAAGCAATGATACCCATATTCAGAAAGTGGAAGCAGACAGCTTAAGGCTGACTGCAGCCAAACCAAAATTATGAGATACAACAAGCAGCCTGAATATGTCTGCCAGCAGCCTCCGCCCAAGGCCTTAGTCACCACTTCGCGTACGACTTGTGGAAGGAACGCACACAAAGGGCGGTGGGGGGTAGACAGTGACTAAATACCGCCCCCCCACACACATCAAGCCTCTTCTCTCAGACACGGCTTCAGAATTTTTTTGTGCTGTGTGCCAGGCCGTTGACTAAAGCTGCTCCGACGGCTGCCGGGGCTCTGCTGGCCGCGGGTTTGTCACTAAACTGCGCAGAAGCTGACTCGAATAGTTTCTTATTTTGCATTTAGCTATTTAGCTCGTAGTAACCGTCACTTATTAGTTGAACAGTCATAATCAGCAATTAGAATGGCATTGTGGGAAAATAAATCTGCTTAATACAAAGAAAGAATCTGTTGATAACAGCCGTGAATAAAAGTGTGGTGAATGAGACACTAAGTGTTGCGTATTAAATAGTTGACATGATGAATGAACAGTTGACATGCGGAATGAACCGTTGATAATGATGAAGGAACTGCTGAAAATGATGAATGAACAGTTGACATGAGGAATGAACAGTTGACATGAGGAATGAACAGTTGACATGCGGAATGAACCGTTGATAATTATAATTGAACAGTTGATAATTATGAATGAACAGTTGATAATTATGAATGAACTGTTGGCAATGATGAATGAACTGTTGGCAATGATGAATGAACAGTTGATAATGATGAATGAACAGTTGGCAATGATGAATGAACAGTTGATAATTATGAATGAACTGTTGGCAATGATGAATGAACAGTTGATAATTATGAATGAACTGTTGGCAATGATGAATGAACAGTTGATAATTATGAATGAACTGTTGGCAATGATGAATGAACTGTTGGCAATGATGAATGAACTGTTGGCAATGATGAATGAACTGTTGGCAATGATGAATGAACAGTTGATAATGATGAATGAACAGTTGATAATGATGAATGAACAGTTGGCAATGATGAATGAACAGTTGATAATGATGAATGAACTGTTGATAATGATAAAGGAACTGTTGATAATGATGAAGGAACTGTTGGCAATGATGAATGAACAGTTGATAATGATGAATGAACAGTTGACATGAGGAATGAACAGTTGACTTGCGGAATGAACCGTTGATAATGATGAATGAACAGTTGATAATGATGAATGAACAGTTGATAATGATGAATGAACAGTTGATAATGATGAATGAACAGTTGATAATGATGAATGAACAGTTGATAATGATGAATGAACAGTTGATAATGATGAATGAACAGTTGATAATGATGAATGAACAGTTGATAATGATGAATGAACAGTTGATAATTATGAATGAACAGTTGATAATGATGAATGAACAGTTGATAATGATGAATGAACAGTTGATAATGATGAATGAACAGTTGATAATGATGAATGAACAGTTGATAATGATGAATGAACAGTTGATAATGATGAATGAACAGTTGATAATGATGAATGAACAGTTGATAATGATGAATGAACAGTTGATAATGATGAATGAACAGTTGATAATGATGAATGAACAGTTGATAATGATGAATGAACAGTTGATAATGATGAATGAACAGTTGATAATGATGAATGAACAGTTGGCAATGATGAATGAACCGTTGATAATGATGAATGAACTGTTGGCAATGATGAATGAACCGTTGATAATGATGAATGAACAGTTGATAATGATGAATGAACAGTTGGCAATGATGAATGAACAGTTGGCAATGATGAATGAACAGTTCCTGTCCTTCGACCCTTAGCACTCCAGAGTCAGCCAACTCTTTGTTATTCGAACCCTAGCATTTAGTGTTCACAAATATGAAAAAACGACAACAACAATTAGGCTGTTAGCAAAAGAGGGAGCTGCAAATTCTAAAATATATCTATTAATAGTAAACATGGGCGGGCGAAACTACTCGGTTCGAACTTGAAGCAGAGTTGTTGCTGCTGCTGCTGCTGCAACTTCATGCTTGTGTGTGCGTGTGTGTAGCATTGCAAAAACACCAATCCAAAGTCTGCGAGAGAGGCAGAGAAGAGAAAAGAAGGACCCAAAGGTCAGGAGAGCCATAGATGGGGGTTGGGCAGAGTGTGCAATGGAGTGTGCAATCAAGTGTGGCCAGTCTCTCTTAATCGGACAGGCTATAGCTGCTAAAATGCTATTGCAGAGTGAGTTTCCAGAGAGTGAGAGGAGAGAGAGAGAGAGAGAGGCGGACCCTCAGGCTACAAACAGAGAAGAATATACCAGCCCAAGTCAAGCCTTATGTTACAATAGAAATGTGCATTAGTCTGGAGTATTGTAGATTTTTATAAAACTATAACTATAGCGATCTATCTATTATAGCGCTAGGCTATTTGTTTAGCAGCTAGACCAAAGATTGATAGAGGGAAAACACCTGAGCAAATGTTATATGAATTCTTTGTTTAAGGAAATTTTTTATTAACAGGGGCGAATTTATAACAAACAGAAATCTTATCACTAAAAAAATTGAATTCTTCACACCGATCGAGCTGTTTTGTTATACTCGACCTACGATGGTAATTTTAACAATCAAAACAACCACAGGATATCAACTGATAAGCACAAGCCCGCTGTCACCTCCAGTCGGACGGAAGGGCATTTTATAATAGCTGTTCAGAATTTCTAAGAATCAGCTCTGCGGTATCTTAGACATGGGGGGGCAGGTTTACGAGCATTGCTTGTACATAGTATAAGGCACCCATAGTCTAGCATTAGCATAGCTTGGCTCTGTATATGCAATAACCCGAAACCATTAGTTTGCTCAAAGCAGAGAGATAACAGGAGACGAGACACCCACTATGCGTGAAGCGGGCGCAACCCGAAAGGAGAGACGAAAGAAGCAGTTTAATATGCGACACGACGCCAGATTAAATGTACACCCCTCCTCGCTCTCCTTACTCTAATTCATTACTTACTCTCTGTTATGCTATCGGCGTGTTTTGTTAGCTCCGCTCTTGCTTTGCGCGCGCAAAACCGGCGGCAGAGAAGCAGGCAGCAGGAGTCATAAACTGCATGCTGAGACGCTTTCAGACCGCTCTATTCTATATATATATATAGCTAAATTTGTTGCTGTCTTTCTATAAGGGGCGTCGAATTAAATAAAACAAAATAATCAATCAACCAACTCACTGCCAATCTGCTTGCCGAGCTTCTTTTCGTTATTAAGCCAGAACTGAAACAAATGCAGTTTTGGTGCAAACCTGTTAGACAGAATCTAGAATGCATAGATCGATACAATAGTTTGTACGTGTATTTTAGAGTCGGTAGACTCTAGAGCCTAATAGTTTCTGAAGTCTATAGAGGGATACCCGAGTCTATAGTTTAGCCTCTAGAGACTACAGATGATTTATGGAATCTGATGATTATGATGATTTACGTCTATAGATTCTATAATCTCTAGTTGATATGAGTCACTACATGTATCCCAGAATATCTTGATAGATCCTACAGTCTATCGATAAAATTGCAACGAAACTTTTCTCTAGATGGATTCTAAAGACTCTAGATGATTCTAAAGACTCTAGATGGATTCTGAAGACTCTAGATGGATTCTAAAGACTCTAGATGGATTCTAAAGACTCTAGATGGATTCTGAAGACTCTAGATGGATTCTAAAGACTCTAGATGATTCTAAAGACTCTAGATGGATTCAGAAGCCTCTAGATGGATTCCGAAGCCTCTAGATGGATTCAGAAGCCTCTAGATGGATTCTAAAGACTACAGATGGATTCTAAAGACTACAGATGGATTCTAAAGACTCTAGATGGATTCCGAAGCCTCTAGATGGATTCTAAAGACTACAGATGGATTCTAAAGACTACAGATGGATTCTAAAGACTCTAGATGGATTCCGAAGCCTCTAGATGGATTCTAAAGACTCTAGATGGATTCTAAAGACTCTAGATGGATTCTAAAGACTCTAGATGGATTCTAAAGACTCTAGATGGATTCTAAAGACTCTAGATGGATTCCGAAGCCTCTAGATGAATTCTAAAAAAGAGTATAGATGGATTTTAAAGCCTCTAGGTGAATTATAAAGACTATAGATTAATTATAAAGACCATAGATGAATTCTAAAGACTATAGATGAATTCCGAAGCCTCCAGATGGATTCTAAAGACTATACATGGATTCAGAAGCCTCTAGATGGATTCCGAAGCCTCTAGATGGATTCAGAAGCCTCTAGATTAATTTTAAAGCCTCTAGATGGATTCCGAAGCCTCTAGATTAATTATAAAGCCTCTAGATGGATTCAGAAGCCTCTAGATTAATTATAAAGCCTCTAGATGGATTCAGAAGCCTCTAGATGGATTCAGAAGCCTCTAGATGGATTCAGAAGCCTCTAGATGGATTCAGAAGCCTCTAGATGGATTTTAAAGCCTCTAGATGGATTCCGAAGCCTCTAGATTAATTATAAAGCCTCTAGATGGATTCAGAAGCCTCTAGATGGATTCAGAAGCCTCTAGATGGATTCAGAAGCCTCTAGATGGATTCAGAAGCCTCTAGATGGATTTTAAAGCCTCTAGATGGATTCCGAAGCCTCTAGATTAATTATAAAGCCTCTATACGAATTCTAGATAACTCCTAGGGCTGTCAGATAATTTCAAGACTATTTAGGCAATTTCTAAAATTTTCAGGGTTTTAGTCTAACCAGAATCCCTAGATTCGTTTTTCGTCTATAGATCTAATATCAGTGGCTACATGGACATAGACTAGATGCCTACTAGAGCGATCTCTGAGTCAAGGGTCTCAAGATCTATAGACTGCTGAGCTAGTTCAATTAAAGGCACACTCTAATTGAAGTGTTAAATGCACTCACAAACATCTGGCTGGAGTCGCGGAAGCACAGGCCGAAGTACTCCTTCTCGTGAAGGCCCAGCGCCACGCAGACCTCGTCAAACAGATCCGTTGGCTTGCCATTGGGCTGTGTTGAGTGGGAAAATAGAGGAAAAATAATAAAATTACCAATTACATAAAATATATCCCTGTACATTTTTTGCTTTATAAAGTTACTAACGCTACATATCGGCGTTTGGAGCTAAATAAGTATCATGTAGTTTAATTGAACGCGGAACTGCGTTGTTTAAAATAAGCAAGGAATCTTTGAACATTGGGAGTAAAGTATAACAATTTCCATTCCTAGATTTACATGCAGTTGGACTATGTGAAAAACTGGACAGATTTTAATGCTGAAATATGCGACTTAAGCCCAGACAGATCATTCTGTAACTGCGCATTTTCAGCCCCGCATAGCAGTCCAAAGCTAATTAGCTATTTTATTAGCTATTTTATTTTATTGCACCAAAATAAATTAGACATTATTGATGGACATATGAAAATTAGAAGATTAGATTCTTATAAAATAAAAGACCACTTTAAAAAATACAAAACAAAAGCAGAATTTAGTTTTGCTCAGTTCTGGTCTCAAATTTTACTTTAGAAATGACTCTAGAGAAAATGAAATTTTTATTTCTAAGGCTTGTAGCCCAGTGGTCAGAGCGTCGGACTCACGACTGAAACGTCGCGGGTTCGATTCCCGACCCACTTGGGACTATTTGTGTCATTGAGCAAGACACTTAACTCTGCATTGCTTCAGTTCACCCAGCTGTAAAATGGGAGCCAGCATTAGCTGGGGTAATTGAGGCTGTGTGTGGCGACCCCCAGTCCTTGGACTGAGCAGTTGTAAACAGCCTTCAGCAGCCTTCAGTGAAGGTGTGTAATTCATTAATATTATTATTAGGCACTAAATTGACAAAATCTCACCTTCTGGAGTTCATTATTGGAGGGTGACTACGTTCAAAGCAAATTTGGATTTTTTAAACGGATTTTTCAATTAATGGCTCTTTTCACGGCGCTGAGTGGGGTTTGGCCATAGACAAATCCGTCCAGACAAAACACTGCAGAGACAGGAGCAGCTGCAATTTTGCCGCAACTTTGCTTGCTTGCCGGTCTCCGGCAGCAGTTCATGAAAAAGCAGCTTGATAAACTTTTGAGCGCAGCTCGGACAAAACACGAGATTATACTTACTATATCTTGTCCCCTAGAGATAAACTGGACACTCACATCAACATCGAATGTGTGCACCGAGCCGTCCAGCATCACCACCTCGATGGGCTTCAGCTTGCCGGAGGGCTTGGCCGGCCGGCTGGCCGTGTTGTAGGACTGCTGCGACTGCATAGTGCCGGACTGATAAAACGGCACGCCCTTGTCCCGCAGGGTATAATAGTCCTTCTTGGACATTGTGCTCTCGAACTCGGCATTCCGACCAGTGGCACCCCGGCCGTCGAGGGGCAGAGTGGACGACTGCATGGTGGCGCTGCCGTGATCAGACATGGCTTATATGCGACTGGGCGACTGGGGCGGTGCCCTGCTTGCGGGGTTGGGTTGGCAATAATATGCTATTTTAGTTTTGCACATTAATAGACTGTAAATATAATTTAATCAAACAGTGTATACAGTGTGCTATCAAAGAGTTAGACAAATACTTCAAGCTGCTTTTATAAAGAAGAAATGGGTGGATTTTTTAAATGCAATGATACGAAATTATAAAACTTCCAAGGCGAGTAATGGTGTATAAAAATAAAAAGATCAAACAAAAATCGAGAAATAAGAACAGTAATATCTTCCAGCTTTTTAAAGTATGAAAATACAGATACTAAACATTAGTGTATTCTATTTACCAGAATACACATTAGAACATGCGTAAAACAACTACGAAAGAAGCTGCTCATATATGGTATTACTCAAGATTCATAATTTAAATTTTAAGATAATTTTAATTTTAATTTTTATTTTAATTTTTTTTATTCATAAACTTCGAAAGCGCTTAGTCGGTTGCATGATTATTTTTTAGAATAATTTTGTTGTTTACTAAACTTCAAAATTAATAAACATGATTAATTAACTACTTGCTGGGTATAGGAACTTAAAATTACAAGAAAGTAAATAAACATAGCTTCCTGTTCTAATGTTGATAGCACGCACAAATTTTACTATTAAATGTGGGATTAGATTTGAATACTTTATAAAGAAAAAAATATATATGAAAATAAGTAAGATACTCACCGTAAATTATGCGAAATGAAATAACTAAATTGGAAGAAAACTATTTGGAACTAGCTGCGCCAAAGTACTGAAGAACTTTCAGTATATGGGCTGACTAAAATAAGCTGACTAAAGATTGCGGTTTTCCTGGATTGACGCGGAAGTCGAAAAATTTATAGAACGCTAGCGTGCCTATCAACGACAAATAACGAGATAAATTAAACCCGGAATTTTTTGAACATATTGAGTTCAACGAAACTAAATTAAAGAAAACATTTGGGAAGAAGTGAAATACTTAATAAAACTATAATATAATTTAAAAGCACAAATAGGATGTAAATAAAGCCTTTTCGTGCTACAAAATTATCCGAAACAGAATTTTAATGCCTTAAATACTCCTATGGGCATATTGCGTTCCAATAATTACTTGAAATCGATGGAACAAATCAATTGGATTTAATTTTTTCCCCAAAAATTTATGAATATGACAATACCATCGCCACGCTGCACAAATTTCCATAGTGAAAAGTTTTGTTTCTGTACTTCTTCAATATTATGTCGTGCTTCTTCTTCAAAATGTCGTGCAGAAGATTCATATACAAGTATATTAACAGGTTTATTTTTCAATTCTGACCAGTGATCACTATAGTTCTTTTGAATGAATGTATCTATCTAACCGTCATGTAGTTCTGCATAAAAATAAGATAAATTTGTTTTGGCTGACCAGACTTCACGCAAGTGTAGTAGACGTATGGACGACTTACATTTGCATGTGTGATATATAGCGCTATAAATGTGGGGGTTTTGTTTCGACGCTGTAAATTGCATTATACTCAAAATCATATTTTAATTACACTAGGGTTTGGTAGCATGCGCAAATTTTGGCTTATATTCGTTGAGGGTTCGCGTGACCTCGGACGTCAAGATCATTGACGAAATTGCTAATTAATCGCTTTTTCGTATTAAATGGCCTGTTTAAGACGTGGCAAAATTATATCCTGATTATCAACTTGAACTTTTCCTGCTTTTGCTTCGTAAGCGAAGCTTTAAACGACGGAGCATCCGCTGATAGACTCACTTGAACAGCAAGTTGACTAGCTGCTGCTGCCGACGCTGCAGGCACCCCACCGGCAGAGACAGGCGCGCCTGCGTTTTTTATGAACCAACAGCCTATGTTGTTGCTGTTGTAAAGCAAGCATTTCTATTTTTTTAAAAATGAAAATAAACAGAACATAATAAATACTGCAGGATTTAGAAGTCAAGCTACGTGGCTACGTGGCTGTTTTTTAAGAATGACAACCAGGCGATTTATATTGACAGTTTGATGGATGGACAATCGGATGGTTGTGAGCGTGAGATAATAAAACTATAAATATTAAAAGCAGACAGTTGGTTGTACTGTTACAAAAAAGAAACGCAGCGCACAACAAAGTAGAATAAAATGCCGCAGAAGTCTCGATCAGATCGAACTAGAGTTAGAAATTGAGGAGTTATCCCTAGTAATTATTTCAGTGCCTCATAAATTACTTCATAAAGACACCAGAACTGTCGGTTTTGACCATAGACAAGTTTTCATGAAGTCTAAGGAACCCCTTCCGTGGAAGAGACACTACTGATTTGGCCATAGATATATGCAAGAGCTCTATTATATGCAAGACAGTTTAATACTGTAATAATACAAACCAATTTAATATAAAAATGCAGCATGTTTTGAGGTCTTTATAATGTCAAGCGATTGCTTTGGCATCATTAATTTTAAAAGCAAATATTTTTGTTTACTACTAATAGAGTATTAGATACAATTTCATGGTTTTTTAACTGTAATAAACATAATTTTGCTTGCTCTTACTAACAGTAAAGTATTAAAGAATTGATTAAAATAAATTTTATACGCGTAATATTCTGCCATTTCTACTGTTAGCAGAATATCAATCAAATGCTATATATTCTAAATTGTATTTATATCTCTGAATTCATTGATTTTGAAGTTTTTTATTTAGGAGAATTTCCTGGTAGTCCCGCATAAGCATCATCAAAATACCCGAGAGTTTATTACTCGTTATGTCTGTCCCCTACAAGGCCTAGTAGAAGAATCTTACGCAAATGCACGACGTTATCCATATGACATGAGCGGTCAAAAAAAGAAAAGCAACAACAAAAAACAGAACCAAAAAGTTAATAAAGGAACTATTAAGCACTTCTCTATAGCACCGGGAGAACAATATAGGTGCATCAGAGTAGCTAGTCACTAGTAATCAGAGTAGCCAGATACCAGCAATACGAGTAGCTAGTCACTAGTAATCAGAGTAGCCAGATACCAGCAATACGAGTAGCTAGTCACTAGTAATCAGAGTATTTAGTTACTAGTAACCAGGGTAGCTAGTTATTAGTTGTTGCATATGCTGCATGCTATGCTGCATTGTTCATAGATTTATTTTCTTCTAAAAGTAGTCTATGTGCCATCGGGGCAAAATGTTACCGTACACCTTGTTTGCTAGAAACTTTAATGCCCTTAAGGGTAAAGAAATATAAGAGCGAGCTTCGTGCACATGCCAATTTGGAGCTGCTCAAATAACGCCCTCCTTCAATTCATAAACCCAAGTGCCTTTGCGTTCTTCAACCGTAACATGGCGACGAGGAAAAGTCACTGGATTCACTGAAGAAGCTGTGTACTGACTACCTTACGTTCGCAGGACTGATAACTCAGCCGCTGGATTTTCGACTTGGAGAATTGCCTCTTTCTTATCATGAGATTGAGCAGTATTTCAAAAGACTGCAGTTTTACTTGGTGGCTTCAGGGAAGCAAGCTCACTCCAAAGCAGTACTTCTAGCGACATGCGGAGACGCAGCCTTCACGCTGATAGAAGAGCTTGCAAAGCCAAAAGACATCACGAAGGACGAAGTAACGTTCGATGATATCCAGAGTTCGCTAACCGCACATTTTAAGCCCAAAACATTGCTTCACTATGAGAGACACGTGCTTCACTCCATGGTGCAAAAAGAGGGTGAATCGATTGCTACCTACATCGAATGTCTAAAGCGCCAAGCCAACAAATGCAGATTCGGTGATCTCCGAGACGAACTAATTCTGTCGCAGTACATATTTGGCTTGCGGAATCAAGTGTTAAAGCAAAAGCTTCTTTCAAGAGAGGATGTCACTTTGGAAGGCGCGATACAAGAAGGTTTGCTGTCTGAGTCGATTAGGATGGCAACAAGCAAGCCGGATACAATCGCGGCGGTACAGAAGAAGAGTCATTCCGGATGGGTGAGACCAGAGAAGACGCCTGCCCACAAGCAGCAGCACAGTTTGGACAACCGCAAAGGACCGACAAAGCCTCGTGAAACTGGTCACTGCCACACATGCGGAAAAGCAGGACACGTCAGGTCAAAGTGCCGATTTCGGGATGCGCAGTGCCGAAAGTGTGGGAAGGTTGGACACCTGGCAGCAGTTTGTCGCTCCAAGACCGTTAATGCTCTGCAGAACGTGTGCCGATCAGAGGATTCTAGCCATGGACATGTGGGAGCAATCTACGCGACAACTGACATCGGAGATCGTCATTCAACGGCTATATTTATTGGCTATACTGGGAATGGATTTCCTATCGCGCCTAAACATACTACACATCGACGGACGCATTTCAGAAGATCTTTGAAGATCTTTGATGCAAATTCGAGATTTCTCGCAAGTTTCCGCCTCCGCTCAGATGCTAGAACGGACGGCATGCGATATCCTGCCAGATCTCTGCCCTTTTCGATGAAGTCTATGGTTGAGACTGAGCTCAAGCGACTGCTAAATGCAGGCATTATATATCCAGTGGAAGACCCAGACGTTTCTGCGCCAATTGTTCCAGTTTTAAAGCAGCAAGGCTCAACGAGACCAATACGTCTATGCGGCGACTACTCAGTCACGCTTAATCGCATAATCGATGCCGATCGCTACAAGCTTCCAAAGCTAGAAGAAATCCTTTCTAAAATTCCTAATGCCAAGTACTATTCAGTCTTGGATTGGAAGACGCGTTTCTTTAAGTTGCGCTTTCGCCTGAGAGCCAGAAACTTACCTGCATCTCTACGCACCTGGGCCACTTCGCTTTCAAAAATCTTCAGTTCGGAATTTCCGCAGCACCATTAATATTCCAAGAAGTCATGGATGATGTGCTCAGAAACGTAGAATGCACTGCTTCGTATCAAGACGACATAATAATCGGAACTCCCGGAGACCGACAACAATACATGCTGGTGCTAAACAAGGTAAAGCAACGTTTGGCTGACAATGGGTTCAAAATTAACGCCCGCAAGTCACAGGAATGCTTAAAAAGCGTCAAGTTTCTCGGGTTCATTCTCCACAACGGCAAGCTCGAGCCTGATCCAGCGAGAATAGAGGCATGGGAAAATATGCCAGATCCCGCGGATAAAGACCAATTAAAAAGCGCCTTGTGTACTCTTCGACACTACGGCCTGTTCTGCAAGAATTTTTCTATCATTGCTCGACCATTGTATTCATTATTGAAGAAAGGACAGCACTGGTTCTGGAACAAAGAACATTCACAGGCCTTCACGAGATTGAAGCAAAGTATTCGACAAGGAGCAATAACTGCTTACGACTCGTCCAAGCGTCTGTTTCTGACTTGTGATGCGTCAAAGGATGGATTGGGGTTCGTGCTCTCTCATGACAGAGAGCAGAGACAGATTGTTTGGCTCGGAAGCAGAGTGCTCACACCCGCAGAGGGCAATTATGCAAATATCGAACGAGAGGCGCTGGCTATCGTCGAAGGAGTTAAGTATTTCCACCAGTTTCTCGCCGGAAGAAGATTTACTATTCTATCAGACCACAGACCGCTTCAGTTCATTTTCGATCACAATAAATCGTCTGAGCGTGTTTCCGCCAGGCTTCAACGCTGGTCGCTCATTCTACGAGCGTATGACTACAAGATCGAATATTCCAAAGACGATTCGATGTACGCCGCTGATACTCTGTCGCGACTTCCAAGTGGCAATTGTATAACGAAGGAATCCGTCAACCTACTGTCAATAAATGCCCAGGACACCTTTGCGAATTCCGAAGATCTACTGCGTCGAATTGCTAAGACGAATGACTGCCATCTGCAGACACTGAAGCATTACATTCAGGATGGATGGCCGGAGTACTTACCGAAAGTCATGCTGCCTTACTCAAAAGGAAAGCTTGAGTATACTATACAGAATGGCATTGTGTTTAAAGGATTCAAGCGGATTGTACCACCCAGTGATTTAGGAACGGAAATTTTACACCTGCTGCATGAAAATCACCCCGGGAGTTGTGCGCATGATTCGCTTGGCACGACAGTATTTCTGGTGGCCAGGAATCGACACGCAGATAAACAGTTTCGTTCAAAGGTGTGCACAGTGTCAGCTTCACGCAAGAAAGCGAACTGCCAGTTACTAGCAATACGAGTAGCCAGTTACTAGCAATCAGAGTAGAAAACCTTGCCGACGCAGCTCCTCAGTGACGCACAGCTGCGAGTTGCTATCCGCACCAGCCGGGACCAGCAGCTGCAGCACGGGTTCGCCAGTTCCCGGCTGGAACCGGATCAGCCTGGCCCTGATTGGTTCATAGGTGGCGCACTTTGTCAGCCGTTGAAATTCGGCGATGCACTCGTCGCTAGCACCGGCCGGTAGGACGAGCTCCGCGTCCAGGGTGCAGCGGATGGCCTGGCGGGGGTTTACGAGAGGCTTATAGAAACTAGTCTGTCTTAGTACTGGAAGCTGTGGGCATGTGGACTAGAAAAGGCCACCATGCACAGCTGAAGCAGCAGGACGCTGCACTCGCGAATCGTGCAGACTGGCGAGATGGGAAGTTTTCAGTTCTTCAGCACTGAATCCCCAATTTCTCACCTGCTGGACTTCCGAATTGCAAATGCAGCCAGCAGGTGTTTTGTCCGAGCTGCGCTTACAAGTTTATCAAGCTGCTTTTTTCATGAACTGCTGCCGGAGACCGGCAAGCAAGCAAAGTTGCGGCGAAATTGCAGTCGCTCCTGTCTCTGCAGTGTTTTGTCTGGACGGATTTGTCTATGGCCAAACCCCACTCAGCGCTGTGCAAAATGCAAATCTTTGACAAAAAACACCTGCTGGCTGCATTTGCAATTCGGAAGTCCAGCAGGTGAGACTTTCTTTCCAGAAAGCATGACCCCCCATCAACACGTACACTAAGAGGGACAGCTGACCCCTGACCTCCCCCTGGATGGCTCTGCCATTTTAAGTGAAAAATCATCTTAAATTTCAGGGAGGGGGAAAAGCTGCCTTTTCTGTCCAGCTGAATTGAACAGTTCTCTCTTATTGGTACAATGCCAAAGCGAAATCGGGATGCTAAATATATAAATCTGGCCAGTTTTTAAAAGTACACCCTTGGGGGCGGGAGTCCCCATTCATCCCTGATAACTTTCACTACCAACCTGGAAGGGCAGCTCGCAAAACTGAGGCTGCAGTCGGAACGCCCGGCCAACTGGCACCATCAGAGAGTCGCCATAGTCCAAACAGTCCACATCCAGCATAGCCTGCTGCTGCTGTGTAAGGTCAACACTGACAACTCTGGCCCGTTGCCAGGTTTGATCTGGCTCATAATAAGCGGCCACCAATTCGCCTGGGCAAAGGTTGCAGCCTAGCGGATGGTCAGGCTTCAAACCATTATAGTACTCAACCATCGAGCAGACCAGATTGCTCAGACTTCTGCTCTGTTCGTTGTCGCACAGCAAGTAGAAAACTAAGGGATCGTCGCCTACAGCCGACACGCAGACGCTTATAGGTTCGTTGGTGGCTGGGAATGCAGCGAACCTAACAGGGTATGGAGGCTGGGCGGCTGCTGAGCTGGCGGCTGAGGCTGCTGAGCTGGCGGCTGAGGCTGCTGAGCTGGCGGCTGAGGCTGCTGAGCTGGCGGCTGAGGCTGCTGAGCTGGCGGCTGGGGCTGCTGAGCTGGCGGCTGGGGCTGCTGAGCTGGCGGCTGAGGCTGCTGAGGCGACGAAGAGGCAGAGTTAGCTCCGTTAGCAGAATTTGGAGCGCCATTTCTACTACGATTAGTTGAGCGCCTAGCGTCGCGCTGATCAATCTCGGCGCACAGCTGGTCGATTAAAGATTTAGCCAGGTCGATCTGGTCTTGGGTGCCGCACAGCGTCACCAGCCGGTTCTCCTCGTTGAGCCGGCCGCCGCCGCCGCCGCCGCGTTCGACGTCGATTTTGCACCGGGACTGAGTCATGAGATCGCGCACATTCTGGCCGCCCCTGCCAATCAGCGGGCCGATGTAGCGCGAAGCCAAACGAAACTCGGCGGTCTCTTTGCGCGGCACCGCGGCTATGAGCCGACGCAGCTCCTCCTCGGCGGCGTGAACGCAGCGCGCCTCGCCGCGTATTCGGACAGGCTCCGTCGCTGAGGCCGACCTGCCGTCGGCTTGCGGGCCGTCACCGCCGTTAGCAGCCCGATTGACAAATGTAATTTTAGTCTTAGTAGTCTGCTGCAGTTGACGGATAGCGGCGCCGTCTTTGCCAATAATAGCGCCAATTGCTTCGCGCGGAATCGACATCAGCGCCACCTTGTAGGTGTCGGCCGTGGCCACTGTCTGATCGCCGGCCTCGGCTGGTCCGTCGGCATCGGCGGCGGCATCGGCGGCAGAGTCGCCAACTGCTCCAGCAGCGGAGTCTAGCACCTGACGGCGCTGCTTCTCAGCATAGCCAATGCCGACAGAGTGCAGCTGGACTGGGCGCTGGGTTCGATAGGTGAGGTACCAAAACACGGCACAGCCGGCCAGCACCAGGCAGTGGTAGGCCGGGCTGTCCATACCAGCAATAGTTACGAGGAGGAGTGAGGAGTGATCACGATCTGGAATAAGTTGGCGAGTTAGAGAAGCTTGCATTTCTCAAAGTCTAAAATCTACTATACCCAAATAGTCTTCCATTAACGGGTGATCCAATATAACGTGTGTCCCAAGTAACCTACCAATTCAACTGACTCCGAAAGAGTCGGCACTGCATAACGAAAGACAATATCTATAAATTTTATCAGTCAAAAACTTTAGTGTAACTTTGCTGTAAAAGATGCTGTTCTCTGACCTTCATTTGTCCGTGCTCAGGGCTCGAATCCGCGGGGTCCATGAGAATTGCCCGCAGACGAATTGCCCGCCGAGATTTTCAATTCCCGGCAGGCAAATCTCAACGGGCAATTCTCGGCAGGCAAATCTCAGCGGGCAATTCTCGGCAGGCAAATCTCAGCGGGCAATTCTCGGCAGGCAAATCTCAGCGGGCAATTCTCGGCATGCAAATCTCAGCGGGCAATTCTCGGCAGGCAAATCTCAGCGGGCAATTCTCGGCAGGCAAATCTCAGCGGGCAATTCTCGGCAGGCAAATCTCAGCGGGCAATTCTCGGCAGGCAAATCTCAGCGGGCAATTCTCGGCAGGCAAATCTCAACGGGCAATTCTCGGCAGGCAAATCTCAGCGGGCAATTCTCGGCAGGCAAATCTCAGCGGGCAATTCTCGGCAGGCAAATCTCAACGGGCAATTCGCTCACGGGCAAATTGCACTGCGGGCAAATCTCGGCGGGCAATTCGTCTGCGGGCATTTCTCGTGCTCCCGAATCCGCGGTCACATTCAGTTGGGGCTGTGTGTGCACGAAAATTGACCAGTGGAGGTTGTCGTGCGATTCACAGCCAACCCCCCCCCCCAAAGGCGCAGAGAGTGTACAGCAGCCTGTGTGAGCGTGTGCATGAGTGCGTGCCTGCGTACAGTATTGGCGTGCTTGCATTTGCTCAGGAGTCAGTGGAATGGCTGAATTGCCTCAGCGCAGCCCTCCTGCAATTAATAATTAATAATTACCAGTGGTTTTCTACTCCTAAACGGATCCCTAATTTAGCTTCAAACATTACGCCTTTAGTAATAATGACTTCTAGTTAAGGTTCGAAAGAGAATAAAAAACCAAAAAGAAAAGTCGAAATAAGCGTGATTGTACTCAAAGAAACCGTGATCGTGGCATGTACATATTTATATAGGCATTATAAAGCAAGCAAACAACGATTTCTTTAAAAAAAATCTGTTGAAAATAGTTAACAACAAACACATTCTAAGCATGCTATATACAGGTAAGTTTATTGAAAGGCCGGTTCAACAGCTACATGTATAGGTCTGCAGGTCAAAGAGTTATTCGAATTTATAGTATGGCAGCAGCCTTTCAAGACTAATATAGTGAAATTCGAGCTTTTCGAAATAATCCTAGACTTCCCCACTGCTCATAAGTATCTAAGCTACCATTTTAAATGTAATATATAACGGGTGATCCAAAAAATGGACAAACCTGTAGTGAAACTGTGCCAAGGCAATACAGTGAATCTTTACAGGCTCGCAGCAGGTGAATCCTGACACCTGTAAGATCCCTTCTGCCAACTTTGGAATGAATATTTCAAATAGTCTTTGGCTTTAAGTTGAAAGTGTCTTTGGTTGTTTCTACAATTACACATCTACTGTCTATGGCTTCAAGTTGAAAGTGACTGTTGGCTAAATTTAGAATGGCTATTTTAGGAAACTGGATAAAGATATCCATTCCAAAGTTGGCAGAAAAAATCCCACAGGTGTCAGGATTCACATGCTGCGAGCGCTGTAAAGATTCACTGTATTGCCTTGGCACAGTTTCACTACGAAGTTTGTCCATTTGGATCACCCGTTATAATATGTAATATAATATAGCTTTTTGCAACCCATTTGAGCTTACGCGCATTTAATTTAATCCAAGATAGGTTTGCCAATGAAATGGAGCTTTATCTATGGTAGCAAGGCTGGCGCAGCGGCATTTAATTTGGTCCAACAAGCATCAGTTTGGTCCACAGCTTCATTTGCAACTGCTGCGGAGGAGCAACATCAGCCCCAGAATAGTGAAACATATGCTAGGCTTTGAACGAATGCCATTGGCTTGCGATCGAAGCGCTCGACAGAGGTGAACACCCATAGGACATTGCAAGGTTGCTGAATGTAAAAGAATAATTAAATCATACTAGTGTCGAAAGCTAGCAGAGTGCAAAGTGAGAAATTACCATAGACAGTCTCTCGGCAGGGCGCGAGACCCGTTTTGTGTCTGTCCTCTAGCTTTGTACCGAAATCAATGGGCTTTTGGCCATAGACATTCTCATCAGGTGGGCTTCCCTGCGTTACAACCATAGACCTTCCACACTCTAGATAGGCCACTTTGTGTCACGGCAATCGGGTGCACTCAACCGTTTATTTTTTATACACGAAAGTGCCGACTCTTAGTGGGAACTCAGATTTTAAGTTCAGTAGGGTTTAGGACATAGACACTAGTATATGAAGGTAGGTGCATTGTCAGGATAAGAAATGGCTAAAATAGACCATATAGACAGCAAACCTATTTACAACTGTACACATGTAGGCTGCGACCATTTGATGCCTTTGTTGACAGGCTGCCCGCCTTCCCACCTAGCCTGACAAAAGCGTGTTGCTCATGTACAGAGTTCAGATTTCAGCACTGAATTCCCAATGCCTCACCTGCTGGACTCCCGAACTGCAGATGCAGCCAGCAGGCGTTCTGTCCGAGCTGCGCTCACAAGTTTGTTCAGAGAAAGGTTGAAAGAAGCATTATTGTAGAGCTAAAACAGTTTCTCTCAAAGATTTGCTTTTTGAACAGCGCTGAGTGGGGTTTGGCCATAGACAAATCCGTCCAGACAAAACACTGCAGAGACAGGAGCGGCTGCAATTTCGCCGCAACTTTGTTTGCTTGCCGGTCTCCGGCAGCAGTTCATGAAAAAAGCAGCTTGATAAACTTGTGAGCGCAGCTCGGACAAAACACCTGCTGGCTGCATTTGCAATTCGGAAGTCCAGCAGGTGAGACATTGGGAATTCAGTGCTGAAGAACTGGAAAATTCCCACCTCGCCAGTGCAGTTCGCAGCGAAATCTGCACGGTTTTCGAGTGCAGCGGCCTTCTGCTTCAGCTGTCCATGAGCAACATTTGCATCATTCATATTCTCAATGGGAAGCAGAATTGTATCAAAGCTCAGCCACCTCGACATCGTCATCTCCTGCATCAACTTCGTCGTCAGTGTCAGCGTCGGCCTCGGCCGCTCCGGTGCCAGCTGACGGCTGGCTGCCCTCGTCTATTGACTCCTCGCGGATGATGTCGCGCGGCGCCGGATGATGCTGATTGATGATGCCGCGCACTCTGGCCAGCTGCTCTTCGGTCAGCGAGTCTAGGGCTGCCTGCCATTCGGCCAGAGGCAGGTAAGCGTCGCACAGATCGGAGAAGTGCTTAGTATCTAAGGAATTTGAGCCGGAGTCCAGCGAGTTGTCCGCGCTGTCCGGACCGGAGGCGATGAGGAATGTGTGCTGCTGGTGTCGCTGCCCTGCTGGCCGGGCAGCTGGCGGTAGTGAAAATCCCGGACTAAGAGAGTCATGTCATCGCGGATCACCTGGTTAAGTTGAGTAGGCCTAATTTATAGCTTGAGTAGGCCTAGTTGAGTAGGCCTAACTGGCTGGGTTAGGGGTTGGCGCATATCAAAGAACTGGCTGGGAGTGGGATTGGCGGCATATCAAAGAACTTGTTGGGGTAGGGGTTGGCGGCATATCAAAGAACTGGCTGGGGTAGGGGTTGCGGCATATCAAAGAACTGGCTGGAGTGGATTGGCGGCATATCAAAGAACTTGTTGGGGTAGGGGTTGGCGGCATATCAAAGAACTGGCTGGGGTAGGGGTTGGCGGCATATCAAAGAACTGGCTGGGGTAGGGGTTGGCGGCATATCAAAGCACTGGCTGGGGTAGGGGTTGGCGGCATATCAAAGAACTGGCTGGGGTAGGGGTTTGCGGCATATCAAAGAACTTGTTGGGGTAGGGGTTGGCGGCACATTAAAGGACTGGCTGGGAGTGGGGTTGGCGGCATATCAAAGCACTGGCTGGGGTAGGGGTTGGCGGCATATCAAAGAACTGGCTGGGAGTGGGGTTGGCGGCATATCAAAGCACTGGCTGGGGTAGGGGTTGGCGGCATATCAAAGAACTGGCTGGGGTAGGGGTTTGCGGCATATCAAAGAACTGGCTGGGAGTGGGATTGGCGGCATTATATCAAAGAACTGGCTGGGGTAGGGGTTGGCGGCATATCAAAGAACTTGTTGGGGTAGGGTTGGCGGCACATCAAAGGACTGGCTGGGAGTGGGGTTGGCGGCATATCAAAGCACTGGCTAAGAGTGAAGTGGGCGGCCACATCAAAGGACTAGCTAAAGAAGAACCAGGCGATATCGCGAACTGACCTGCTGATCGCAGTCGCCAGCATAGAACACGGCCTCCTTGTGCAGGCGGACTACATTGTCAACTACAGATTGGGATGCAGCCAGCAGGGAGTTGTCATTGTTGCGCAGTTCTTTAGCAACCAGGCTCACAATTTGGCCATTGTTGGTCCGATCGTCTTTGGCTGTGACCATCTCCAGCGTGTGAAATACGCCCTGCGGATTGTTGAAATGCATTACTTTATTGAGCGGGAAAATGCGCGACACTTCGGGGACTGCAATATGAGAATCGGAACTGCAATATTGAGAATCAGGGACCGCCATATTGAGAATCGGGACCGCCAATATTGAGAATCGGGACTGCAATATTGAGAATCGGGACCGCAATATTGAGAAATCGGGACTGCAATATTGACAATCGGGACTGCAATATTGAGAATCGGGACCGCAATATTGAGAATCGGGACCGCAATATTGAGAATCGGGACCGCAATATTGAGAATCGGGACTGCAATATGAGAATCGGGACTGCAATATTGACAATCGGGACGCAATATTGAGAATCGGGACCGCAATATTGAGAATCGGGACTGCAATATTGACAATCGGGACTGCAATATTGAGAATCGGGACTGCAATATTGACAATCGGGACTGCAATATTGAGAATCGGGACCGCAATATGAGAATCGGGACTGCAATATTGAGGATCAGTGCTCCATCGGGGTCGAGAGTATTGCCAATGACTTGGCTCACTTAGTCATGAGCACCAGAAAGGCCCAGTCTTGCGGGCCCTCCACCGGGCCGGTGAGCGACACGAGCGGAGTGTCGGCGGGCTCCGGGGAGCCAAGCAAATAGTTGGCCGATGTCGGCGGCGCTGACGGCGTCAACATAACGGAGCGCCTGCCGACGCGGCTGCATCCGGCAGAGCAGCGCTCGACAAGAGCCGCCAACGCTGGCCACGTACAGCTTTTCAGAGTAGAGCAGCGCCATGGCTAGGGAGCACCGAGCGCCCAAGCCCTCTTTGAGGCTGTGCAGCTGGGGCCAGGCTCTCCATCAGGTCGGCCTCGCTGCTAGATCGGGACTCGTAGCTGCGAACCCGCTGCTGCGCGTCCTCGATGCGACGCTGGTTGTCAGTAACGACATTTGTCCTGAGGAGGATTGAACGTTTTTGTTAGTTAGTACAGGTTTCAACGGGAATCGAACTCGGGACTGACTTAAAAAGGAATCCCTTTATTTAACCATAAAGTAACTTCTCTGGAATATGGACAACTCTCATGAAAAACCAAGCGACTCCCGTGAACATCAAGCGACTCCATGGAACCCAAGCGATCCCCATGGAACCAAGCGGCTCCTATGAACACAGCGGCTCCCATGGAAGCGGCTCCCATGGAAACGAAGCGACTCCAATGAACGAAAGCAAAACTAAGATGGAACCTTCGTGAATCCTATGGAACCTAAACGACTCCCATGGAACCTAAACGACTCCCATGGAACCTAAACGACTCCCATGGAACCTAAACGACTCCATGGAACCTAAACGACTTCCATGGAACCTAAACGACTCCCATGGAACCAAGCGACTCTCATGGAACCCAAGCGACTCTCATGGAACCCAAGTGACTTCCCATGGAACCACGCAACTTCAACTACAAAGAAACTCCGGCCACCAACTTGAACATGTTGTCCACTCGTAGGATAGCATTTCGCATCACATCGGCCACAGTTTTCGTCCGGCATTCCGGTAGACAATTCTAGCAGCACTTCGGCTGGCAGATGCTGACGAAAGAAACCGGCCAGAGCCTGGGATCCGTCGCCAGAGCCGTCAATCACAGCGTACAGATGGCAGGCCTGGTCTACTAGTTTATCAGAAGTGAAGGGCCCAGCATGAAGTAGGCATTCTGGAAAGGGTGCACCTCGTGGGCCATCTCGCCGCCGGACTGCAGGGCTTGGTTGACTTGGGTGCCGGCGCCGCACTGGGTGCACTTGGACAGACTGTCCAATCCGCTGTGGGAGGCCGTCCTGCGGTGACCGTTGGGCATCCCGCTTGAGGCACAAGCTGCTGGAGCGGTCAATGTTTGGCGGAACTATTGTGAGTTTCTGCGCTGACCAGAATAACAATATGCCATCCACTATGACTGAAACGTGATTGGGACAGTGTGAAACAGATGAGTGAGTGAGGGGAGCAGGACATAGATGAGTGAATGTGTGATGGGAGTAGGACACAGATGAGTGAATGTGTGAGGGGAGCAGGATATAGATGAGTGAATGTGTGAGGGGAGTAGGACACAGATGAGTGAATGTGTGAGGGGAGCAGGACATAGATGAGTGAATGTGTGATGGGAGTAGGACAAGATAGTGAATGTGTGAGGGAGTAGGATATAATGAGTGAATGTGTGAGGGGAGTAGGACATAGATGAGTGAATGTGTGAGGGGAGTAGGACATAGATGAGTGAATGTGTGAGGGGAGTAGGACATAGATGAGTGAATGTGTGAGGGGAGCAGGACATAGATGAGTGAATGTGTGAGGGGAGCAGGACATAGATGAGTGAATGTGTGAGGGGAGCAGGACATAGATGAGTGAATGTGTGAGGGAGCAGGACATAGATGAGTGAATGTTGTGAGGGGAGCAGGACATAGATGAGTGAATGTGTGAGGGGAG
>NIVC01001966.1:0-90000 GCA_002269645.1 Macrostomum lignano
TCTTCTCTCAGTGTCTGTCTGTCTTCTCTCAGTGTCTGTCTGTCTTCTCTCAGTGTCTATCTGTCTTCTCTCAGTGTCTATCTGTCTTCTCTCAGTGTCTGTCTGTCTTCTCTCAGTGTCTGTCTGTCTTCTCTCAGTGTCTGTCTGTCTGTCTACTCTCAGTGTCTGTCTGTCTGTCTGTCTGTCTGTCTGTCTGTCTGTCTGTCTGTCTGTCTGTCTGTCTGTCTGTCTGTCTGTCTACTTTCAGTGTCTGTCTTTTCTCAGTGTCTGTCTATAGGCCAGCCTGTCCCCACCTGCAGGCGGCAGCGGCCGTCGTCCCTGGCCACCAGACGGGAGATGTCCGGATCGCCCAGGGCGTTGAGCAGCCTCAGCTTGGCGGAGTCCACAGCGGCCCGGCAGCCGAGCATGCGGCAATGCTGAGGTACAGCCGCTCCTTGCCCAGAGTGTAGGAGCCGCAGACGATCAAATAGTTAGGATTTTCGGCTACGAACTCCCTGACCAGCCGCAGCACGGACTCGATAATGTCCGACTGGGACGGGAAGTCGTACTTGGGATTGCAGTAGGTGGTGTCCAGGTACAAGCTGTCAATCTCGGGCGACTCGCCAAGCCAGCCGCGAATGCTCTGCAGCAGACTGGCTGAGGCGCGGAAGTCTCCGGTGTGCAGGATCTGCCGGCCGCCGGGTTGCAGACGGAAAATGAACACCGCAGAGCCGGGGCAGTGGTTTGCGTCCAGCAGCAGCACCGTGGCGCCGGGTACGTCGTGCCATTTCTGAGCGGCCAGTTTTTTTTTTTTAACAGTTTTTGGGAAATCTAAATGTTCGATTGTATGTGCTACTTAACGGGAAGTAGTTTAAAATAATGTGTCCTTTCCTCTTCTGCTGGATTGCTAACCATTTATTCAAGTCCAGGATGTTGGTGAGGCTATCTACCTGTCAACCTATCTATCCTATCTATCTATCTATCTACCTATCTACCTATCTATCTATCTATCTATCTATCTATCTATCTATCTATCTATCTATCTATCTATCTATCTATCTATCTATCCATCTATCTATCTATCCATCTATCTATCTATCTATCTATCTATCTATCTATCTATCTATCTATCTATCTATCTATCTATCTATCTATCTATCTATCTATCTATCTATCTATCTATCTATCTATCTATCTATCTATCTATCTATCCATGTATCCTCCATGCTCCTCCATGTATGTACTTTTCTTACTGTAGGGCCACAAAACCCACAAAACACCCCTCATGGGACCAATGTTGTCACAGACATTCAGTCTAATACCCAGCATCCTATTGAGATTAGTGACAGTCTTCAGAGCAGTCAGGTGACACAACAGATTGGGTACTGCAGCCTTGCTGTGGATGAAGTGTCCTGGGACTCATGCGAGTTCAATGAGGAACCAAGCATGCTTAGCCACCGAGAAATGACGGCGAGCAATGAACCACCGTCTCCGCCTATTGTAGCGCTATCACAAGAGCAAGATGTCCAAAATCAGGGTCAAGCTGCTTGCGCTCAAGAGCTTGACACGGGAATGGTCTGTGACCAGACATTCCCACCTGAGCAAAGCAACAGAGCTACCAGTGAAGACGTCGCATGCTCTGTACATGTACCTCCCTCACTTCCTAGTAGAGCTAATCCAGACGAGTCGCAGGGTCGGGCTGCCTGTGCTCAGGAGCTCGACACGGGGGTGGTCTGCGATCAGACATCCCCACCTGCTACCGGCAGCATCAGTGCAGGTGCTAGCCTAGACAGTGCTCAATCACCGATCTTTTTGACACCTCGAACGAAACTGCTGAGATGCATTCGCAGTCCACAGAGGCCACAGAAACCGACGCGCATGCGGTCGACTCCAGCCTTGATGAGGGTCAGCCTGACCAACTCGAGCAGTCTTCGGACCCAGCACCAACCGCACCGCCATCTACTGTGGTGATCCACAAAGGTCCCAAGAAGAATTGGAAATTGTCCTCCGTGGTTAAACAGACAGTAGTGATTGGAGATGAAACCCTGTCTCAGCCAGCAGCGGAGCACCCGGAGATCCAATTCGAAATTTTTCCTAACTTAAGAGCTGAAAACTTAGTCAAGCTACTTCGCGAACAGGCAGCCAACCCCGTGTCGAACGTTAAGAGTGTGATCCTGTTCCCATGGGGCCAGGACCTTCAAAGACAGTTTGAAGGCGTTATCGACAAGCAGCTGACCACAATCTTCAATCATTGTGGTAGAGCCTTTCCCAAAGCCAAGGTCTATACGGCCGATCAGGTAGTTGCTCCCGATGCACCTGACAACCTCCGACAAGCAGCGGAAAAAGTAAACCGCCACCTCCGCACTCTCAACAAGAGCAACCATATTGCTTTGGCAGCAGGTAGTCTATCCTTCTGTCCCAACCATATCACAATGTCGAACGAGTCCTCTTCGAAAGCGTTCCGCATTGCATACAATAAAGTCCAAAAAAAACTAGACAGGACAGAGACTGCTAGCAGCAGCTCTGTGCTCAACCTATCTAGTGTCACTCTGTCTGAAAGCGAAACTCAAGTTTTAGAAATGGGGAAAAACTTCGTGCCAGCCCCTTTACGGATAGGTTCTGAACTTCTTTTCGAGTCCGTCAGGAACTTCAAACAGCGAATCGCGCTGAACTCCCTTCTCCAGCGCCGAACCTGTGCTTTCACTCTGCACGCAACAGGACGCGCCTCAATTCCTAACATCAATCTGGATAAGTGGCAGTCACACAAAGACCTCTTTGATGCGCTGGACAAAGTCAAAATCCCAGAAGTCATTTCCAACAAACCAAATTTGCCACAGGACCTTCGACATGCACTGCAAAGTCTCCGCAACAACAAAAGTATCGTCATTAAGCCTGCGACAAAGGCAGTAACCTGGTAGTCTTAAACCGCGAGGATTACATAGCAGAAGCCAGCAGACAACTTTCTAATTCCAGCTTCTATAAACCGATTGATTCGGCTTCAAGAATCCAAACCGCTCCTCGAATCAAAAAAATCTTTCAAGATTTGAGAGACGAAAAGGTCATCAATAATCACCAATATTCCCAGCTGGTTCCACCTGCGGAGCCGAGGGATAGGATTTTCTATCTACTTCCGAAAATTCACAAGGATCCGGAGACTTGGCCAACCCGTGGAATCCCTCCAGGCCGACCCATTGTCTCTGACTGCAACTCCGAAAGTTACATGAGTGCCAGGTTCATCGATCTCTATCTACAGCCTATTGCAAGGAACAGAACTCCTTCATTAGAGACACTGATCACTTTCAAGCAGCTATTCATGACTTGACGTACGACAAAGAAGAGAGCGTCTTCCTAGTCACAATGGATGTCGAATCCTTGTACACGAACATACCTACGGAAAAGGGGATTAAAGCTGTTAGGGACGCTTTTCAAAACTTTCCTCAACCATCAAGACCTGACGAGAAACTACTGGAGCTCCTTGACATCAATCTGACTAAGAATGACATGGTGTTCAACGAAAAACGCTATCTGCAGGTTAAGGGCACAAGCATGGGAAAATCTTTTGCTCCATCCTATGCCAATATTTTCATGTCCGATTGGGAGTCCAAAGCTTTGAACACAGCTCATTTTGCCCCTCATTTTACAAGCGCTACATTGATGATATTTTCATGACTTTCATCGGGACGGAGGCACAACTGGAGCAGCTACACAGACATCTGAACAGCTGCGACAATAACATACGCCTCACAATGCAATACAGTAGAGATAAAATCAACTTTTTGGACTGCTGTGTCTCTTTGACTAACGACGACAACAGGAAGAGATTAACCTGCTCGATCTACTTCAAACCCACGGATTCCCGCCAATTATTGAACCCGAATTCTTTTCACCCAAAGCACACATTCAAAGGCATCATGAAATCCCAGTTTCTCCGCTACGCTCGCCGCTGCACCTTCAAAGAGGACTTTGACAAGGCTAGCAGCAGCCTGATGAGCATCCTTAAAAAGCAGGGACACTCGGTCCGCTTGATCCGAGACGCTAAAAAGTCAGCTCTCATACAACTTGGACTTTACATAGATTTTCAGTGGGCTTTCGGTTTTCAAGACTGCAGAAACCGAGACTGTGCTGTATGCCGACGACACGGCTGCTTTGGCCAAGTTTGTCCCGGTTCCACAGCAACTAAAATGGCCTACAGAATTTGCCAGAAGGTCCGCTGTGACTCCAGGTGCGCGGTCTACGCAATTCTTTGCAACACCTGCAATGGCCGTTGCATTTATGTCGGCGAAACAGGTGGAGCTATCAAGGTCAGACTCCAGGCCCACCTAAGTGACATTAGGCTCGCTAAGGACACCCCTGTTAGCAGACATTTTTGCTCTCCGAATCACTGCCTCGACGATCTTCGCTTCATGGGGCTCTGGTATCTCAGCACCGAGAGCGAGACCAGCAAAGAAGGAGCGCTACGCAGACGCAGGGTCATGGAACAGAAACTCATCTCCCTGCTGAGCACGCAGTCACCTGCAGGCCTCAATACAATTAACAGCAACACAAGCGCTTGTATCCCAATAGTTATTCCTTTTACGGATAGATCGACTAATATTGTACACGAAATTCGCACTGTTCTCTCAAACCATGCACATGGGTTGGACACTGTTGCTGCGTACACTCGAGCACCCTCTCTAAAGGACATTCTTTGCCCCTCAAAACTGCCTGCCCTCACTGATGGTATTGATTAAACTTTCAGAGTGAGCACTATTGAGCAACGTGCGACGGAGACGCTATTTGATTTTATAAACTAACTCACAATACATTTTATTTCCCACTTACAATATAAACTTCGTTCCATTTTATAGCACAATTATACTATTGTAAAACCCTGACGAAGGCCATTTCACGGCCGAAATATCGGTTTACCATAATTCTTATATTTTTTTACCTTTGTGACTATCTTATTTATTTCTCAGTTACCTTGGTTAGAGCTGCCACTGCGTGAGAGGTTTTTTCAAACGTCTATCTATCTATCTATCTATCTATCTATCTATCTATCTATCTATCTATCTATCTATCTATCTATCTATCTATCTATCTATCTATCTATCTATCTATCTATCTATCTATCTATCTATCTATCTATCTATCTATCTATCTATCTATCTATCTATCTATCTATCTATCTATCCATCCATCCATCCATCTATCTATCTATCTATCAGGTAGTTCCTCTGGATAAAAGCGCTTACCGCGCCCATTGGCTTTCCAGCTGCCTTAATCGTTTCCGGTGATCTTGTGTGCGTGCTTTTAGCTTGATTGGCTGCGGCAAGCTCGCTCTTTCTCGCTATCTACTATCTATCTATCTATCTATCTATCCATCTATCTAAACTTCTGTCAACTAGCACACGCACCTGCATCTCTAGCGGGCGCACAGAAGCCGGCCGCACGCCGAGCCGCAGGCGGACCAGCTCAGCAGTGGGCTGGCTGGCCAACAGTTGACCATCAAATTTGCGGCCCAATCCGATATAGTGATCAGAATGAAAGTGGCTCAAAAAGTAGCCGCGGCAGCGACTCTGCGCGCCGTAGTTGAATGCATCAACGGTCAGGTCCGTGCCCTCAACCCATTTCACTGGCGGGCAGCGGGTGCGGCCGCTAGCGCTTGGCCAGGTGCCGCAGGCTGGCCGCGGCTGCTTCGTCTGCGCAACTGTCGCCTTCAGTTTTGCATCGGCCGCAGCTTCGCCTGTTGAAGCCTTCAACCCAAAGAAGCTTAATAGAGTGGACTGTTTAGCACTACTAGCAGTAGTAGCAGTAGTTGTTGTAGCTTTCAGAGGCGAAGCGGAACGCGGCACCGGATCCTGGTGGCATTATCAGAGAATTTCCTTAAATTTCTCAGCTGTGTAAGTTTGTGCTTTTCAATTTGAAGGCCGACTGAAATGTGTTCTCAATTTAAATTTTGAACAGAAATCAAACTTTCAAAACCAGCGAAAGCTGATTTCAACTCTCCTACGTGTACTACAACTCTCCTACGTGTACCACAACTCTCCTGCGTGTACCACAACTCTCCTACGTGTACCACAACTCTCCTACGTATACCACAACTCTCCTGCGTGTACCACAACTCTCCTACGTGTACCACAACTCTCCTGCGTGTACCACAACTCTCCTACGTGTACCACAACTCTCTTATGTGTACCACAACTCTCCTACGTGTACCACAACTCTCCTACGTGTACCACAACTCTCCTACGTATACCACAACTCTCCTACGTGTACCACAACTCTCCTACGTATACCACAACTCTCCTACGTGTACCACAACTCTCCTACGTATACCACAACTCTCCTACGTGTACCACAACTCTCCTACGTGTACCACAACTCTCCTACGTGTACCACAACTCTCCTACGTATACCACAACCCTCCTACGTATACCACAACTCTCCTACGTATACCACAACTCTCCTACGTATACCACAACTCTCCTACGTGTACCACAACTCTCCTACGTGTACCACAACTCTCCTACGTGTACCACAACTCTCCTACGTATACCACAACCCTCCTATGTATACCACAACTCTCCTACGTGTACCACAACTCTCCTACGTGTGCCACAACTCTCCTACGTGTACCACAACTCTCCTACGTGTACCACAACTCTCCTACGTGTACCACAACTCTCTTATGTGTACCACAACTCTCCTACGTGTACCACAACTCTCCTATGGGTACCACAACTCTCCTACGTATACCACAACTCTCCTACGTATACCACAACTCTCCTACGTGTGCCACAACTCTCCTACGTGTACCACAACTCTCCTACATGTAACATATCTATACAGTAGATTCAAACCGCCCCTCTCTACCTTGTCATTGCTAAGTGTTGCAGGCGCGAAAGCTGCCAGTTGCACATCTTTATCATCTTCATTATCAATAACAATTGGCTTATCAGCTGTCGAGTGATCCGAACTTGTCATCTCATTTTCAGATGTTTTTCTAGCCGGAATCAGAAAGCTGAGGATGGAGCTCTGGGCAGCTTCCGGCTTTCTCTTTGCCGTTAGCTGACTGCCCGACCGAGTCGCGGCTGGTCGCTTTTTAACTTTGCCACCAACGCGACTAGTTGCCATGCGGTTGCTGGGCGGCATCATGCATGCGATTGAATCTGCTGAAATTAATCAAATATGATTATGCAATTGGATAGAGTTCTGAATCTATTCCTTCTATCGAATGCAAGAAAATGTTCCGTTCACTGCCTAATTTGAAGCATCATCAGAATCTCCGATTTTAGCCATAGACAAAAGCCCAAATAAAACTTACTGCTATTAACTTACTGTGATTGGAAGCAAACAGTTTTTGAGAAGTCAAGCATTTAATACAAGACACAGCCAACCATATTCAACCCATGCTTCGATTGTCTATGGCCAAAACCGTTTATGGGGAGAAGTCTGCAACTGCAACTGTGACCAAACTGTCAGACCTCATGTGTGCTCAATCAGATGTTTTCACAGGCCAAAAAGCGGGGCAGGAAGCGGTCCTGGCAACCGCGATGACATCGACGCCTGACTCCTCGTAGACTCCCCAGCTCCACTTGCACGGCGGGCATGACTTGTCTCTGTGTCTTGAATTCAATGCTGTGCCTGCTTCACAGACCATTTATCGTGTTTTGACCAAAGACAAATGCAGATGCATGGGTTGGACCATAGAAACTTTTGACACTTATTGTGCCTTTATAGTTGTGAACCTACCGCACAACATTGCACACAAGACCCAAATGAATGTGACCCAGGAGGTCGTGGCATGAGTCAGACGCGTTCGCCACCTACAAAACCTACATTTGTATGCCCATTTCTTAGCACTCGAACCAGATGTACTTATATTGCTAGCTATAATTAAATAGCCAAATAATAATAAGCAAAATTCAATGTGTTTATTTATTCGCTCGTTAATTGCTTAAAAATTTAATAGGAAATAAAAAGGTGAGCGCAAAGCAAATACGCAAATATCTGATGGCGGCTGTGCGCATAAATAGTACGTTTATTTTTTAAAGAATCTAAAAACTTTAAAGTAATATATATACGAGTTGTTTGCTCATAATTTATTTCATTCAGCGGCGGGGGTTAAGACGGTTAAATATTTAAAATTAGCACAAAAACAAACTATATGAGTAAAAGTCGTGCATTTTTCCGTATGTACAGAAACAATAAATCAATAAAAGAGGAGGCTAATATAAAATATAAAGCTAACTGAAACTCGACAGCCGGCCAAGGGGTTAACAAAGGTCTCAACTTCTCTACGCGATAATGATACTACAAGTTGAGTAAAATTAGTTTTTAACGAGATCGGATATAGAAAGGAAGTGATAAATGGGATAAAACTAATTATTTCACTGTGTACACTGCGGTTATATAGTTTTTGCAAAAACTGAATCTACTACTTAAATTAGTAGTATAACGCACACTGCGAAATCGTACCAGAAAGTAGCAACTTGGTTTCTTTAACGTATAAAAAAGGAACAAACAAAAGGAAGCAACGAAAAAAGGATTGAAATTGAGAGGGAAATTTAAATAAAACTAATATGGCAGATACGGGACGACAAACAATAGACTGTAGTTCTATGATGTCGCATAACAAAGTAAATGTTGTACTTTACAAATACGATTTAGCCATACTAAAAGTACATTACCAATTGTACTTTAATGATTTCGCGAAAGTATATAATACATTGTGTCTTTAGGAAATGGATTAAAAGTACATCGTGCACTACTGTAAGGATATGCTTTTGAAGTATATCATGCCCTTTAAGAGTCGCATAAAAAGTACATAACCCATTGTACGAGTAATATAATGATTTCGCATCAGGTACAAAATAATTTGTGCCTTCAAGAGGTTTAAAAGTACATCGTGCACTACTTTGAGGATATCGTTGAAAAGTACATCATAAACTGAACTTGATGATGTGTGGTTCGAAGGTTAAAAAATGAAATGAATATCGGCGAAATCTTCAATCGTCGTCATCGTCGGGCACGAAGATGTCGTTCTCTTCTAGGAAGGCGGCGCCCTCCTTGCTCAGAGTGGCGCCAATGAATAGAGACGGTACAATTACAATGATAGCGCGCAGGCCGCCAAGGCGCATGCGCATTGGCCGGCCGTGCAGGGCGCCGCACTCAGTGTAAGCGCCTGCGGTGCCGTCGTAACAGCGGACTGGCCCTGTCTGCGAGTAGCCCTGCTGGCGCGGAGCTTGCAACGAGAATGTGCGGCGCAGTAACAGGAACAGGGGCCGCATGGCGTGACCAGGCTGCAAATTGGGGATTTGGGATCGTATCATTTTGGTTGGATTAAGTAGTCTGGGAAATAAATAATTGGGAGTTTGGCTAGAGTAAGGTTTGGCACATTTTTTACTCAAGGGCCAGATGGAGAATCTAGTGCATAACTGCGGGCCAGAGGGGAGAGCGAAGATAGAATAGAGGGGAAGAAAAGGCAGAGGAGGAAGGAAAGGAGAGAGAGAGAGAGAGAGAGAGAGAGAGAGAGAGAGAGAGAGAGAGAGAGAGAGAGAGAGAGAGAGAGAGAGAGAGAGAGAGAGAGAGAGAGAGAGAGAGAGAGAGAGAGAGAGAGAGAGGAGGGGACACAAGGAAGAGGAGAGAAGGGAGAGGAGAGGAGAGAAAGGAGAGAGGAGAGGATAGAGAGGAGAGAGAATGTAGAGTAGAGAAGGGAGAGTAGAGAAGGGAGAGGAGAGGAGATAATGGAGAGGAGAGAATGGAGCCGCAAATCTTGAGTGGGAAGGATTGTTGTGATGAAGTGTCAGAGGACCGGAAGGCCGGATAAAGAGGCTTGACGAGACGCATGTGGCCGCGGGCCGGAGTTTGCCAACCCCTGGGCTAGATTAACCTACACAAAATATTACAGTAAAACACTAACGCAAGAGTGCTTTGGCAATTCCATAAATTGAAAATGGTAAATATTTATTAGGCAAATTTATATCAGTAATAATGATTAGAATGTTCTCACAGATCCGCAGCACTCTGAACGGCAATGACAAACAGACAGACAATCAATGAAGATTCTTGTACATTGCGATGTCGCGAAATAGAAAATGCAGTCTATGCAAGTAACCGAACGCATCCACATTGAAACAGGTATATACTGTATGCATTGTACAGAAAGACTAATTATTATTTAGCAAAACTTTAATCGCCCTCTGAAAATCACACAACAGCCGATATGTATCGAAATAATTATAACAAAGAGTAATTAGAAATATAACAACTTGATTATACCACGTTCCAGGTAGGTTTGTTTATTGAAATTGCTTTGCTAGACTGCTTTAGTTGAGAGTTGTAGCGAAAGCAATAAGCACGAATAATAGACCATATCAGGTTTCCAGCCCCATCCCGATGAAAACGGTACCAAGGCCAAGAAGTGCCCTGCAGGTAACACAGGTAAAATAAGAAAGAAGTGTTTTACGTCTAAAGCGCACCTTCATGAATTAGAAACGCATTTCGCATTTATAAAAACTCCATTTAGTCTACTTGAGTTAGTAGACTGTTAAGCGCTAACACGACTCTCTTGGACGATGCGTCGTTTGAGTCAAAAGAAATCACAAGAATAACCCCAGAGTCGCTGGAGTCACTAGTGAGTCATTTACAGTGGCTCTTTAGCGATTATTGTCACTGACGCTTTTGACGGGTAAGTGTCTGCACCCTGGGTGTCAGTAGTAGTCATGCGACTACTCACTAGCTTATTCGGATTAGATGAATTCGAAGAATTTCAAAGTGGCAGGCCGCAGCTGCCGCCGGCCTCGCCAGAGCAGGGGCAGGCCAGTAGGTCGGGCAGGTGAGCCCGCGGCTGCGACTCGGCCTCGGGAAACAGGCGGGACAGCCGGCCGAACAGCCGGCGCCTCTGCTCGGCCACAGTGTCCGGCCTGTCCGGACGTTTCGGCCGTAGAAGACGCCTAGCGGCGGTAGCCGCTTCAGCGTCGGCCAACTGATCGGAGATGCTGCCGCCGCCGCGGCCGACGCCAGCAAGCTCAGCGGCCGAGGTCGACGACGGAGTCGACTCGTCGTCGCTGTCAACATCGCTAGCGCTGCCTTCGTTATCGATGTCGTGCTCCGGCTGCTGGCCGGTGCTGCGGACCAGCTGTTCGGCCAGGCGGCTGAGCAGGCGGGCATCAGCCTGGCTGTTCGGGTCGGCCAGCTTGGCCACTCGCTGTCGGAGGTGTCCGAGAGCCAGGGCCGTCCGGCCGGATCGGAGCAGCTCCAGGCACAGCTGGCGACGCAGCAGCAGGCGGCAGCGGCGGGCTAGCGCCTCCGGCGTGTCGCGAACCAGACGGAGAGACCAGAAATCGTCTAGTCGACTGCCGCCGTCAGCAGAGTCGCCGACGGACAGCGGAGCGGCGCGGCCTGCAAAAAGGTGGCGGAAGACAATTTTGATACCAATAGCAGCATTTAACCGCAATAATGACAATGTTATAAAAAAGTACAAACCCGCAGCAGACTGCTGTTGCCGCAGCAGCGAGTGCTGCTGATGCTGGGTACCAGTTTTACCACCAAACAAGTAGTGCACCTTGGCGGCCGGATCGTATAGAAGCTGATGAGCATATCTGGGCTCGGGTTGAAGCGGCTGCAGGTGCTGCAGATTCTGCTGCCGCTGCTGTTGCTGCTTCTGTCGTTGCTGCGGCCCGCCAACAACCCGACGATAGACGCAGGTCCAACTGTCGCGTCGGATTGAGTACACCCACAGAGAGTTCTCGTCGGCCGAGGCTCTGTCGCGGTGCGGGCCTGACAAGGGAGAGGGTAGGCTGCAATTGGCTGTTTTATGATAACAATTTGTTTTATTTTGAGTAATGGAGACTAGTAGGTTTTAAAGCGATAGACTACCTAGCAGTAGCGACATACGAATCTGATTTGAAGCTTTAGTAGTCAGCAATCGCAGCGAGGATGAGGTGCTCAAACCAGCTGCGCACTGCCTGTGTGCAGCGTCAAGGTTGTCTGTATGGATTTATTCTGGGTCTAGTCTAGTTAAATAATTAGTTATCTAGCATAACTAGTTAGTTTAGTTAGGGGGTTTTAGCCATAAGGGGGCTGTAGCCTAGTGGTCAGAGCGTCGGACTTACGATTGAAAGGTCGGGAGTTCGATTCCCGATCTCACTGGAACAATTTGTGTCCTTGAGCAAGACAATTATGCACTGCTTCAGTTTACTCAGCTGTAAAATGGGTGCCAGCATTAGATGGGGTAATTGAGGGTGCGTGTGGCGACCCCCCCCCCCCCAGTCTTTGTACTGAACAGCCGTACGCAGCCTTGAGATGCGCCGCGCAATAGCTGCGGCTGAGCTGTCGGTTGCACATCTGCCCATTAGGGCAGGTGTAATCAGTTATTACTATTATTAGTTTAGTTAGTTAGTTAGTTAGTTAGTCAGTTAGTTATTTAGTTAGATAGATAGATAGATAGATAGATAGATAGATAGATAGATAGTTAGTTAGTTAGTTAGTTAGTTAGTTAGTTAGTTAGTTAGTTAGTTAGTTAGTTAGTCAGTTAGTTAGTTAGTCAGTCAGTCAGTCAGTCAGTCAGTCAGTCAGTCAGTCAGTCAGTCAGTCAGTCAGTCAGTCAGTCAGTCAGTCAGTCAGTCAGTCAGTCAGTCAGTCAGTCAGTCAGTCAGTCAGTCAGTCAGTCAGTCAGTCAGTCAGTCAGTCAGTCAGTCAGTCAGTCAGTCAGTCAGTCAGTCAGTCAGTCAGTCAGTCAGTCAGTCAGTCAGTCAGTCAGTCAGTCAGTCAGTCAGTCAGTCAGTCAGTCAGTCAGTCAGTCAGTCAGTCAGTCAGTCAGTCAGTCAGTCAGTCAGTCAGTCAGTCAGTCAGAACAAGAGTGTATTTCGCTCACCAGTGAGCACGTAGATCTCGTCCAGCTCGGCATCCAGAGTGGCCCGCTGAGTCAGGCCGCAGCCGGACGGCTTGCAGGCGTGATCGGCCAGGCAGACGGCCCGGCCGGTGGTCAAATCGAATCGGACAAAATCAGTGAGCTGCTCTTTGATCCGCTGGCCGGCCAGAACGTAGAGACAGTCGGCAGTCGGGTGCAGCAGCATCGAGTGACCCATGCGGGGAGCGAGCATGCGACCGTCGCAACGCAGCAGAGTCCAGGTGTTGGTAGCTATGTGATAAGAGTGCAGGCCCGAATAAGTGTGAGCAGGCAGTAGCCGCCTGTGCGAAGACGATGGGGTAGATGATGAAGACAAGCCGCCGTGCTGCAGCTGGTAATAATAAGAGTCCACGCCCTCCAGTCCTGCTGGGCCGCCGCTGTGCGTATCCGACCGGTGAAGCTCTCTGCCACCAAATACGTAGATTACCTGCGGAAGGCCAGCGATTCTCTGAATCTCATGGCGATTCTCTGAATCTCATGACGATTCTCTGAATCTCATGACGTTTCTCTGAATCTCATGGCAGTACATCCAGGCCTCTAAATCTAATGTTAGTACATCCAGGCCTCTATAAAACCCGTTCATCTCAGCGGCCGCACCTGTCTAGTGACGTGAATGCACATCTGATGATCGAACAGCAGACAGGGGCCGCCAGACTGGCAGGCTGTATCCTCGCAGATGAGCAGCCACTGGGCAGTGTCGGCATTCCAGACGTAGAAATCGTTGCGCATGCTGTCGGGACAGTCACGCAGAGACGAATCAACGTACCGGCCCAGAGTGTACAGCCGTTTCCGTTCGTAGTCAAAGCAAATTTTGTGACAAGACCGTGGCGTCGGGCCACCGTCGGAGCTGGTGTCGACTGACAGACAGCGCCACTTATTGGCGTCGATGTCGTAGGCCCAAAAGTCGGCGAGATCGCGATAGCCGTCCCAGCCGCCGAATAGGTAGATCTGCTTGGCCAGGTGGTCCAGAGCCATCTGGTGTCCGCCTCGCATGCCTGGCTTTTGCACCTGGCCAGTTTCACTGTTGGCAACCGGTTCGATTGGCTGCCAGACCGCTTTGCTTGGCCGACTGCTGCGGGTTTGTCAGTTCCGATTCTAGATGTACTTTGATGTGCTTTTATGTACTTTTATGGAGTACAAAATACACGTCAGGTAGTTAATATACCTACTGGTCACAGACACTCAGCACATCAATGTCAGCTATCCTCAGACACTCAGCACATCAATGTCAGCTATCCTCAGACACTCAGCACATCAATGTCAGCTATCCTCAGACACTCAGCACATCAATGTTAGCTATCCTCAGACACTCAGCACATCAATGTCAGCTATCCTTAGACACTCAGCACATCAATGTCAGCTATCCTCAGACACTCAGCACATCAATGTCAGCTATCCTCAGACACTCAGCACATCAATGTCAGCTATCCTCAGACACTCAGCACATCAATGTCAGCTATCCTCAGACACTCGGTGGCATTTCCTACCCAGCTGACTGATTAAACAGGCCGCTATCGTAGGCAGTCTGAATGAGCTCCTCGCAGCGGTCAAAATCGCCCCGTTCGACCAAGCAGTCGTACAGCTCAGTGAGAATAGGGTGCTCAAGCCTCACTCCGGTCTCGCCAGACAGCGCTCGGAAAGCCTCAACGTGGCCCCGTTTGCGCAGATGCTTCATGCACAGCCGGATGCTTTCACGCTCACGAAATTCACGCAACCAGTCCAGGCTGCGGTCCACGATGTCCGGGTCAGCGACACCTGGTTTGGGGGCGCAGAGTTCAGCAGTAATACTATGGTGCATGGTGTACGGTGCATGGTCGGTAGACTGAGCCGCTGACACAGACACAGACAGACAGACAGACAGACAGACAGACAGACACACAGACAAACAGACAGACAGACAGACAGACAGACAGACAGACAGACAGATAGACAGACAGACACACAGACAGACAGACAGACAGACAGACAGACAGACAGACAGACAGACAGACAGACAGACAGACAGACAGACAGACAGACAGACACAGACAGACATACAGACAGATAGACAGACAGACAGACAGACAGACAGAGACAGACAGACAGACAGACAGACAGACAGACAGACAGACAGACACTAAGACAGACAGACAGACAGACACAGACAGACAGACAGACAGACAGACAGACAGACAGACAGACAGACAGACAGACAGACAGACAGACAGACAAAAAGCACAGCACAGAGTCTCACCCTCCAGCTGAACGAACCAGATGCTGAAGTTGAAGGTGCCGCCCCAAGTGATGAGCGGCTCCAGCCGAACAAACAGAGAGGGAATCTCCCGGCCCCGCAGTTGCAGGCTCAGGCCGAAGGACTCGGCGCTGGAGTCGTTAGCCAGCTGGCAGGTGGCCAGGCTGTACAGGCGGGTGGGGCAGAGGCCGGTGGAGATGCGCATCCGTTTTGGATTGCACACGTGCGGCTTCTCATATTTGCCGAAGCTCACACGGCGGAGCAGGGCCGGGCGGGTCAGCCGAAGCATGAGGTACTGCGGTGGAGCGTTCGTCTCAGAGGACCAACGGCTGGCCTAGCGAGGGCGATCGGAGAGGGAAACTGAGATTATTTGTAGTCTTAGAATTATGGTAAAAATCGAAAAAATTAATACACGCACTGAGACTTGATAATCGGAGAAGGAATTCGGAAAATCTCACCCTTGAGAATCCGATTAGGAAATCTCACCCTTGAGAATCCGATTAGGAAATCTCGGCCTTGATAATCTTATTAGGAAATCTCACCCTTGAGAATCCGATTAGGAAATCTCACCCTTGAGAATCCGATTAGGAAATCTCACCCTTGAGAATCCGATTAGGAAATCTCACCCTTGAGAATCCGATTAGGAAATCTCACCCTTGAGAATCCGATTAGGAAATCTCACCCTTGAGAATCCGATTAGGAAATCTCACCCTTAAGAATCTGATTAGAAAATCTTGCCCTTGATAATCTTATTAGGAAATCTCACCCTTGAGAATCCGATTAGGAAATCTCACCCTTGAGAATCCGATTAGGAAATCTCACCCTTAAGAATCTGATTAGAAAATCTCGCCCTTGATAATCTTATTAGAAAATCTCGCCCTTGATAATCTTATTAGGAAATCTCACCCTTGAGAATCCGATTAGGAAATCTCACCCTTGAGAATCCGATTAGGAAATCTCACCCTTGAGAATCCGATTAGGAAATCTCACCCTTGAGAATCCGATTAGGAAATCTCACCCTTGAGAATCCGATTAGGAAATCTCACCCTTGAGAATCCGATTAGGAAATCTCACCCTTGAGAATCCGATTAGGAAATCTCACCCTTAAGAATCTGATTAGAAAATCTCGCCCTTGATAATCTTATTAGGAAATCTCACCCTTGAGAATCAGATTAGGAAGTCTCACCCTTACCTGATCACTTGGTCGATTCTCAGCAATATTCTCAGGCGGGTATTGCTCCAAATATGAGCTGCAGTCGACAACGGTGTATTGCAACACGCTGATGCTGCCATGGGTATCAATACTGTTGTCTGCATCCGAATAAGTAGCAGCAGCAGCAGCAGCCGTAGCCATGGTAGCTGTGCGCTCGGTCATAGTGCAAAATTACACTAATAAAAAAGAATAAATAAAAACACGCATTAAGAGACAAGTTCAGCCCATTTGCGTGTACAGTAGCCGCCTCTGTAGTCAGCAGAAAAAGCGCGGTAAGTTGATACGGTCATTACAATAAAAATCGGTCAATAGTGCATTTTCACTTTAAGTCGATAGTGAAATATTTTAGAAATGGGTGGTCTCTCACTCCCATGGCTCTATGTTTACTTCGAGTATCACTGTGAGAGCCAAATAACTGAGACGGCGGATTCAACTGACTTTTCCTGATGATGCAACTACTTGATGGTAACTTACAGACCGTTGTATGTGATGGTCACAATCTCGAGATGTTATCTTACAAAAATATAAGGTCTACAGGTGGTATTCCAAATAAGAAGCTCGTTCGATTAAGTTATAATGGGTTCTTGTTGTTTGGGTGAACCGAAGGTTGAGTCTATTGTGGAGAAAGGGTTGTTTGTCAATTCAACTTCAGTGGGTCAAGTTATTGGCTTTGGTATATGGGTTGAGACCCTAACTGTTTCAATAAAAGTAATTCTTAGATAGCTGACAGAAGCTAATAGAGGCAGGGGCGAGACAGGCAAAAGGAGGGCAAAGGCGGGAGAGCTTCTTGCTTGGTTAACAGGGGTTTTTATAGTACTTTTCGGTCTTGATCGAATTGGGTGGTACATAACTACCTTTCATTGGTTGAGGTCGTGTCCTCAGCTTTTGCTAGTTGGAAGTTGGAACGCATTCATTGGTTGGAAATACATTCAAACTAGATTGAAGCTTACAGGGCCAAAATGTATCACTTCAATAGTGCATTTGTACTTTAAAAGTACACGTTACTTTAAAAGTACACATGTACTTAAAAATACACATGTTACCTCTTAAAAGTACATATGTACCTTTACAAGTACGCATGTACTTTTCACGGCTCTTTAAAAATGCGAGCGAAATTATATATAGATTTCTTAAAAGTACAATTGCTTTCAACTATAGATATTCTCACTAAGTCGTTATCTACGCTGCATGAAAAGGGCAAAAAACAAACAATGAGGCAACCAGTTAAAGATAGTTGTCAACGATACACTATATATTTAAATTGTTATTAATAATTCGCTCGTAGTTAAATAAAAGACCAAAAAATATCCGAATCACTGACTCTCGGCACTCGTCTACTGACAATCGATAAAATAGTGAATATTTAGTAGCGAGAAAACCTATACTGGTCCAAAATAAAATGCGTACAAAAATATTTGCTCAAGCCGCGTAATAAAAAACTATTCGCATCTCTCAACAATGCTTGTTACTAATAGTAGCACGATGCAACCGATGGGATCAACAAAATTAAATAGGAGTTGGAAAAATGATTCGTCAAAAAGATTATAGCGCTTGCTATCATTGCACTCGGGCAAATCTTTTGAAATGATTGTTTAATTAACTAGAATTTGCAGCTGACTTGGCAGTAATAGGTGATAGTAATTAATAATAGGTGATAGTAATTACAAAATCTGAATAATAATATTACGAGTCCGCGTAGAAAAAAACTGACCAAATTTAATGCAGATTACATTGCCGACTATAACTAAAGAAGCGGGAACTAACTAAAATAAAACTGGCAGCTAATAATTAGTTAAACCGTAAAACATATTCATCGCCAAGTCTTAAAGGACACTTGAAACCATTGATCCATTTTTCTTAGATTTATAGCGATTTTTTTTGACGCTTACAGCAACAATATCTTACAGCAAGGAGGGAATGACAGGCGACAGAGGCCGACATTTCCTCTATCCTACCTCCTCTCCCATCTCCTATTTCCCCTCTCTTATCTTTTCTCTCCCATTTCCCATCTCCTATATTTTCTCTCCCATCCCCCCTCTCTCATTTCCCCTTTCCTATCTCTCCCTAGCGAGAATGGCAGCGTAACGCTAACGCACACAAGCCTGGAAATCGGCACGATGAGCTACTGGTATTGGTTTATATAGGAAATGGATTTTTGGGTACAGCATTCTGTTTTTATAAATATTAGTCCTTAGTTTTGCTGATGGATTTAATAATCGACTCAGGCTTCCTCCTCTTCGCCTTCATACTCGCCCTCGTCCTCGGCGGTGGCATCCTGGTACTGCTGGTACTCCGACACCAGGTCGTTCATGTTGCTCTCAGCCTCGGTGAACTCCATCTCGTCCATGCCTTCGCCGGTGTACCAGTGAAGGAAGGCCTTGCGGCGGAACATGGCGGTGAACTGCTCGGAGATGCGCTTGAACAGCTCTTGGATGGCGGTGGAGTTGCCGATGAAGGTCACGGACATCTTCAGTCCCCTAGGCGGGATGTCGCACACGGCAGTTTTCACATTGTTGGGAATCCATTCAACAAAGTAAGCGCTATTTTTATTCTGCACATTGAGAATTTGCTCGTCGACCTCCCTCATTGACATGCGGCCGCGGAAGATGGCGGCGACGGTGAGGTAGCGGCCGTGGCGGGGGTCGCAGGCGGCCATCATGTTCTTGGCGTCGAACATCTGCTGGGTGAGCTCCGGGACGCTGACGGCGCGGTACTGCTGGGAGCCGCGGCTGGTCAGCGGAGCGAAGCCGGGCATGAAGAAGTGCAGCCGAGGGAACGGCACCATGTTGACGGCCAGCTTCCTGAGGTCGGCGTTGAGCTGTCCGGGGAACCGCAGGCAGGTGGTCACGCCAGACATGGTGGCGCTGACCAGGTGGTTTAAGTCGCCGTAAGTCGGGGTGGTCAGCTTCAGCGTGCGGAAGCAGATGTCGTACAGGGCCTCGTTGTCGATGCAGAAGGTCTCATCGGTGTTCTCAACTAGCTGGTGCACGGACAGGGTGGCGTTGTAGGGCTCCACGACAGTGTCGGACACCTGCGAGCAGAAGGGGGCATGGGTGCGTTAGGAGGTTACAAGATAAACCATATGGTTGCTTTTCTAATGGCTGACTCAGATCACGTTTAGAGGCGATTCCAATGGGTTGGATTGGGGGCGATTCTTATGGGTTGGATTGGAGCGATTCCAATGGGTTGGATTGGGGGCGATTCTTATGGGTTGGATTGGAGCGATTCCAATGGGTTGGATTGGATTGGGGCGATTCTTATGGGTTGGATTGGATTGGGGCGATTCCTATGGGTTGGATTGGATTGGGGCGATTCCAATGGATTGGATTGGGGCGATTCCAATGGATCGGATTGGGGCGATTCCTATGGGTTGGATTGGGTTGGGGCGATTCCCATGGATTGGATTGGAGCGATTCCAATGGGTTGGATTGGGGGCGATTTCCTATGGGTTGGATTGGGTTGGGGCGATTCCCATGGATTGGATTGGGGCGATTCCAATGGGTTGGATTGGGGGCGATTTCTATGGGTTGGATTGGGTTGGGGCGATTCCCATGGATTGGATTGGAGCGATTCCAATGGGTTGGATTGGGGCGATTCCAATGGGTTGGATTGGGGCGATTCCAATGGGTTGGATTGGAGCGATTCCAATGGGTTGGATTGGGGCGATTCCAATGGGTTGGATTGGGGGCGATTCCTATGGGTTGGATTGGGTTGGGGCGATTCCAATGGGTTGGATTGGGGGCGATTCCTATGGGTTGGATTGGGTTGGGTTGGATCGTTTCTAACAATTCTAATTCCAATTTAGGTTTTATCCTTATCATGCACAAGGACAATCAAAAGATTTTCAATGCCATTGGAGCCCATGCTGTAAGAGTCGGCCTAAATCCCTGATTTGATTCAATAAGTCAATAACGTACCTTAGGCGATGGCACCACACTGTAGGTGTTCATGATGCGGTCCGGGTACTCCTCCCTGATCTTGGAGATCAGCAGGGTGCCCATGCCGCTGCCGGTTCCGCCGCCCAGCGAGTGGGTCAGCTGGAAGCCCTGCAGGCAGTCGCAGCCCTCGGCCTCCTTGCGCACCACATCCAGCACGGAGTCCACCAGCTCGGCGCCCTCAGTGTAGTGGCCCTTGGCCCAGTTGTTGCCGGCGCCGCTCTGTCCGAACACAAAGTTGTCCGGCCGGAACAGTTGTCCGAACGGGCCAGCCCGGACCGAGTCCATAGTGCCAGGCTCCAGGTCAATGAGTATAGCCCTAGGGACGTACTTGCCGCCGGAGGCCTCGTTATAGTACACGTTGATTCGCTCCAGCTGCAGGTCAGAGTCGCCGTGGTAGGTGCCGGTGGGGTCGATGCCGTGCTCGTCAGAGATCACCTCCCAGAACTTGGAGCCGATCTGGTTGCCGCACTGGCCAGCTTGTAGGTGAACAATCTCGCGCATTGTTAATTGAAGAAATATGCTCTTAGTAATGAATTAATTATTTATTATTGAATATTTTCAACTAGCTCGTTCGTATCACTTGTCGTCGGTCTAGCAAGACTGTAGCATGCAACGGCGAGAGACGTCACAGTTAATTAAATATTTGCGAATAACATTTCCGGAATAACATTAACTCTCTCCTTAGTCCTTTCTGTCCTCTCATTGGCTGAGCTAGATTGGGCTTGCCCCCTCGACTAAGTTTCGCCCTTCTTGCGTTCACTTGAGTACATCGAGTTAAATACTTGTTGTTCATTCTTAACCCCATATGCTCCTGAGGCAGCAAACCCCGAAGAAGGAAAGGAAATTTCAGCTGCCACACATTAAATTTAAGTGACACTGCAAAGACAAACTAAATAAACAGTAGACGTTCTACTTTTTCAAAGCTGTAAAGTGGCATATTTAGTTATTCTAGTATCTGTGTTGTAACATTCAGAGGACGCAAAAAATCCTCCAAAAACGCAAAACAAAAAACCCGCATCTTAGGATACCAATATGCACACAGACACACATACTCGTGTATATATAGAACTAGATAAGCAGATTATAACACAGACAGGGCTACCGCAACCAGTTAAACTCATTAGCTAATGAGAACAAAACGTAAATAGCACAACAGCAAAAGTCATAAATATGATGGGATTTAATCAATCACAACTATTTAAGCAACACAATGGATTGATTAGACAGACGGACAGGCTATAACAGCAACAGTTCACTTCTTAGCGGAAGCAGATTTCCAAGCTTTGCCGAGCTCCACAATCCGAGGAAAAATGGCATCAATTTCTTCTGAAGCAGTTTCGTCTCGTTTAGCTCGTCGAACTACCAATTCCTGGGCAGATTGAAGCAGTTCGCCAGCGTTCGGATCGCGAAGCCGATTATTTGAGCGCAGATAGTTGATTAGCTGGGGCACTGCTCGGCCAGGGGCGTGCACAGGCAGGCCGGTACAGGCCTGGACCAGTAGGGAGACAGTCACCAGCAGGGTGAGCTCGGGTTCGGCAGAGTCGAGCGAGTCAACCAGGAGGGCGGCGGTTTCGGCGCAGAGCGTCTTCTCCGCTTTCTTGTCGGCCGGCTTTAGAAGGAGGCCGAGACGGTTGCACATGCCGTCCACGTGGGAGTGGATCTGCAGCGGCAGTGGCAGTGTGGGACAGAATTGTAGGGGCAGAAAACGCAGAGGCAGATTCAATGGCTACTTATACAGCCGAGGCAGATTCAAGGGCTGCTGAGACAGTGGAGGGGCAGATTCAATGGGTACTGAGACAGTGGAGAGGAGTAGTATGTATAATTACGAGTATGGATCTGGGAGCACTATTTTAATAAGGGGGTTTAAGTAGTCTAGTGGGGGGGGGGGGTACTGGGGCAAAATCACTAACATCACAAAATTCGCATCTCACACCCCCGCTCGCACCATCACATACCATCTCCCATACCCACAACGACACACTCGATGCGAATTTTGTTTTAAATATTTTTTTTTCCTTTGGTTATTCCGAAGGTATGCAAGTGTAAACACTTCATTTATTATAGTTTAAAAACGATTATTGTGGCAACCGGCCGCGGGGAGTAGCTCGTAGGACTGTTATTTTGAGTTATTATCTGCTAGTTTCTGTTTTTGTTAATTAGTGTGTTTTTGTGTATTGGTGTTTTTGTGTATTAGTGTGTTTTTGCTGTCTAGAAGGGGGTACTAAAGACTTCAATTGTGTTTCTTAATTGGATCTAATGTAGTACTATGTAGTAGTATGTATAGTTACGTGGATGGAGATGTGGGTTCTATTTTAATAAGGTGGTTTAAGTGGTCTAGTGGGGGTACTAGGAGGCAAATTATACTCAGTTTAATGACTAACACAGGAATTCAGGGTTTTCTATTATACTCATCATATACCGAAGCGCCAACCTTAGACCCAAACTGGCTACAGCAGGAAAGTGAGTTGCGTACTCATGAAAAGCATTTATTATTTTCAGCACTCCACCTCAAGCTCTAATTGAGAGTATAAGAACGATGAAATCTAAAAAAACTAGTCACATCAAATAGACTCTTAGGTACAACTCCATATATCTGTCTTTTATAAGAACTAAGAAACTTATTTATCATGGCTGTATCGAAAGAAGCAAAGATTTCATCTATTGTCGAGATGGGTACTAATTTGTCAAAGAAGAATACGTCGCTAATTAGTTGTCGTCTTAAAGATTTCTCGGAGAAGGAATTGGAGACCTTTTAAATTAGTTTAGAAAAGTTGGATGGAGTGAGTGAAAAGAAGGTGTAAGTAAGTTTATATTTCTTAAAGCTTCGCTTTTATATTGTAGGTTTCAACGAAAATCCTGACGTGGAAGACAGGGAATATGCTACTGAGAGCGACACCGAAGTCCGAGAGGTGCTCGAGAGTGAAAAATGGGTGAAGAAGTAAACAATTTGCATTCTATTTTCCACTTCTACTAAACTGACTATCTTTTTAGTGTATACATGATTTTTTCTAAACGTTGAGAAAAATTAATGTGTGTGTTCCAAAGTCTTTTTAGTGTATACATGATTTTCTCTAAACGTTGAGAAAAATTCATGTGCTGTTTTACACACAATGCGCCGAGGACAGAGAAAAATGGCCACTCATTAAATAAAAAGCTTCTATAGTGCTCCAGCGGGGCAGGCCATTTGCGCCATCGGGCATAGCCCGCGAACCATAGGTTCATTCTTTGGATAGAGATTCTCTTGTGTTCGCGACTTATTTATTCTCTATACAAGATTAAGAAAATGAGCTATAAAATAAAACCACTCGAGATGCTTGAGTACTAGCTTTTTCTTTTGTGTCTGCGCCTTCATTTTTTTCTGTAACTAAAAATAGACGGGTAAGCCTAGCTTCCCACCCCCGTTTAACAACAACAACTAAAAATAGACAAAAATGACGCACATTACACACGCATACAATCTGAATAAATTGCAAATAGGAGACTCAGTAGAATACCGGGTCGGTTGAAGGCCTTTTTGACATAATAGGCACTGCAGCAAATTTAGTAAAAGACTAGCAATTTAAGCCCCCCATTGGGGGGCGCAAGAATGACGCCAAGTGGTTTTTATTTTGGCCAATGAGTAAAAACCTTACTTATTATTCAAAATCCATTAATCAAAACTTACTTTTTCTCATTTTTGGCAAAAATAAATTGCCATGAATCAAAACCTTCACCAGCCAAAGTTTCCTTCATCAGCCCAAAACCCTTTCTCATTCAGCAAATAGTACTTATCCTTTCAAGCACAAACTCTTAGGGCATATTGTCATTGGCCTGGGCATATTCTGGTCCGCAGCAGGAGCTCAATATGCCATAAGCCTTGATGACATCTCAATAATTTCCCCAGTAAGCCTTGACATCTCAGTAATTCCCCCAGTAAACCTTGACAATTCAGCAATTCCCCCAGTAAGCCTTGAAATCTCAGTAATTCCTCCAGTAAGTCTTGACTTCTCACAATTCCCCCAGTAGGCCTTGAAAACTCAGCAATTCCCCCAAGTAAGCCTTGACATCTCAGTAATTCCCCCATTAAGCCTTGAAAACTCAGCAATTCCACCCAGTAAGCCTTGAAATCTCAGTAATTCCTCCAGTAAGTCTTGACTTCTCACAATTCCCCCAGTAGGCCTTGACACTGTCCACGCTGTCCACTGAGCGATACTCTCGCAGTTATACAGATTCACCGCGCCGACAATCAGCCTGTCTCTGCCGCTGCTCTTCCAGACGGGTAATCCGCTCAGCCTCGTCCTCAGCAGCGCGAAACTCAGCCTGTCTCTGCTGCTGTTCCTCCAGACGGGCAATCCGCTCAGCCTCGTCTTCAGCAGCGCAAAACTCAGCCTGTCTCTGCCGCTGTTCCTCCAGACGGGCAATCCGCTCAGCCTCGTCTTCAGCAACGCGACACTCAGCCTGTCTCTGCCGCTGTTCCTCCAGACGGGCAATCCGCTCAGCCTCGTCTTCAGCAACGCGACATTCAGCCTGTCTCTGCCGCTGTTCCTCCAGACGGGCAAACCGCTCAGCCTCGTCTTCAGCAACGCGACATTCAGCCTGTCTCTGCCGCTGTTCCTCCAGACGGGCAAACCGCTCAGCCTCGTCTTCAACAGCGCGGCGCTCGGCGTCTCGCCGCCGCTGCTCTTCCAGACGGGCATCGCGCTCTCCAGCAGACTCGGCCAGTCGTCTTTTCTTTGCGTCACGGCTTCTCTTCAAATGGCTTGCGCCACGGCGCACCATCATACAGTGGGGCTAAATAGATAAAGCACTATTAGAGGGTTCAAAAACCAAAGAAAAGAAAGAAGGAAAGGAAGCAGTGGGCTACATAAAAACCAAGCAGCCTACAGCTATTAGCATTATAATCTATGGCCAAAACCGTTTGCAAGCTCTCACTGCCGAAAAAATACATTAGCGAGATGGGCAAAAACCTGTTTTCTGACAATTGAGAGGCCTCTTTAATTTGGATAGCTTATTAAAAATACATGTACTGATTCCGGACAATTTGCCATCTAATGGTGCAAAAACGGAGAAAATCGGTCATTCCGTTCGCAAGATTTTCTGTTACAAGCAAACAAACAAACAAACAAACTCAACTTTAGTATATACTAGCAATTTAAGCCCCCCGTTGGGGGGAGCGCAAAAATGACGCCAAGTGGTTTTTATTTTAGCCAATGAGTAATAACCTTACTTATTATTCAAAATCCAATCAAAACTTACTTTTTCAAATTTTTGGCAAAAATAAATTGCCATGTATCAAAATCTTCACCAGCCAAAGTTTCCTTCATCAGCCCAAAACCCTTTCTCATTCAGCAAATAGTACTTATCCTTTCAAGCACAAACTCTTAGGGCATATCGTCATTGGCCTGGGCATATTCTGGTCCGCAGCAGGAGCTCAATATGCCATAAGCCTTGATGACATCTCAATAATTTCCCCAGTAAGCCTTGACATCTCAGCAATTCCTCTCAGTAAGCCTTGACCTCTCAGCAATTCCTCTCAGTAAGCCTTGACAATTCAGCAATTCCCCCCAGTAAACCTTGACAATTCAGCAATTCCCCCAGTAAGCCTTGACATCTCAGCAATTCCCCCCAGTAAGCCTTGAAATCTCAGTAACTCCCCAGTAAGTCTCGAATCTCAGTTATTCTTCCAGTAAGTCTTGAAGTCTAAGCAATTTCCCCAGTAAGCCTTGACATCTCAGCAATTCATCCAAGAAAGCCTTGAAATCTCAGCAATTCCCCCAGTAAGCCTTGAAGTCTCAGTAATTCCCCAGTAAGTCTCGAATCTCAGTAAATCCTCCAGTAAGTCTTGACTTCTCACAATTCCCCCAGTAGGCCTTGACAACTCAGCAATTCCCCCAGTAAACCTTGAAATCTCAGAAATTCCCCCAGTAAGCCTTGAAGTCTCAGCAATTCCCCCAGTAAGCCTTGACAACTCAGCAATTCCCCCAGTGAACCTTGAAGTCTCAGAAATTTCCCCAGTAAGCCTCGACATCGCAGTAATTACCCCATTAAGCCTTGACATCTCAGAAATCCCCCCAGTAAGCCTTGACATTGCAGCAATTAAACTCGAGCCTTGGCATCTACGCAATTCTCCCAGTCCAGTAAGCCTCGAGATTGCAGCAATTCCCCCAGTAAGCCTTGACAACTCAGCAATTCATCCAAGAAAGCCTTGAAGTCTCAGCAATTTCCTGAGTAAGCCTTGAAATCTCAGAAATTCCCCCAGTAAGCCTTGAAGTCTCAGCAATTCCCCCAGTAAGCCTTGACAACTCAGCAATTCCCCCCAGTAAGCCTTGAAATCTCAGTAATTCCCCAGTAAGTCTCGAATCTCAGTAATTCCTACAGTAAGTCTTGACTTCTCACAATTCCCCCAGTAGGCCTTGACAACTCAGCAATTCCCCCAAGTAAGCCTTCACATCTCAGCAATTCCCCCAGTAAGCCTTGACAACTCAGCAATTCCCCAGTAAACCTTGAAATCTCAGAAATTCCCCCAGTAAGCCTTGAAGTCTCAGCAATTCCCCCAGTAAGCCTTGAAATCTCAGAAATTCCCCCAGTAAGCCTTGAAGTCTCAGCAATTCTCCCAGTAGGCCTTGACAACTCAGCAATTCCCCCAGTAGGCCTTGACAACTCAGCAATTCCCCCAGTAGGCCTTGACAACTCAGCAATTCCCCCAGTAGGCCTTGACAACTCAGCAATTCCCCCAAGTAAGCCTTCACATCTCAGCAATTCCCCTAGTAAGCCTTGACAACTCAGCAATTCATCCAAGAAAGCCTTGAAATCTCAGCAATTTCCCCAGTAAGCCTTGAAATCTCAGAAATTCCCCCAGTAAGCCTTGAAGTCTCAGAAATTTCCCCAGTAAGCCTCGACATCGCAGCAATTCCCCCAAGTAAGCCTTCACATCTCAGTAATTTCCTCAGTAAGCCTTGACATCTCAGTAATTCCCCCAGTAAGCCTTGACATCTCAGCAATTCCTCCCAGTTAGCCTTTGGCTGGTGAAGGTTTTGATACATGGCAATTTATTTTTGCCAAAAATGAGAAAAAGTAAGTTTTGATTAATGGATTTTGAATAATAAGTAAGGTTATTACTCATTGGCCAAAATAAAAACCACTTGGCGTCATTCTTGCGTCCCCCAACGGGGGGCTTAAATTGCTAGTAGTTGCTTTTAATCAAAAAATGTTCGATTAGTCCAGGCACAAGCTAAAAATAAATGAAAATTAAAAATTTAATATATTTTTATCTCCCACGTGCATACTCTGAAGCTTGCGAATAATTTAATTATTTACAGCTCGCAGCATCAGCTCAAGAAATTAAAGTTTAGTCTATGGCCATAGACGTATTATTATTTTTCGAGCTCTCACTGCGACAAAAATACACTAATTAGATAGGGAAAATACAGTTTTTTGAATATTTAAGACCTTTAGAAGTGAAGCAGATAAAAGAAATGTTAACCATACAATCCTTGGTTGAGTTGCAACTTTTTGGTGAAAACGCGATCGAAATTGGTCAAGAATTGCAATGTGTAGAGCGTTTTACACGGACAGACAGACAGACATAGATTAGAGATTTAGTATATAAGAAGATAGAGATTAGTATATTTAGATAATATGCCACTCATAGCACAAGCTGGCTCAGCAGCAGGCTCTGTGTAGCCACCACAGTCAAGGGCAGCATAGAAGCGGCTAAGGCAGCAGAAGAGCTTAAGAAAATGAAAGAATTTAAATCCATAATCTCACAAGCAAAAGTAATAAAAGATTTAAAGCAAGCACAAGAAGTAGCACAAGCCACACAAGCTACAGAAACAGCTACTAAAAGTAATCCATTTAACTGTACCTCCGGGAATAAGACATTGTAATATTTCCAAACATTATTTGTTAAATTAGTTAATGCAAACGATGTTGCATGAATTGGTGAAGTTGATGTTCTTAATGTTGTCTATGCGTCCGTAGCAACGTTTTTGCGCGCACTGACCATCCCAATGGGATATCAATATCTGCAGTTCCTGTTATTCTAAATTCATTTATTCTTCTATTATAATTAAAAAATTAAAATTGAATTTCCATATTTGTTGTGGTGCCAGTGTTGGGTGACCATTGCGTTGTGATTGTGCTATCACCAACCCGAAACGCATTTCCAGAATTTTCTGATGCCGTAAGAATAATATCAGGATTTGATGTATTTGAAGTAAGCGGTGTGTTGAAAATATCATCATCAGTTACATTCGCCCACTGATTTAATTGCTTAAGATTTATAGAATCTGTAGATTCGGATCCAAATAATAAATTTGTTAATTTAAAATTATTCATATTGATATTGCCGCTACGAGTGCCAATCTCTGTATCAACATAATTCTTATCGACTACTGAGTTGTTGGTATCAAAATCATTTATAATTCTATTGCTATTCATATCCACGGTTCTAGTTGCAGTATTTTGAACATAACGCGAATCAGAATCAGTTCGACAATAAGAATCCGTTATATCTCTTTTTAAATTAACAGCAGAATCAACTTCAGCTTTGCTATAAGAATCAGTGGTATTTCGTTTTAAATTTAATGAATTATTGATTTCAGTTTTGCTATAAGAATCGGCAGTATTCGTTTTAAATTTAAAGAATTATAAAATTTCGGTTTTGGTATAAGAATCTGTTTCTTTCTAAATCAAATTTGGTATTTAATTCAGATTTTTTATATCCTTTATCTTCATTAATATATCTTGCATCTGCAAATGATACATTTATACCACTTGATTCACCTTCACTAGCTCGTGCGGTTCCGCTCTATGAGGGTGTTCCAGAAAATACCATTTTTAGAGTATATTTTTACTATTTTAAAGTGTATCTAAAATATTTTGAAATCCACGGGTGTTTCACTCGGGTGTTTCATTTGATTTGTTAATTCGATATAGAGAATATAACGCAGCTTGTCCACAATATTTTTTGTCAAAAGTTTGAAATTGTTCGTGATAATCTCCACATAATAGATTTTTGGTATGATTAAATTTATCTTTTATTTCTTGCAATGAGGGTAAAGCATAGGAATAAAAAAGTAAACAAGTTTTGGTTTTGAATTAACAGCAGACGTTATTAACAATGAAAGATCCATATTGTGGTAAATTTTTTATTTCATCTCGCATAACACATCTGAATGGTTTTATTTTTAATTCGCGTGCCCACCCCATATCCTTGTTTGAAACTATCCTAATTAATTATATGTTACTGAAAAACTTTTTGTCTAAGTAAGTTTGGTAGTTCGGGGTTTTAACAATTCTTTGCGAGTTTTTTCTGCTTCAAGTTGCTTTAATTTAGTTAATTCGCTTTCGTAATTGTTTTTTGCTTTTTGTACTTTGGAGACATGGAGAAATGAGACAGCGGAGAGGCAGATTCAAGGGCTACTGAGATAGTAGAGAGGCAGATTCAAGGGCTGCTGAGACAGTGGAGAGGCAGATTCAAGGGCTGCTGAGACAGTGGATAGGCAGATTTAAGGGCTGCTGAGACAGTGGAGAGGCAGATTCAAGGGCTGCTGAGACAGTGGAGAGGCAGATTCAAGGGCTGCTGAGACAGCGGAGAGGCAGATTCAAGGGCTACTGAGATAGTAGAGAGGCAGATTCAAGGGCTGCTGAGACAGTGGAGAGGCAGATTCAAGGGCTGCTGAGACAGTGGAGAGGCAGATTTAAGGGCTGCTGAGACAGTGGAGAGGCAGATTCAAGGGCTGCTGAGACAGTGGAGAGGCAGATTTAAGGGCTGCTGAGACAGTGGAGAGGCAGATTCAAGGGCTGCTGAGACAGCGGAGAGGCAGATTCAAGGGCTGCTGAGACAGCGGAGAGGCAGATTCAAGGGCTACTGAGATAGTAGAGAGGCAGATTCAAGGGCTGCTGAGACAGTGGAGAGGCAGATTCAAGGGCTGCTGAGACAGTGGAGAGGCAGATTTAAGGGCTGCTGAGACAGTGGAGAGGCAGATTCAAGGGCTGCTGAGACAGCGGAGAGGCAGATTCAAGGGCTACTGAGATAGTAGAGAGGCAGATTCAAGGGCTGCTTAGACAGTGGAAAGGCAGATTTAAGGGCTGCTGAGACAGTGGAGAGGCAGATTTAAGGGCTGCTGAGACAGTGGAGAGGCAGATTTAAGGGCTGCTGAGACAGTGGAGAGGCAGATTCAAGGGCTGCTTAGACAGTGGAAAGGCAGATTTAAGGGCTGCTGAGACAGTGGAGAGGCAGATTTAAGGGCTGCTGAGACAGTGGAGAGGCAGATTTAAGGGCTGCTGAGACAGTGGAGAGGCAGATTCAAGGGCTGCTGAGACAGTGGAGAGGCAGATTTAAGGGCTGCTGAGACAGTGGAGAGGCAGATTCAAGGGCTGCTGAGACAGTGGAGAGGCAGATTCAAGGGCTGCTGAGACAGCGGAGAGGCAGATTCAAGGGCTACTGAGATAGTAGAGAGGCAGATTCAAGGGCTGCTGAGACAGTGGAGAGGCAGATTCAAGGGCTGCTGAGACAGTGGAGAGGCAGATTTAAGGGCTGCTGAGACAGTGGAGAGGCAGATTTAAGGGCTGCTGAGACAGTGGAGAGGCAGATTCAAGGGCTGCTGAGACAGTGGAGAGGCAGATTCAAGGGCTGCTGAGACAGCGGAGAGGCAGATTCAAGGGCTACTGAGATAGTAGAGAGGCAGATTCAAGGGCTGCTGAGACAGTGGAGAGGCAGATTCAAGGGCTGCTGAGACAGCGGAGAGGCAGATTCAAGGGCTACTGAGATAGTAGAGAGGCAGATTCAAGGGCTGCTGAGACAGTGGAGAGGCAGATTCAAGGGCTGCTGAGACAGCGGAGAGGCAGATTCAAGGGCTACTGAGATAGTAGAGAGGCAGATTCAAGGGCTGCTTAGACAGTGGAAAGGCAGATTTAAGGGCTGCTGAGACAGTGGAGAGGCAGATTCAAGGGCTGCTGAGACAGTGGAGAGGCAGATTTAAGGGCTGCTGAGACAGTGGAGAGGCAGATTCAAGGGCTGCTTAGACAGTGGAAAGGCAGATTTAAGGGCTGCTGAGACAGTGGAGAGGCAGATTTAAGGGCTGCTGAGACAGTGGAGAGGCAGATTTAAGGGCTGCTGAGACAGTGGAGAGGCAGATTTAAGGGCTGCTGAGACAGTGGAGAGGCAGATTCAAGGGCTGCTTAGACAGTGGAAAGGCAGATTTAAGGGCTGCTGAGACAGTGGAGAGGCAGATTTAAGGGCTGCTGAGACAGTGGAGAGGCAGATTTAAGGGCTGCTGAGACAGTAGAGAGGCAGATTCAAGGGCTGCTGAGACAGTGAAGAGGCAGATTTAAGGGCTGCTGAGACAGTGGATAGGCAGATTCAAGGGCTGCTGAGACAGTGGAGAGGCAGATTCAAGGGCTACTAAGATAGTAGAGAGGCAGATTCAAGGGCTGCTGAGACAGTGAAGAGGCAGATTCAAGGGCTGCTGAGACAGTGGAGAGGCAGATTCAAGGGCTACTAAGATAGTAGAGAGGCAGATTCAAGGGCTGCTGAGACAGTGGAGGCAGATTCAAGGGCTACTGAGACAGTGGAGAGGCAGATTCAAGGGCTGCTGAGATAGTAGAGAGGCAGATTCAAGGGCTGCTGAGACAGTGGAGAGGCAGATTTAAGGGCTGCTGAGACAGTGGAGAGGCAGATTCAAGGGCTGCTGAGATAGTAGAGAGGCAGATTCAATGGCTACTGAGACAGCGGAGAGGCAGATTTAAGGGCTGCTGAGACAGTGGAGAGGCAGATTCAAGGGCTACTAAGATAGTAGAGAGGCAGATTCAAGGGCTGCTGAGACAGTAGAGAGGCAGATTTAAGGGCTACTAAGATAGTAGAGAGGCAGATTCAATGGCTACTGAGATAGTGGAGATGCAGATTCAAAGAGAGCCAAAGCGGCAGGCTGCATACCTTCTCCATGGAGTCTCCATTGAGCGCCAGGTTGATGAGCGTGAGCCAGTCCCTGTCCTCGCCAGCGGGCAGCTGCTCCACCAGTTTCTGCCGCTGGTCGCCAGTCAGGCCGGCAGAGCCAGTAGCTGACGCGGCAGCGGCAGCCTGTTTGGCGCAGTCGTCGAGGCCGCAGCTCAGAGCGGCGTACTCCAGCAAAGTGCACATGAGAGCGGCACCCAGCGACTTAGCCAAATGCTTATTAAGCGTAGCCTGCAGATCCGCATCGCCCAGAGCAGCCGCTCCGCGCTCAAACAGTCGCATCTGTTTGACCAGGGCGGCGGCGCGGGCCTGACAGGCGCCGCTAGCCTGCCGTTTATTAGCCGAATCGGCAGTTAAAACGCTGCCTAATCGACTCTGCAGATTAGAATTCAAAGTCGGCGACAGCAATTCGTAGACAGATTCGATCAGCTCATCGCTAACGGAAGACTCGCCGAAGCCGGCCGCTTCTTCCTGCTTCTCTAGGGCTTGTCGAAGCTGGTTGGACACGTCCGAGAGGCTGACCGTGACCGAGTCCCGGTCCCTGCCGCTGTCAGTGCCCGCTTCAGACGCCGCCGCCTTGCCGCCGGCTTTGTTGGCAGCCCGGCCAGCGGCGTATTTATTTTTAGTGTTCTTCACTTTGATCTCCCGGCCCTGCGTACCGCCGCCCGATTTGATCTTGCCGATCGCTTGGCCGCCGCCTCCGTCATCGTCGGCATCTGTAGGGTCTAGCTGATGCTGGCGCCGCTGATGCTGCTGCTGCAGCAGGCTGGGATCTGATTTTACTAAAGCTTCGGCTCGCTCGTTTAGAAACTGATCGAACGATTGGCACAGATCGGCCAGCCACTTCCTGCTGATGACGTAATGCCCGGCCACCTGAACCAGGTCTGGCCGGGATCCTAGACGGGATAATTGGGGATATTATTTATGATTATTCCAGTCTACCTTCACCTGATAACTTATCTGGTATCTATTTCAGAGCCTATCTACACCTTATAATTGATCTATTTCAGAGCCTACCTACACCAGATAACTGATCTATTCCAGAGTCTACCTACACTTGTGTACCCTGATGAAAACGGTACCTAGACCAAGAGACGTCCCAGAGTCCCTTTAAGTCCCCTTAGAGTCGTTTCAGAGTCATTGCAGGTTACACAGGTAAAATAAGAAAGAAGTGACTCGAGAGGACTCTAAAACAACGAGATGTCCCGGTACAACTCGCCAAAAAGTCGTCAAAGAGTCAATTTGAGGCGTTTAATTGCCTACGACCTGAGGCGCTTTTATATTGACTTTGGGGCTGTAGAGTCGTATCTGAGGGGCGCTAGAGTCGCTGCAGAATCACTGAGTTACGTCGAAAGCGCATTTGCGTCACTTTATGAATTAGAATCGCATTTCGCATTTATAACAACTCCATTTAGTCTACTTGAGTGAGTAGAAAGTTAAGCGCTAACACAACGACTCTTGGACGACTTTCGTGACTCCTACGATCCTGCAAAGAAAGTCAGAAGAGTCGCCCTTACCCAGCATAGGACTCAGCAGAGCGTCAACATCCGCATCAGTCAGTGGCACTGTAATCGCTTGGCCAACGTCCAGCCAACGAACGCCGTCTAGAGCGGCCTCTAATCCGGCTGACACATCCGGGCTGACAACGCAGGTCTTGAGCACAATGGGCTCCTGGCCGCTGTCAGCTAGCAGGCGGCGTAGGTAAGCCTTGGGCTCGGATACTAAACCGCAGCGGCGAACGGCTTCCAGCTCCATGTACTGATTCTGCGCGTAGAATCGGCGCGCCCAGTCGTCGTGAGCGGCGCTAAACGCGGACGGAACGTACGTGGACTTGCCGCCCTGCGAGTGTATGTGGGGAGGAATAGGAATTGCTGCGCGCTTGTATGCCTGCTCAGGGGAGTCGGCGGAATGGGCAGTAATGCCTCTCGCCGGTTGTGTGCCTATGTCGCTTAACGTGCGCCAGGGTGCACACAACCCCCTTGCCTCTAATAAAAATAGGAATTGCTGGCTGAGCTTTCAACTATCAAAAAATAGATACCAATCCTAAGACATAAGCGCCATTTTGGGTGTCAGAGGCGCCATTTTGGGTGTCAAAAAGGCCATTTGGGTGTCAGAGGCGCCATATTGAATGCCAGAGGTGGCGCTTCGGGGACTGGGGCATCAGATGCGCAGATTTGAGCGGCAAGGGCGTCAAATAACTAAATAAGTAGTTTATACTACTTACTAAAGTAGCGTATCTTACAATTGAGTAGCAGGCATCCTAGCCGTAGGGATCAGCTCATAATTTCGTATTTAATGAATTCAAAAGTAGAGACAGTATCCAGAATAAGAATTTTAATTGGCTGCATTCATGCGCATCAATAAATTAGGATGCAGTTAATTATCGGCTTCGTTTGATCTAAAAAAACACGCAACAATACGTGCATATATAACGGTATGCATCAGAGACAATAATAACTAGATGGGTCATGGGCACTTGGCTTGGTAAAACTGTCTCGCTCGCTACTTTCAGTTCAGTAGCAAGGAAGAATGCGTAAGCTATTTTATAAAAATATGTACATTAGCCAGCGCCACTGGAAATGTACATGACAGGCAGCTATAGGGATTAGGCTGGAACACTGAGGAAGGCAATAAATGAGTCTTGTATTAAAATACATTAACATGCCTCTATTATTTCTACTGAAATGACAGTAGTTTACACGCAACTAATTTAGTATCCAATATTTAATATCTGCTGTGCCGAAGCCCGCTCCGCGATATCACTAATTGGACGCCATAGCATGATCGACGAGAAAGATTTTGTTATACAATATAAAAAAACACAAAAACGCTTACTTAGAAAGAAACAAGATCTGTGCGTTTTAATCCTCAGCACTGAGTACGAACATGAATACTTTAAAGCATCTAGACCTTTTATCTAAAGACCGATACAACCTGAGCATACTCAACAAAAGCCCTTGAGCAAGCACGCTGAAGAAAAGTCAAGCAATTGTTATCTATCGAGCTCTTTGGCCTGTATTTAACTAATTTACCTGGAGTCCCCATAAATTCCATTGTAGCTTTTACGATTAAATCCTCAAGAATTCCTCTAGCCTTCACAATCCTGAGCAGTTCCCTCTAGCCTTCACAATCCTGAGCAGTTCCCTCTAGCCTTCACAGTCCTGAGCAATTCCCCTCTAGCCTTCACAGTCCTGAGCAATTCCCTCTAGCCTTCACAGTCCTGAGAAATTCCCCTCTAGCCTTCACAGTCCTGAGCAATTCCCCTCTAGCCTTCACAGTCCTGAGCAATTCCCCTCTAGCCTTCACAGTCCTGAGAAATTACCCTCTAGCCTTCACAGTCCTGAGCAATTCCCCTCTAGGCTTCACAGTCCTGAGAAATTTCCCTCTAGCCTTCACAGTCCTGAGCAATTCCCCTCTAGCCTTCAGTCCTGAGAAATTCCTCTCTAACCTTCACAGCCCTGAGCAATTTTCCTCTAGCCTTCACAGCCCTGAGCAGTTCCCCTCTAGCCTTCACAGCCCCGAGCAATTTTCCTCTAGCCTTCACAGCCCTGAGCAATTCCCCTCTAGCCTTCACAGTCCTGAGAAATTCCTCTCTAACCTTCACAGTCCTGAGCAATTCCCCTCTAGCCTTCACAGTCCTGAGCAATTCCCCTCTAGCCTTCACAGTCCTGAGCAATTCCCCTCTAGCCTTCACAGTCCCGAGCAATTCCCTCTAGGCTTCACAGTCCCGAGCAATTCCCTCTAGCCTTCACAGTCCTGAGAAATTCCCTCTAGCCTTCACAGTCCTGAGCAATTCCCCTCTAGCCTTCAGTCCTAAGAAATTCCTCTCTAACCTTCACAGCCCTGAGCAATTTTCCTCTAGCCTTCACAGCCCCGAGCAATTTTCCTCTAGCCTTCACAGCCCTGAGCAATTCCCCTCTAGCCTTCACAGTCCTGAGAAATTCCTCTCTAACCTTCACAGTCCTGAGCAGTTCCCCTCTAGCCTTCACAGTCCTGAGCAATTACCCTCTAGCTTTCACAGTCCCGAGCAATTCCCTCTAGGCTTCACAGTCCCGAGCAATTCCCTCTAGCCTTCACAGTCCTGAGAAATTCCCTCTAGCCTTCACAGTCCTGAGAAATTACCCTCTAGCCTTCACAGTCCTGAGCAGTTCCCCTCTAGCCTTCACAGTCCTGAGAAATTCCCTCTAGCCTTCACAGTCCTGAGCAATTCCCCTCTAGCCTTCAGTCCTGAGAAATTCCTCTCTAACCTTCACAGCCCTGAGCAATTTTCCTCTAGCCTTCACAGCCCTGAGCAATTTTCCTCTAGCCTTCACAGCCCCGAGCAATTTTCCTCTAGCCTTCACAGCCCTGAGCAATTCCTCTCTAGCCTTCACAGTCCTGAGAAATTCCCCTCTAGCCTTCCCAGTCCTGAGCAATTTCCCTCTAACCTTCACAGTCCTGAACAATTCTCCTCTAATCTTTACAGTCATGAGTGATTCCAAAGACCCCCAGCGTTCCTTTTACAGTCACAAGCAATTCAGTCTGAAAATTCATAATCCAGTACAATTTCCCGTTAAACCTGAAACCATAGTCTGAGTTTCATCTTTGATCAAAAAAGCAATCGAACCTGAAATGCTCCTCGCAATTCTCCAGCCGAGTGCAACTCGTCCAGAACAGTTCTTAACAGTTTCTCTGGCATTCGCAGCTGACTGGCAGCCTGTTGAACAGTCAACGGCCTGATTGCCGCATTGAAACAGCCGCGCACCCTGGCCCGGTGCCGACGCAAATAGCGATCGGTGAACAGCGCGTCATCCTCCTGGCTGCCCTGAATCACCGTGCCAGTGTACTGTCGCACAATCGACGTTAAAGTCTGCGTTGGCAAGCCGTGCAATTTAGTTAATTCGCCCAGCGTCACGTGACCACGTTCGTAGAGAGCCTCATTAATTTCGTGAGCAACCCGACGAAAATAGACTTCGTGCATTAGCTCGCCATTAACTAGGTGCAACTCTGGGTCGGATTTGACCAGTTCGCGAACTCTCTGCTCCACAGTGCCCAGGTCGATGTTCAAAGCCTCCTGCAAGGCGACAACATTGACTCGATGCTGGTGCAGCTCCAGCTCTTCGCGAATCTCTTTAGCCAACTCGGCTTCCGTTAGGAAAGCTTTACCGTCGCAGGTGTACACTAGTTTAATAAGGCCCATTTGGCTTAGTCGCTGCACAATTTCTATACAGTTTCGTTCTGTCAGACGCTGTTTAGCGCTAGCCAGTTGAACTCGTTGCAGGTCGGCGGCGAGGCCGCGAATTTCGTCCCAGGTGGCTGACATGTCTGTTTTTCAGCTGCAATCGATGTTTTTTATTTTAGATGAGGCAGTGTCTGAAAGAATTACTTGACAATTAGACAAAAAACTTCTTAGTTTAGCAGCACTTAGCACTTAGACCGTAGACACTGCCACACAACAGGTTCCCCTTTGTGTAGGCCTAACTAACGGAGCAATGCTTGATTAAAAAGAACTTTTAAAACTTTAAAAGGTACTGAACAGCAATAATTGCACCCTATTATAGAGCTCTCGCCCAGTCGTGACTTTGATGAAAATAAAAAAGTTCTGCTTGACTGGCTTAATTACGGGTAGTAACTAAAAAACCAGGAGATGGAATGAGAAACTTACATCCATGCTGATATAAGTGATGATCAGGAGATGGAATGAGAAACTTACATCCATGCTGATATAAGTGATGATCAGGAGATGGAATGAGAAACTTACATCCATGCTGATATAAGTGATGAACAGGAGATGGAATGAGAAACTTACATCCATGCTGATATAAGTGATGAACAGGAGATGGAATGAGAAACTTACATCCATGCTGATATAAGTGATGAACAGGAGATGGAATGAGAAACTTACATCCATGCTGATATAAGTGATGAACAGGAGATGGAATGAGAAACTTACATCCATGCTGATATAAGTGATGAACAGGAGATGGAATGAGAAACTTACATCCATGCTGATATAAGTGATGATCAGGATGGAATGAGAAACTTACATCCATGCTGATATAAGTGATGATCAGGAGATGGAATGAGAAACTTACATCCATGCTGATATAAGTGATGAACAGGAGATGGAATGAGAAACTTACATCCATGCTGATATAAGTGATGAACAGGAGATGGAATGAGAAACTTACATCCATGCTGATATAAGTGATGAACAGGAGATGGAATGAGAAACTTACATCCATGCTGATATAAGTGATGAACAGGAGATGGAATGAGAAACTTACATCCATGCTGATATAAGTGATGAACAGGAGATGGAATGAGAAACTTACATCCATGCTGATATAAGTGATGATCAGGATGGAATGAGAAACTTACATCCATGCTGATATAAGTGATGATCAGGAGATGGAATGAGAAACTTACATCCATGCTGATATAAGTGATGAACAGGAGATGGAATGAGAAACTTACATCCATGCTGATATAAGTGATGAACAGGAGATGGAATGAGAAACTTACATCCATGCTGATATAAGTGATGATCAGGAGATGGAATGAGAAACTTACATCCATGCTGATATAAGTGATGAACAGGAGATGGAATGAGAAACTTACATCCATGCTGATATAAGTGATGATCAGGAGATGGAATGAGAAACTTACATTCATGCTGATATGTGATGATTAGGAGATGGAATGAGAAACTTACATCCATGCTGATGTGATGATTAGAGATGGAATGAGAAACTTACATCATGCTGATATAAGTGATGATCAGGAGATGGAATGAGAAACTTACATCCATGCTGATATGTGATGATTAGGAGATGGAATGAGAAACTTACATCCATGCTGATATGTGATGATCAGGAGATGGAATGAGAAACTTACATCCATGCTGATATAAGTGATGATCAGGATGGAATGAGAAACTTACATCCATGCTGATATAAGTGATGATCAGGATGGAATGAGAAACTTACATCCATGCTGATGAAAGTGATGATCAGGAGATGGGATGAGAAACTTACATCCATGCTGATATAAGTGATGATCAGGAGATGGATGAGAAACTTACATCCATGCTGATATAAGTGATGATCAGGAGATGGAATGAGAAACTTACATCCATGCTGATATAAGTGATGATCAGGAGATGGAATGAGAAACTTACATCCATGCTGATATAAGTGATGATCAGGATGGAATGAGAAACTTACATTCATGCTGATATAAGTGATGATCAGGAGATGGAATGAGAAACTTACATCCATGCTGATATAAGTGATGATCAGGATGGAATGAGAAACTTACATCCATGCTGATATAAGTGATGATCAGGATGGAATGAGAAACTTACATCCATGCTGATGAAAGTGATGATCAGGAGATGGGATGAGAAACTTACATCCATGCTGATATAAGTGATGATCAGGATGGAATGAGAAACTTACATCCATGCTGATATAAGTGATGATCAGGATGGAATGAGAAACTTACATCCATGCTGATGAAAGTGATGATCAGGAGATGGGATGAGAAACTTACATCCATGCTGATATAAGTGATGATCAGGAGATGGGATGAGAAACTTACATCCATGCTGATATAAGTGATGATCAGGAGATGGAATGAGAAACTTACATCCATGCTGATATAAGTGATGATCAGGAGATGGAATGAGAAACTTACATCCATGCTGATATAAGTGATGATCAGGATGGAATGAGAAACTTACATTCATGCTGATATAAGTGATGATCAGGAGATGGAATGAGAAACTTACATCCATGCTGATATAAGTGATGAACAGGAGATGGAATGAGAAACTTACATCCATGCTGATATAAGTGATGATCAGGAGATGGAATGAGAAACTTACATTCATGCTGATATAAGTGATGATCAGGAGATGGAATGAGAAACTTACATCCATGCTGATATGTGATGAACAGGAGAAAGTTTCGTGCACATCCCCGATCCCACAATATGGCCGGAGTACATAAGGCTTAATTTACAACAAAAAATACTACGCTCGTAAAAAAACCTGTCCCGGTGCGTGACAAAACTAGAGAGGAAGATTGAGACAAACCCCAATCAAACAAAAGCTCTAACTGCCAACAAACCTGTGCTAATCATCTACCGAGTTCCTGCTGAATTACTTTCTCAAAAAAATGAAACGAACAGAATCGATAAAGAATTCCAAAGACAAAAAATCAACAGCGACACTAGGAAGGGCCGGGTTATACCAGTGCGCTATTCCGACATTATCGGCGCTCTCAGATATATTTGCTTAGAAATTCTCTAAACAGCATATAAAATGTAACGAAGCGCGTCATTGCGCTCAAGCATTGGCGTCGAAAATAGCGATACCTGGCAGTAAAGAGTGCCTGGTTGGCTTATCTAGACCATGAACTCGTGCAGAACGCAGTGTCCATCAGCGTCTGGTGCCAGAGTGTTCTCTTTACTTGCTTCTTTCCCTCATCTTCCTGCGCTTGCGTTTTAGCCGCCTCATACGCTTTTTGCGCCACTTGGCTCGCATTTAGAACTGCAAAAAAGACAGACAATGGGTGACGCAAATTGAAAAGGAATAGTTTTGACTGCTATCTATGAAACTAACGGATTAGCTAGAAAAACCTTCGTGCACACGTGTTAGGACGAACAAAAGGGGACGAAATTAAAAGAGGGACATTTAGCTGCTTCAAATTGCTTACTAATTTGACTTTAGGGCAGGGGTCGGTAAACTTTTTTTTAACTCAAGGGCCAGATAGAGAACCTAGCGCAAGACTGCGGGCCAGAGGAGGGAAGAGAGGAGAGGCAACACAGAAGAGCGATAGAAGGAGACGCAATGGAATAAAGGAAAAGAGAGGAGAGACGAAATAGGAGACGAAAGAAGAGAGGAGAGGGGAGCGGAGAGGAGAGAAGAGGAGAGAAGAGAAGAGGAGAGAATAGAGGAAAAGAGAAGAGAGCTGAGAAGAGACAAACCTTGAGCGGTCCAGATTACTAATAGTGAATTTTCAAAGGACCCGAGGGTCTGATAGAGGCTACGCGGGCCGCAATGTGGGGATCAGCAAGAAGCCGAATACCTGTGCAAACTTAGTTAAGCTGCTGAATATTGGAGAAAGGCGATATCTTTAGCTAGTATAAACCGGTGATTAGTGTTTTGGGGATTTGGTTAGTCAAGGAAGTCAAGTCAAGGAAGCAGTTAAAACCTCCCATAAATGCCTAATAATAGCGCAAAGATTTTCGCAGGTTAAATACAATCGTGAGCAGCTTACTTGCATAATTAGATGGAAATATATAGACTATTTTGTAAACTAAAACAGTGCATTAATTTTAAAGCTGAATGCTCAACTTAGAAAATTCTACACTACGTTCGACAGTTAAAATAATAGCATGTGCAAGTTGGGGCAAATCGGGTAGATTAGATCATTTTAAGTGGCTTCAGACTGTCTGGTTTGAAAACTAACGACGCAATTAAGGTTAAAAAGCTTTTTATTTTTTAGCTTCAGAAAATAGGGTGCAGACGTGCAGTATAAGACTGTCCACGTCGTTTTTGGCGATATAATTTATAGATACATATTAGCTGTCTTGGTGAACGCAAAGCGCATGCGCCTTTTCAAATCCATTCCTTAGAACGCAGATTGCTCTTGACCTGCTTAGCCATGTTTGGGCAGAAAAATCAAGAATCCCTGAACCAACGAGCGCATGCAAGCAGTGAGCAGTGAGCACACCCTAAGAAACCGAGTGTACAATACTGCCAAATGACTAAGTGACGAATAGAGATAACGAATTAGGCTCGAGAACAATTTCTTAAGCCTAGATAAAAGCAGGTGCCACATGCACGAGATTGCTACGACTGCTTACACGCGCCGTTGAGCATTTCAGCTGCAGGTTACATATTAGCGAAGCAATGTGGCTTCGACTCGCTGTATTATTGCTATGCATGAAAGCTGCTCTGTCGACAGCAAACGAGCACGGCCTGCGACCTCTAGACAATGCTAGATGCTGGTGCGACTTTGAAAGTATGGCGACAGAATTGCAAGATCTTAATAAGCCAGATAGCAACCATGCGGAACAAGTCTTCAGCTTTGTAAACACGCTAATCTCGCTCAACTTTAAACTGACGAATTACTTCACGGACTTCCGTCAGTGCGTCAGACACTGGTTAGACAGCATTGGCCAGTGTCAGGCTAAGTGCTCGTGCCGAAAGGATACGGTCTGTTGCCGGGACAATGTCTTTGGTACTCTAGACAAAGGCATATTAACACTAAAGAAACAGGTAAAGCAGTCATTTACAGCTTATTCGCACATACCATTTTTAAATGACTATCACGGCGCAACATTCGACATCGTAAATGTATACTCTGGCGCTTTCTTCGAATTCCTGACGGCACTGAAGACGGAAAGGACTAAAGCGGAGAATGAAATTGCGCATTTTTCTGCCTTCTACAGGCGCATGGAAAAGGGAAAACCCTTGGATTCGATTTTTGCGATAACAATGCAGGGCAAAAATGGATCGAAATCAATAGTAACACGATTGGCTGATTTCTATGAATGCGATACAACTCAAGTGTTGCCATTCTACCGGAATGTTTACGGAGTAGTGCTCCAATTTCTAATGATGCGCGAGCTACACTCAGAGCTACACGCACCGCAAGGCAGCAGTCCAATTAGCCAGTTCAGCAGCGAGCCGGAATGGAAACACTATCTCAGACTGTCGGACAGCATGACAAAGCAGATAATCTATTGCAGCAGTAAAGAAATTTATCAGATCAGATCTCAAGAAATAAAAGACAAAGACATGGCGATGCGAAACGCAGCAATCGTGTTTAGCTGCTTCATACTGGCGCTAGTTATAATCATTGCTTTAATAGTATTCTTCGCGTGCAGGTCCAAGGCGGAAACTACGGTGACTATGCGCGAAGAACCTATCGGAAGATCCTACGAGGGTCAGGGTTACGGACATGACGCCCTAATGAAGCGCTACTACGAAACAGACGCGTAACTGCTAACACGTATGAGCTAATGTCTTGTTTGCAATAAAATGTTCCTAAGCTTCTGAACTAATGACTGTCGTGTAATAACATTAAATATTTCCAGACTCGACTAGTAAACCTATGATCGCCATCTGAAGTAATCGTTTAATTTGTAAAACTGCAGCATAATCTTACCGGCATTCTTAGCATTCCTGAATGTAAATAGACGCTAAAAGAAACGCTATTTAAACTGGCAAGATCATTTTAATTCACACTATTCTGCAAGAAACTCGTGAGGTCCCTCTTTAGCATTGTAACCCTCAAACGTAATTTGCCATAGTTTTATGAATGAATAGAGCAACTATGCATGTAAAGTATGCAGAACTTTAAGAGCTTTAGTTTACCATATTTTCTGTCAAGAGCTTTTTTTAATTAATCAACCGTAAGTGTAACTAAATTTAATTTACTTCTTTTTGAAAGAAAACACTTTTGAGCCAGGAAAATTTAGTTTATTCACTAATGTTTGTGCACAGAAACATTTTTTTCTAAAATATACACTGTTACTGCTTATTTCTATTTTGAAATGCCAGATTACTTTGGCAACAAACTGGGGCAGAAGCTTGCGCTTTAAATACTTATTTTGTGTCAATCTTAGTCTAATCCCTTATGAAAGTAATTAAGCCACCGTATTCTAATTGCAGTAAGGAATAAGAATAAATACAATATGTGCAATGTGCATCATACTTACTAGACATCATACGAACTAGATTAGAAGTTCTTAACAGTGGCATCCTAACAATCATTGAAATGACCCCCCGCGCTAGGCTAGTGGCACCATATATTGCTTATAGAACTGCTTAAACTTAAACGACTCGTAACTTGTTATTGTCCTCATCCTTATCAACATTCACAAAACTGCAGGTACTTTAACACTTGGAGTTAACATAAAGCTCATAGTTAGGGACTGAAGCACTGTGAAGGCACTAAAAACCAGCAAAGCACACAAGTTTAGAGCTATTTGGCTAGCACAAACGTGTTACAGAACTTCCTGCCAAAAGGCTGAAGGTAAGGTGTGGGTGTCTTAACTACTAAGCCTAGCGACGGAGTGGGCTCTTACCAATAAACAAACAGTCGATGTGGTAAGAGAAGTGACAGACTATACCTATAAAATTAAGCTGGTTAAGTATCAAAGCATGGCTAATTCCTAGACAGAGGCAAAAGCCGCCGCATGGGCCAGAAAGAAAATTAGCGCCTAGCAAATGCTTTCTACAGCAAACATGAGACCCGAAGTGGTCCTTTGCGCTGCACTGCTGCTAACAGCATGCACTGGTTTAGAAGCCGAGTGCAGGTGTAAATTTGCGCAACTCAAGCTCCAATTGAAGACGATGCACGCTACAGAGTCATCGGACTTCGAAAAGATCAGCAGCTTCATGGAAGGCCTGACAATACTCGACGATGTTCTGTTCACCAACGGAGGAAGTTTTGTCGGGTATTGTGACCGAATTAGCAGTTGCAATGCATCGATACTGCATGACCTGCTTGATGTAAATCTGCAACTGCTGACATCGGCTGGAAGATCGGCACTAGCGCACCTGCCGCAACTCAGCGTAGCTGTCAAAATAATCGAGTCGAATTTTTATTACTTTGACAACTATATCAAAGAACTGGCCAGGCTTAGGCTTGGACATACTGAGTTTCAGTTCGAATTTAAGCAAGAACAAAACAGGCTACATAACGCAATGAAATCGGTGTGCTTTGTGAGCAATCGGACAAGCGAAAATGCTAATCAGTAAGAAGCCAGTTACAATCTGCATTTTAAAAATTTGTGAACCAACAAAGCAAACAGAAACGGGATGAAGGGGGAGGTGAAAGACAATATAGAATGTATGTAAAATTCAGGTTCTCTAGAGTTCCTATCTTTGTAAGCCTTATATATGGTAAAGTCTTATCTCTTAGCTTTTAAAAGCCCAAGTCTAAAAAAACAAATATAGAAATTTAAACCAAACTTTACTACTGGTAGTAAGTAGTCAATTATTAAGCACATTATTAAGTCTGTTAAAACCTCACATAACTAAACTATTTACAGACCAACTCCGGAACTAAGTGAGATCGTGCGACAGACCCGATGCGAGCCGCAAGATTATCTACCCATATGCTTCAAGCTGCACAGTGCAGCTCTACAATACCTACTGATGCTACAATCGTACTCTGATCTATCAAGTATTAACCCTAAACACTGGAGCAACGTACAAGAGTTTGCCTACTACAACAATTTCAGACATAAATTAATTGGCTCGATCGACTACTGCCGAACAAAGCGGGTGAAAACGGTGGTGAAAAGTGAAAGTCAATCTAAATTAGAGTTCCAACTAACCGGTATAGTCAGCTTCTCAATTGTGCTGCTAATCATAATTCTAGCTGTCGCTCTGGCGATTTGGATGGCAACAAACAGACAACGGACTAATCGAGCAGGCTTTGATCGTGTGGTTACCAACTCCGAAGGCTACCACTATGAAACTGGTTTCGTATGACGATAGCAATTAAACCTTCCCCCACCTGCGGAATTGTTTCATAACCTCGATATTTTTGTATATTTTTGCAAGCAAAAATATTTAAAGAATCTCGAAAATTTTCCTAAACAAATGTACCACTATGTATGTACAGCATAATAGTCTCGTTGTTTTACAAACATAGTGAATAAGATGCGGAACTAAAGGTGGAGGATAAAATGAATGTACTCAAAACGAATGTACCAGATACTGTTTTCTAACCTCTCACCTACCGTAGAGAGCTACAAAATCTCTATAACAGCTACTTATGCTAATAAAAAGTAATTGGAACACAGAAGTCTTTTTATCCAAACCACTGCACTAAATATATTTTTATTAATCATTAACATGTACTCACACATACAGATATACAAACTGATGCAGTACAACTAATTAACACACTCCAAAAACGAAGGTGGAGGCAATCTTGCAAATGGCATTCAATTCGACGTAGGAGCTGCCCCAGCTGCATTGGCATTAGATTACAGCCTGTAAGAGCGAGCTCAAACAATCTACTTGCTCCTTTCTCTCATCTTCCTGCGCTTGCGCTTCAGCCTGCGCATCCTCTTCTTACGCCACTTTGCGCGCATTGCGCTGAAATTAAAAAAATTCTGGGAGTAAATTATGACATCAAATTATGAATGAAAAGGCTGACTGAGTTACTGTACAAGATGCGAGTCTTTTGAAAAATAAAAGTTATTTTATATGGGTTGAGTGTGATACTTAAAACAATTGGCGAGATATTCTGACAGGCTTTTGACTGATGCTGGCGCCCTGGACCTAACTGGGGGGTGTGACTTTCTGAGGCCTATGGCCCAGAGACGCGCTCTCTGACTTCTCCCCCTCTTTCTGGCCACTGTGTGGCTGGCGGGTGAAGTACTTTGTTGTTGTTGTTGTTGCTGTTTTAAAACGATTTTGTTTAGTTAAAAGTGACAGTTTAGGGTTGGGTGCTGTGTAAGCTATGGCACAAAATAAGGGTTGAAATGACAGGGATGTAGCCAGGGAAAGAGGGACAACAGCCCATCCCCAAATGGCTGCTAAAAACAATGCATTCATGCCAATCCTAATAAAAATCCTGCATTTAAGTTGATAATGAATATAAATAATCACACTATAAAGTTATCCACTTGCAGTTTCTTGTACATTAAATTATATATTTAATTTAAAACAGGTTAGTTCTATATCAGCCTTTGACTAATTTAAAGTTTTTAAAAACAAATCTTTATATTTGTTTCATAACCTTTTTTGATTGATCAATTCAATTTAAATTGGATAAATTAAAATAATTTCTCTAAAAACTGACTTACACTTGTAAAATAGAGATGTAATAAAAACATATATATATATATATATATTGTTGCTAAATGCTACCACCTGACTCTGTCATAGCACTTTTACCTTGGTGCATCCCACCCCCTATAGAAAATTCACCTTGGTATACCCCCCATAGGAAATTCCTAGCTACACCCCTGATCAATAGTTATATATAATTACTGATATACTATCTTTGTTACAGGCATTTCTTTTTTACAACTATAGAAAAATGAATATTAGTCTTTGTTATAGTAGATAAAGCCTATAAAAATCAAATAAAAAGTTTTAAAATTGATATAATATATTTATATATTCTCATATTTGCATAAGAAGTTGGGTTGTGCAGCTTGGTTTTAAAACCTTTTAACTTATACTCAAAGGTATTTAAATAATCTTATCTCAAATGTAAAAAGCTATAAATAAGAAAAAATTAAGTATTCATAAAGCCTGTATAATAAATATTACTGGTATTTTTAATAAAAATATTATTAACAAAAAGATATTGACAATCAACTTTTTAGCCTTGATAATATTTTATTTGAGCAGTCAGATCTTAAAATCCTATATGAGCCTAGTATCTTAGCATTCAATACTAATCAAACTTTATTCTATTTAATTTTTGGCTTATTAGCAACTCCCACTTCATCTTTGGGATTTTTAACATTTTTGAAAGCCTTGGAATCCTAGCAACTCATTAGTGAACAATGGCATCTCAGTAACTTTCCTAGAGTCATGGTTTTTAATAAACCTTTATTGTACAAAATGCTTAATACAACATTCTATATAACTTTTTAATGGTTTGTTCAATGCTTTACAGTTTATACTAAGCTTTGTATAGTCTTCTATCTAATATATTATATAATGCTTTGTGAAATGCTTTATAACATTCTTTGCAAAACTCTATAAATTTTTATATAGTATTATATATAGTGCCATATACTTTAAGTATATTGTTTAAAAATGCTTCATTTAATGCTCTATAATTTAGTTCTCTAGTATAGTGTTAAAAGATTTTATATACAATATATTATCTATAATAAAAATATTCAAAATCTTGAAGCTATTTATTAATTATTATTAATTGGCTTGCACTTGTTTAATTATTATTTTGTTGAAAACCTATTGTTGTTCTAGCAATTAAATACTTATATTTACATTACATTGTAGCACTTTGTTTCCCACTGTCTTTGCGATCAATAAAAGTACTTTAATTTGAATGTCCACAAGCTAGGTTGTCTATGAACCAAACTCCAACTTTCAGTTTCAGCCTCAAACTAATTGTACTTTATTTTTTATTAAATAGATATGATCACCCCCTAGCCGAGGTTTAACCTTTTGCTCAACTTAATAAATAATCTTTATCCTTTGGTAGCCAGCACTACAACCTATATTACATACCATGCTTAAAATCAAAATCAAAATTATGATATCATTTTGCATTTATCAAAAGTTTAAACTCAAATAAAAAAATTTCTACCTATCTTTTATACTATTAGGCTTTTTTGACCAATGTTTCTACTAGAATTTTTAGTAAAAAGTAATGCATAAATCTAATAGTACTTACTTTTTGTTCTAGGTATCTAAGAGCTAATATCTAAAAAGGAAAGATGAAAATAATATTTTATATAAATCTTAAATGTTCTTGATAATAGCAATGGAATATCTTATTTTAGGCTTAAAGTGTGTTATAACTTGGGTTTTTGAAGGTGGCAACTGAAATCTAGTCATCACCTAAAAGAAATCCAGTTGCCAACTGGCCTTTTGGGCTCAAAATCTAGTTGCCAATGGCTATTTTTGGTTGCCCATTGGCAACTAGCCAGATTCTCAAGGATGGATATTTCCAAGGCAGCATTTGAAAAGCAGAAATTTCATTTATGAAATCATTTTTGAAATTGGCAAATGGCATAGGGAAAATGAAGTTGTCAGATTGGCCTCTTATTAGCAACTAAGATTTTAGTTGCTAATAAGATTTTCAAGGGGCCAAAAAATTCTTTATGGCCCAAAAAGGTTATAACTCAAACTTTTTTTGCCAAAAGAGCCATGTAAAACATTGAAACTTATATTTAGAACCAATGCTATTATTATCATTTAGGAAAACAAATGATAATAATTTTTTAATTTCAGAATTTTTATCTATTGCTTAAATAACATAGATCAATAGATAATAGACCAGCTAAATATTATATTTTTTCTAACCTAATAAGTGCCTTCTAGGAGTTAGAGAGGTTTCCTAAGATCAAAGTTACATTAACAAATTAATTATAAATTCATTTTAGGCTACTTACAACTTTCTTTCATTTTAAGCAATATACCTAACAACGTATCTTGGTATACAAAATGCATTGCAATATATTCATTTTTTATTTTTTCTTTATTTTACTTGATAAATAAGCCATTTTACTAGATTTTTACTCAAGGATAAAAGTGTTAGAATGTTAAAATGTGTTAGAAATAATAGTTAGATAATTGGATTTAGGCTTAATTCCTTTAAATCATAATGTAGTAAAGCAAGAACAAAACTACCAACTTATTATCCATGTATATTATAGAATGTAATGATATTTTTTTACTAATAAACATAAAAACAGAATGCAAAATTTTTAATACAAGATTTTTAATATTAAAGTTTAGATAAAGCTAGTTAAAAAGACCTTTGCTACTTTTTTAATACTATATAACACAAAATATTAGCCAAAAAATAAGCTAGACCTAGTTTAATTGAATATAAGCACTAATACGACTAATGACAAATGAAAATTTGCTATTGGTTAGAACTTTTTATGAGGGCTATTTTAAGTCTTTAGTCTAACATATTTTTCAAATAGGTATTATTCTCAAACTTGATTTACATAATATCCAATATGCCATATAACTTATAAAAGCCAAAATATTAAATTTTCAATATGTATTGACAAATTTTATTGATAAGACATTTCTTATATACCAATCCAAAAAAGCATTAACTAAAAAATTATGAATTAAGCAATGATGCTTTATGACTTCTATATAGCTTAACAAGGTAACAATGCTATAAGCAGCTTGTAACTACCTTTGGAGGTCAAGCTCTAGTCAAAGAACTGATATGTCAGGTTTATTAATTGCTAGACAAGTTAGCATACAAGCGCAACCTCCAAAATTTGGTTAGCCATGCAACTTAGTTTCAACAAAAATGCAATATAGTTTTTTGCCAAAAATACAACTTACATGTAAAAAACCCTAAAGCAAAATTAATGCAATTTTGGGTAAATGGCAAGAGTAACTATGACTATCTTATTAAGGCAAAATGCCTCATTATCTACTTGTACTACTTTGGTATTTATTCGAGTGGGCATTTTTGCAACTTACCTTGGTTGGCCACCAAATTGGTTGGCTAGATTGGCCAACTTGGCCAACTGTTGCGCATGTATGCAAGTTAGCTTGATGAGAATTAAAGTAACTAACTTGCTACTATTATAATACTAGGATTAGTAGTTTAGTAGGCCCTAAATATAGAATAGATAATATAGACAATTTGCTAAATTATAATAAAGTTGTAGGCTTAACATACATACACAACAGTTGGCCAAGTTGGCCAATCCAGCCGATTGATTTGGTGGCCAACCAAGGAAGTTGCAAAAATGCCCACCTGAAAAAATACCTAAGTAGGGCCTAGTAATACTAAATAGTTGATAAGGCATTTTGACTTAATAAGACAGTTAGAATTACTCCTGCTGTTTACCCAAAGCTGCATTAATTTTGCTTCAGGGTTTTTTATATGTAAGTCACATTTTTGGCCAAAAACTATGCTTTATTTTTATTAAAACTAAGTTGCATGGCCAACTGAATTTTGGAGGTTGCGCATGTATGAGGCTTAAGGCATTAGGGCCAACTAGTGAAATAATACAGAATGTCCTTTATGACTATTAGTATCTCAATGTTTAAAAGTTATATGACTATTAGTATCTTAATGTTTAAGTTATATACCTAATAGATATCCCTTTTGCTTATAGAGCTATAAAATGTAGCTTTTCTCATATAGTGATGCTATCCTATAGGTTATAAACTAAAAATCAAATTATTTCTAACTTTGATAATGACAGGGTTTTTTGTACGCAGAGTGTGTATATGCACCTTAAATTTTAAAAAAGCATCCTGAAATTAAAAAAGTAGGTGCGGTTTAGGTGCAGTCTTATAACCATTTTTCTTTTAAGGCTTAACCATGCTTAAGCTATTTTTCATGCATTGCCTCATACATGCGCAACCTCCAAATTTGGTCAGCCATGCGACTTAGTTTTAACAAAAATGTGACAGTTTTTGGCCAAAAATGCAACTTGCTTTACAGTTGAAAAAAACTGTAAAGCAAAATTAACGCAACTTTGGGTAAACGACAGGAGTAACTATGACTCTCTTATTAAGCCAAAATGCCTCATCAGCTACTTAGTACTACTACTTGGGTGTTTTTTGAGTGGGCATTTTTGCAACTTCCTTGGTTGGTCGCCAAATTGGTCGGCCAGATTGGCTGACTCGGCCGACTCTTGCTCATGTATGCACTGCCTTAAAATATGAAACAAAATAACTCTTTAAATCCTATTAAGTCATATAGGCGATATAGCCTATGGCTATAGCCTTATGTAAGATATTAAAATATACATTCCCAGTTGTCTGAAACAAGACTCAAGAGAAATTGCACTCTGAGCCTTAAAATTGCACCTTGAAATTTGGCACAAGGTGCGATTTTGCACCTTGTCTCTGGCAAAAAAACCCAGGATAATGATATAGAAAGATTAATTATAACATATTATACTATTTTACCTTTAGTTTTGAATAAAAACTTTGAAAACTAACAAACTCCTCTTTAATATGACATTATAGTCTAGGTTTTTTGGCCTTTAGAAAATCCGGCAACTTTATTTTCCTATACTAGTTGCCAATTTCAAAAAATGATTTTATAGACATAAAAAATTGCTATATGAATTGATATGATAGAATTATTAATAATAGTTTGATATTGTTTTCAGCATAGATAGCAATCTTAGAGTTAAAAGAACAAAATTTTGCTTTTCAAATACAGGCTTAGAAATATCTATCCTTGAGAATTTGGCAATTACCAATAGGCAACCAAAAATAGCCATTGGCAATTAGATTTTGAGCCCAAAGGGCCAGCTGGCAACTGGATTTCCAACCTTAAAAAACCTATTAACAATGGTATATTTATGGCATTTTTTGAAACATACACAACCAAGAATAAATATAATAACTTAATAAGCCAAGGTAGTAATCAAAATTGATTATGAACTATTCAATATTGATTAGGGATTATCAAAAATGGAATAGACTTTTTGGGTATACAAACCATAGTGTCAGAGTCAGTTTTAAAGCAACTCTATCAAAATAGAATTAGACTAGTCTAATAGACTTTATAGTTTATAGCCTAAGTAATTAGGCTTTTTTAGCTTGTGTATATGTAAAAGAATGGAGAAAAATAAATTTAGCAATACTTTTAGATCCCATGTCACTTAAAGTCGCTTGTGTGCCTATGTCGCTTAAAGTGCGCCAGGGTGCACACAACCCCCTGCCTCTAAAAAAAATAATGGTATAGGCCAAGACATAACAGAACAGAACTTAGGCTCAGAATTATTATTTAATTTAGCCTGTGCAGCTCTGTGGCTATGCCACTTTATAAAGGACTACTTACAGGGTAGGCCCCTAGGGTATCATAAATACTGGTTTTTTCTGCATTGGATGTATTAGCCTATTATTAGGCCTAGCCCCATACGGCCTAGACAAAGATTAAAATGATATCCAAAAACGCACTAGTATGACAAGTACTAGTGTAGTACTATGTGACAACCTAAATTATTTTTGTAAACATACAGTAAGCGCATCTATCTTAAGTTCTTCAGGCCTGTCTTAGTGTTCTGTTAAAAATGTCACGTAGGCTTGTCCTAAGTAAAATCTGGTCGAAACTGCGTTATATAACACGACAGCATATGGCCGTTTGAATTGGCGCTAAAACGCCTGTCTGAGCAATCTGTAAATTTTTGTTATAATGGCTTGTAGCGGGTAACGCTTTGCAAAATTTAACTTAAGAATTTTTGCTCATTTTTTACCATGGCTACCTTTGACTTAACAGATATAACTGCAAACCTGCCATCAGTTCAGTTTGAAAGTGCATTAACGGAGGAGCAGTATGCTGAAAACTATCTGCGAAATAAATGCCACAGTCTTTTATACAACGCCTGCGCACAATCTGTATATTTTGTGTCCTCACTTAACGAATTCAGGTATGCGTATGTCATTCTCGAACAGAGTTTATAAATAGGAAGCCTTTGAATTTATTCAGACATTTAATATTTTATCCATGTTTTTTACTCTGATTAGTGACTACATGCCTGCTAATAATACTATATTAACATAGGTGGCAAGTCATGCATATTGTACTAGGCATAAGTGCGATGCTTTAAATACATTTTTTAATCCAAACTGCTCAACTGAATGACATATTAAAGTCCCATTTTTCGCAAATATTTAGGTTGTGGTTAAAAAACTCGATAACAAATATCTAGTTAACAGTGCGAAAAGCTATTCCATAGTTCACTATGTCTTATTTATATTTTATTAATTTTTAACAACTTAACGCTTTTAGTTATAGTTGAAGTAGTGAGGTATTACATTTTTTGCACAAGCTCCACACACCGTCCAAAAGAAAATTTTTGTTCTAATATCTCATTTGCTTTTTTGTCAAATTATAGCCCTGTGTGTTTCTAGTCTTTAAAAGCATTCTATGAAATAAAACTTAATCCATCCTAAAAAATACAGGTATTTTGAAATTTAATTTAGTAAAATCAAAATCTTTAGTTCAAAAAGACATTGCTGCAATTGCCAGAGCACTGGGAACAGGGAGGTTGCAAGAGAGGGCAGCTGCCACCAGGCATTGAGATGGGGCACTGCTCCTTCTGGAATTTGAGATCATTTCTTAACCGCAAAATAGGAGCCAACCAGGGGAGTTCAAGAGGGCCAGATGTTCCGTAGTGAAAATGGGGTCCTTTTCCTGGATAAATCTTGTTTGAAAGTTAACGTCAAATGTAACTAAAATCAGTGGGACTCTTTCCCGTCGGGCAAGAAATGTTTCGTGGTCCCTGTATGGCAAAAACGAATAGTTCAAATCGATACAATATTTTTATTAGTCTCCAGCAGACCGAGCTATAACTCGCATTTTCCCACGCGCAGGGAGAACCGCCTGTTGGTGCTGCACCCGAACGATAAGAAGCTCTCCAACAAACTGCTGAAAGACATGCAGGCCAAGGAGCCGCTGCTGGTTGGCATCATCGGATTCGGACGGCTGGGCTCTCGGCTGGCCAACTTTCTGGTGCGCGGTTCAGGCCTAATGCCGCAGGAATTGAAGATCTCCACGAGAAGGCCTGAGCTGGCTTGTGAGTTCTACGTTGAACAAGGATTTTCTAGTAGCAGTGACTATTTTACTTTTGCGTAGCTTTGGATATCTCTGAGTAGCTCTGAGTAGTCCGTGAGTTAACTATGGCTTAGTCCGTAACTTTCCGTAGCGTTGAGTAGCTTTGCGTAGCTTTTTCCATGACCTGAGACGCTTAGTCCGTGAGCGGAGTAGCTTAGTCCGTGAGCGGAGTAGCTTAGTCCGTGAGCGGAGTAGCTTAGTTCGTGAGTTTAGTAGCTTAGTCCGTGAGCTGAGTAGCTTAGTCCGTGAGTTGAATAGCTTAGTCCGTGAGCTGAGTAGCTTAGTCCGTGAGTTGAGTAGCTTAGTCCGTGAGTTGAGTAGCTTAGTCCGTGAGCGGAGTAGCTTAGTTCGTGAGTTTAGTAGCTTAGTCCGTGAGCTGAGTAGCTTAGTCCGTGAGTTGAATAGCTTAGTCCGTGAGCTGAGTAGCTTAGTCCGTGAGTTGAGTAGCTTAGTCCGTGAGTTGAGTAGCTTAGTCCGTGAGTTGAATAGCTTAGTCCGTGAGCTGAGTAGCTTAGTCCGTGAGTTGAGTAGCTTAGTCCGTGAGTTGAGTAGCTTAGTCCGTGAGTTGAATAGCTTAGTCCGTGAGCTGAGTAGCTTAGTCCGTGAGTTGAGTAGCTTAGTCCGTGAGTTGAGTAGCTTAGTCCGTGAGTTGAATAGCTTAGTCCGTGAGTTGAGTATCTTAGTCCGCGAGCTGAGTAGTTAGTCCGTGAGCGGAGTAGCTTAGTTCGTGAGCGGAGTAGCTTAGTTCGTGAGTTGAGTAGCTTAGTCCGTGAGTTGAGTAGCTTAGTCCGTGAGTTGAGTAGCTTAGTCCGTGAGTTGAGTATCTTAGTCCGCGAGCTGAGTAGTTAGTCCGTGAGCTGAGTAGCTTAGTCCGTGAGCTGAGCTAGAATATTCATTCCCTCCTTCTGGTATCAGAAATGTGTCAGAATGGTGCTATGGGGAGAGCTGCAAAGCTGCAAGACATCATAGAGTACGCTTTCACTATCGCTTTGCAGCGGACCTGACTGCCAGAGGTTGTATCTGCGTGTTTGACAACGCCAAAGTTGCCTCCTCTGTTCACCTGCTGTTTCTGTGCTGCCCTCCGGCCGCGCTGCCCAGCGTAGCCGATGAAATTCGCGACCACCTGTCGCCTAGGACCATTGTGTACTCATATGTGACCGGCTACAGGTGAGCAAAGCTCCATCTGTGTTGGTACAGAGTGATGGAAAATCTAGAAATGAGATGTCTCTGTGGATCTTAATCTCGACTACTAAAGTATGCAAATTTGCTTCAAGTTCTACTAACAGTCATATAAAGCGTGAAATAACGTTTTCGTTACATTTTACCGCTTGAAGGGAGAGAAAACTACGCCAACTACTGGACCACGAGGCCCTGATTTGTCCGGCCTTCAGCTGCCGGCCGGCCCTCGCTTCCGTCTGGCCAATGTCGGCCGAAATGGTCGACCTGATGATGCGGCCAGCCACCGCTATGGCCGCCTGTCCAGTGGCGCCTCCAGCCAGCTCCCAGGATGAAGAAGACTGCGATAACGAGGTGCGTCTGATTTCGCACTCGGGGTGTCATGTTGTGTTAGGAGTTTTTAGAGTCTGAGGCGCTAATTACGAGCGTAAGCGCCTCAGAGGTGCTTGAGGTGCATTTCGTGTCAGATCATGGACAACTGATGCAGAATGACGCTACACTCGACTTTCTTAGAAATAAGCTGGAAGCCGGCAAGTAACGGATATTTGTCGTATCGTTCTGGACAGAATTCGTCTGTGGCGCAACCCCATTCAGCGCTATGCATTCTCCAGATCATACTAAAAGCACTGTCGATAGGACACATCTACATTCCTTACATCACTCAGCTCATTTCTAAGCAGCGTCCTTCTGCTTCCGCTGTCTATGTATCAGATTGTGTTAGCTTGGTGTGCATTTGGTTGCATCTGATGTCAGAGGTTTCAGTTTGGTGTCGGGGCATGAACCTGGGTGCCAAAGAGCTTCGATTTGGATGCCAGGGGGGGGGGGCGTCAATTCATATGTCACGACGACCCCAGCGCACTACTGCTGCCACAACCCCCCGTTCAATCTACGCGTCAGCCTGGAGCGTTTCTCCGCACGGACCCGAAGCTGATCACTCTGTGGATCTACTCGCTAGCCAACCTGTGCACGCTGAAGCGGCACACGGTAGACGAGACTCTGGCCATCGTCAATCACATCTGCGTGCGCAGCGCCATCAAGCCGGCTCGACCTACCGGCGAAGATGATGACGAAAAGCAGCTGCTGAATGAGGCGGCGGCTGCCGAGGCGGAGGCTGCAGCGGCCGCCCTGCTGCTTCAGCCGCGCGACCTCATCAGGGGTCTGGACGCCAGCGACGAGTGAGTGGATCCCCAATGGCTAGCCAAAAGATTCTATGGCTTTAGAGGCAGAACTGGCTCCCTCAGTGGGATTTCCAAGATTCCAAGGGTTTCACAATCAGGGGCACGATAGCTGAGGTGCTTTCGTTTAGAATCAGGTACGCCAGAACCAGGTGCGCCAGAACCAGGTGCGCCAGAACCAGGTGCGCCAGAACCAGGTGCGCCAGAACCAGGTGCGCCAGAACCAGGTGCGCCAGAACCAGGTGCGCCAGAACCAGGTGCGCCAGAACCAGGTGCGCCAGAACCAGGTGCGCCAGAACCAGGTGCGCCAGAACCAGGTGCGCCAGAACCAGGTGCGCCAGAACCAGGTGCGCCAGAACCAGGTGCGCCAGAACCAGGTGCGCCAGAACCAGGTGCGCCAGAACCAGGTGCGCCAGAACCAGGTGCGCCAGAACCAGGTGCGCCAGAACCAGGTGCGCCAGAACCAGGTGCGCCAGAACCAGGTGCGCCAGAACCAGGTGCGCCAGAACCAGGTGCGCCAGAACCAGGTGCGCCAGAACCAGGTGCGCCAGAACCAGGTGCGCCAGAACCAGGTGCGCCAGAACCAGGGGCATCAGCACCAGGTGCGCCAGAACCAGGTGCGCCAGAAACCAGGGGCGCCAGCACCAGGGTATTAGCCCCTTCTCCCCCTAGAAGAGACCCAACCTTTGCCGCAACCCCATTCCAACTGCAGGCACCTGCCACTCTTCGACCTGACGGAGATTTCTCAGCAGGCGACCTTCTTGGACGATCGGCTGCGTCGAGACGCCGCACTGAGGCGGTCGTTTGCTGACAGATTCTGCCAGCGCCTGGGCGCCGCCTGCACAAAGCTGAAGTTTCACAGCGGCTGACTGTCGGTTTTTTATTTTTTATCTTAACTGCATCCAAATTACGCTACTAATAGTAAACCAGTTTGATATTTATTCTTATTTTTATTGGAGCTGTTTTACGTTTCGTGCGAGTACAAAGTACGAGTAGAAATTTCAAGTAAGCAGAATTTTTTGTAAGTAAACCACCCAAATCGCTTTTTTCAGTTAAAATTTTCTCTTTTAGAACACGTCAAGTCTTCTGTTTAATTTTAAAACTTGTATCTCAGAATATAGCACTAACTGTGTAGGAAATCCAAAAGTGTAGTTTTCAAGTAAACAGCAGTCCCGAATCCCCAGTCCCGAATCCCCAGTCCCGAATCCCCAGTCCCGAATCCCCAGTCCCGAATCCCCGGTCCCGAATCCCCTGTCCCGAATCCCCGGTCCCGAATCCCCAGTCCCGAATCCCCAGTCCCGAATCCCCGGTCCTGAATCCCCAGTCCCGAATCCCCAGTCCCGAATCCCCAGTCCCGAATCCCCAGTCCCGAATCCCCAGTCCCGAATCCCCAGTCCCGAATCCCCAGTCCCGAATCCCCAGTCCCGAATCCCCAGTCCCGAATCCCCAGTCCCGAATCCCCAGTCCCGAATCCCCTGTCCCGAATCCCCAGTCCCGAATCCCCAGTCCCGAATCCCCAGTCCCGAATCCCCAGTCCCGAATCCTCGATCCCAAATCCTCGATCCCAAATCCTCGATCCCAAATCCTCGATCCAAAATCCTAGATCCCAAATCCTCGATCCAAAATCCCAGATCCCAAATCCTCGATCCCAAATCCTAGATTCTGGGTCTTGTATTCCGCACCCTTGTTTGAAAGCGGTGACCAGAAGTCTCATGTGACGCCCCATCCACAGCCATGTCTGCAGACCCCTTGGACAGCGGCGCAGGCGGTGGCAGTGGCGCCCTGCGGATGAACCTGAATCGGCGCCAGCGAATGGAGATTGACCGCGACTGGCGCGACGTCAACTGGCGCGGCCGAAGCGCAATCATGGCCGATCGGGTTGGCCGAGCGCGCCGCGCAGATCTCATGGCCGACATTGAGCGCAAACTGGCGCCAGGCTACGCGCCGCCAAAGAAGCCGCGCCAGCTGCCCCAGCAGCAGCCGCAGAAGCCGGGAAATTTGCAGGTGCTTCTGGCAGGTAAACCGGCCGTCTCTCCAAGAAACCTGGCGCCGCACCAGCCATCCGCGACAGGTGCTGCGCCATCCGCCGCCGCAAGCATCGCCGCGCTGGCCGAGGCCAATCGGATCTCCCAAGACCCGGTCGACAGCGAAGCCGCCAGCGACGATGCGGGAGAGAACAGAGACGCCGATATCGGTTCGCCGCCGCCCCTGCAGCAGCCGCGGACCGCCTCGCCGCCGCCGCGTCCTCCGGCGATCATCGCCAGCCAGGGCGCCGTCCGCCAGGCGCCGGTGGCCATCAAAGCCGAGCGGCCGCCGCTGCCGCCGCCGACAGCGCAGAAGCAAATTAACAAGAAGAAGAAGAAGAAATCGCTGGTGTCGAAGTCGCTCTCAGCCGTCGATCCGGGCGCAGCCGACGCGGCGGAGATGGAAGCGGCGGAGGGCAAGTCGGAGCAAGCGCTGTTGGAAGAGGCTCGAACCCTGGCCCAGCTGACTCGCCGGGATCCGGCGCCGCCTCTCCAGTCGCCGGAGGAGGCGACAGCGGCGCCATCAGAGCCAGCCGCCGATTCTCAGCAGCGGCCGGCCCAGCAGTCCCTGGCTCCGCGCAGCATCAACCAGATTCTGAGCAGCATGCAGGAGACGGGCGGCAGGCTGCCGCCTACAGCGGCGGATCGCCAGATCGAGCAGCTCATGCGACGGTTCGCCGAACGTCGAGGTGAAGAGTTTCACGGTTTCGAAGACGATCAAGAAGCCGAGGAGGCGGCCGCTGCTGAGGCGGTGGCCGAGGCGGCTGTAATCGCTGAGGCTGAGGCCGCAGCGACTGCTAAGAGAGAGTCGGAAGAGGCGGCTGCTGCTGCTGAAAAGGCAGGACCAAAGTCGGTGCAGGCTGAGCTGCAGCTGGCCGAACTGATGGAGGTACGGCTCGTATGGCCTTGTCTATTTTCTTTTAATTGTGGTAGTACGCGAATCAGGTCCACAGTGGCTTTTGTTCCGCAATTGTTTCTTTGATGACGCCTTAGAGATTACGCCTTTTTAAACTGTAACAACTTTTGAACCAATCAAGACACAGTCGTGAAACTATATAGAATTAAACAGTAGTTGATGAGAATTTAAGCTGAGCTGAATTGAGCTGAAATACTTGTTACAGTTTGAAGTTGGACGTATAGTTACTTCTGTCGACCATATGCATCCTCTTCCAGCCATCCCAAATTCCTAATGTCTTCCTTGACAGGTCTTCCTTTACAAAATTTGTCTTTATAAAATCGCTTTCAAGCCTTCCTGATCGCCTTAAGACAGGGGTTGGCAAACTTTTTTAACGTAAGTGCCGGATCGATATAAAATCTAGCGCATGACTGCGAGCTAGTGAGAGGAGAGGAGAGAAGAGAGAGGCGAGATGGGGGGAGAGATGAGAGAAGGGAGAGGGAAGATGAGGGAGAGAGAAGAGAAGGGAGAGGGGAGATGAGAAGAGAGAAGAGAAAGGAGAGGAAGATGAGGTAGAGAGGAGAAAGGAGAAAGAGGAGGAGTGGCCCGCGGGCCGGAATCTGCTGACCCTGCCTTAATGTTCATCCGATCGGCCCCCGATGGTATCCTTATTCAAGCCTTTCTGAACAAAATGTTCACTGCATTCAAGGAAGATAAATGCCTATATTTCTACTAACAGTAGCCTAAATATAACCTTTAACTTTTCATTGTCACATTCTTTTTTAAAAGGAGTCGCGCCAAGCCGATGAACTGACAGATTTGAAGCTCGAGAGCCTGGAAGATCGGCTCACAACGGCGAGGTCGGCGCTGCGATCTGGTCGATCTGCCTCGACGTCGGCTAGGACGCCTTTCATGACTAATAGAGAGGTGAGTGCATTTTTTTCTTAATGGACTTGCGAAAATTGTTTTACCAACGGTTAGCGAGACAGGATTCTTGAGTTTTTAATCAGCACAGCATGCTATAATTGCATGTACATGTAAGGTCACTATAAGTGCAGCAATCGGTTTGGACTTTTCCGTTGATAGCTGATAGCTGAAAACCAGAGCTCAGTCCCGCCCCCCCCCTCCGTCGACCGTCGTTGATAGCAAACCCTGGACTTTGCGCTTTTTCCGTATACAAAATGTACTAATTCGTAACGCCGGAGTGTCAGGCTGATTTCCAATTGTTTGTTAGACCCGTTATCTTTCCTAGACTAAGGCGGTGTTTATTATAGTTCTTATCAATGCCCGTGCCAGTGCCCCGCTTATCTAATTGAAAACAACTTCGCTTTTTTCAAGCGCAGTGTCCTTGCGAGACCCTTAATTAGAATTGTTTAGTGCTAGCTTGATTATATTGTAGAAATTACTTGGGTAGTATAGACGGACAGACCACGCGGGGGCAACATGCCCCTGCCTGATCACGCTTGAACTGCGTGACGTCTAAAACAGGTTGTCTGAATTGGTAGACTTTCAATTTGGTTAGCAGTCGTTTAGTACGTAGTCGTAGGTTATTTTAGAACCTTGTAACGGGAAAATTTCTCTATTCAATTGGTTTAGGCGCCGTTTTACTAAACATTTGAGCCAGTCAGATGAGTCAAATGTAATGTATTTTTATCGCTAGAAATTTTAGTTTACACAGATATGCACAAGAGGATTAATTTTTACAGTGGAAGACTGAGCGTAAGTTTTTTGTAAATTTTACAAGGCTAGGTAGGACATTGAAAAATTGACTACAAGAAAGTCATGAAGAATCAGGAGTAGAAGTATACGCAAAATTTTGAATTTAACAAGGGAAAACATACTTCTAACTTGGAAGTTCAGCTTAAGCAGACCAATGCTCCCTAACCAAGACTGATGCAAGCATTGAATTGTTTATACACGAATATTCCGCGATTTTATCATTACGCAAAACTAATTAATCACAGAGGAAGTCAGAATGATTTTCTAAAAATCAATTGGCTTGATTCGCAGTTTGTTTTAAATTGTTATTCAGTCTTCTAATTTCTAGGAAACACGCGGAGAATCAAAGATAGAAGAGTAATACCCGATCCAGATTAGGTGAAGCAAGAGGAAGAAATCAAATCGCTAAATGCAACGCTACAATGAAGAGAAGTTAAATTTTAAAGTCCGTCTGTTTTAAGAATCGCTAGCTGAACTCATCGAGTAGCTCCGGCAGCCGGCGCGCGACGACGATGCGGCGGACGAAATCGACGAGGCCCGACTGCGAGACGAGGCCCGACTAGACGGCGAAGCCGGCGACGAGGCGACCAACCGGCCGATGATTGGCAGGCCGGACAGCAGCATGAGCGGCAGGCCCAGCAGCAGCAGGCCAGCCAGGGTTTTCATGCTGGGGTTGCTGTTGCTGCTGCTTGCCTTGGATTTGGTGGCCCGTCGAGCATTCGGAGACGCTGACTGCTGCTGCTGCTAAAAAGTAGTGGAAATGAAAAAAATCCGGATTTTAGTTATAGTTTAGTTTAGTTATAGTTAACTGCTAAATATAGTTTGAAGGCAAATTAAAATTTCAATCAATTAATTAGGACTTACCATAGAACCAAAGCAGACTCGCAGTATGAGCAACGGCAGGTATCTGACGAACTGGTACAGGCAGCAGACAGAGTAAACGGCTACAATCAAGTTGCTGTGCTGGCCGTCGCCAGATGATCGCTTCTTTCTTGTTGAAGACGAACTGCCACAATCAGAATTAGAGTCTGCCTGCCTCTCTGTCCTATTGCTGTTGGTGGTCTTTGCCTGCTTGCTGGCGGTTGACTCGCCTCGGTGGATGACAGTGAACGAAGGCGGCGGCGGTAGAAAATCCGCCTCTGTTGAAGGTATCGAATTTACTAGCGTCAGCGTGGCGGCCATTACTGTATACTGCTGTACGAGACAGAGTGGCACAACAGATCTGCAGCGTTTGCGAGAAAATCAAAATGAATATAGAAATAGGTTTTAGCCTTGGCCGTATTTATATCCAGACAATAAGCTCCCCCCTCTCTTTCATTCCCCCTGTATATAACGTTATGTCATGCACAGCCCTCGTGTGCCATTTGCGACCTACGTGTTTGGAAATGCGGGGTTGGGTTGGACGAGCGGCGACCGAGTGAGATAGAGATAAAGAAAGAGAAGTAAAGGCCGCAGCAATGTACAGTGGGAGAGTCAGGGATTTCCCGCGTGACGGGGAAACCCCTCTCCTTCCTGCCATATCACTAGCTTCTTATTCATTCCACCTCCTCGTGGGCTTTGCTAACAGCCAATGAGAGAGCGGCAGACCTTGAGTGAGGAGAGGGGGTACTGGCTGTTTTGACTGACTCCCCTGGCCGTCATGTTTAGCCACGATGGTACTTGAATGTACTTTTTAAATTGCTGATAGCGCTTTTCCCAGCTTAGCTTTCTCAATTATCTTACTTTCCAACTTTGCCAGTTAATTGTAGTTTAAAGCAATTTGAATAGGGTCAATGAAATGATTGGCAGGTTAAGTTAGATAATAATATAATTATCGGGGGTTGCCCCCGGTACTTGTTTTGTCAAAATATTATTTTTTGTTATGCATTCAGAATCATTTTCTGTTTAAAATAACATGTTCAAAGTGAGCAAATCAATTTTTTTACTCGAAAAGTAAGTGGGTTGTGTCCATTAAAAAAATCATAACGACAAAATGGTATTTTTTGAACATAAATGACAACTGTTTTTAAAAGTACAAAATAGTATTGTATCGTTACGTAGTATATTAATGCAATGATAGGGGTGTACTGATCTACTACTCCTACAAGTAAATCACTGGTGGAACTAGTAGTATGATAAAAATAGCAAGATTGCACACTCTCCCTTGAAAAAAATAAGGTCCTCGAGTTGAGCCGCCTGCCCGCCGAGGTCTCTATCACGGATGTCGTCAGCGTCCAGGGTCGTCATGCGACTATGTCACAGAAGAAACCGACGCAGCCGGGGCGCCCCGAGGAGGCGGCTGACAACACGGGCCCGGCAGTGTACATCGAACCGATGATGCCAACTTCAAAGCCGGACATTCACTCGCTCTGTCTGAAGGACGACACCGATTGGCGTCGCACTGAGCCGGCTGAGCGTCGGGACCGGAAGGAGCGCCATCTGCTGACGCGTCTACCAGCAGCGCCGTTACAGGCGGAGCCGACGATGCCGACAAAGTCGCTATCAGACGCCGAGACAGCCGGCGTAGATCGGATCATGAAAGAAATTGAAAGCTACGAAGCCTGGCAGAAGCGCGCCATGGAGGCGCTCCGACAGCTGCAGGCTGACGAGGCCGAGGAGGCCGCCGCCGCCGCTGCCGGCGTCGACTTAAACAGCCGTCGGACTCCCCAGCTGGAGCTGGTCGGCAGTCGAGTCCAATTTCTCGGCCAGACGGCTCGCCGAGTCGACATGCTGGAGCCGCCGCCGCCGCGAGCTCAGGCCGGGCCGGAGCAGGTCCGAGCCGCTCTGTTTAAACAGTACGAGAGCGCGCTACCCTCGGACGAATTCGGAGCAGTCGGCCGCGGATTCAGTCCGGTCAGCGCTAATGCCGAACGGCGTCAACGCAACGGCACCGACTTTACTGGCACCGGCGCGGCGGCGGCGGGGGCTGCCACGGTTGGCTCCGCGAATGGCGACGTTGTTGAAGGAATCGCTATGACCGACGTTGTCGAAGTGGAAGAGGGAGCGCTGACCAGGATGAGGTGAAGAATCAGTTTTGATTTTTTCTTCTGATGTCGCTGGCGACCCCTGAGTTTCAGTCTGGCGCCAAGGAGAGCGCCCCGCCCACCAAGGAAAGTGCCTCCCCCCAATGAGAGCGCCCCGCCCCCCAAGTAGAGTGCCTCCCCCCAAGGAGAGTGCCCCGCCTTCCAAGTAGAGTGCCTCCCCATGGAAGCGCCCCCCCCCCAAGGAGAGCGCCCCGCCCACCAAGGAGAGCGCCCCCCCCCCAAGGAGAGCGCCCCCCCCCTAGGAGAGCGCCCCGCCCACCAAGTAGAGTGCCTCCCCCCAGGAGAGCGCCCCGCCCCCAAGTAGAGTGCCTTCCCAAGGAGAGCGCCCCCCCCAAGGAGAGCGCCCCGCCCACCAAGGAGAGCGCCCCCCAAGGAGAGCGCCCCCCCCCAAGGAGAGCGCCCCCCCCAAGGAGAGCGCCCCGCCCACCAAGGAGAGTGCCTCCCCCCAATAAGAGCGCCCCGCCCCCCAAGTAGAGTGCCTCCCCCAAGGAGAGCGCCCCCCACCCAAGGAGAGCGCCCCCCCCAAGGAGAGTGCCCTCCAAGGAAAGCGCACCCCGAGAGCGCCCCCGCCCTAAAGAGAGCCCCCCCCAACGTGAGCGCTTCCCTTAAGAAGAGCTCCCCTTTCTAATAATGAGTTTAACAAAGCCTTTCTAACGGAAGAAGGTTATATCTAAATGTCATGCAAATCAAGAATCCAAAATTTACTACGAGTACACTACCGAACTTCAGGCTGCAAAATCGTCTAAGTCGAAGCATTGAAAGGCTCAATGCCGAGTACAGAAATGAAGGCGGCGTTGAAAGCTTCTTCGGTGAGCCATTGGTTTGTCTGAGACGGTCTTTCTACTGTAGAGTCTTAGCTGACATCCTACATTTCTAGGACTTAGAAGACGAAACAGGCCCTTACAGCCAACCAACGATAATCCTGGACCTTCAAAATAAACTCCACTTTTCAGGCCTCAGACGGAGCAGTTCGTTACCAACAGTTCATCTGGACGAAGAAGACAATCTGGTGCTGAATCTGGACTATAATTCCATAGAGAAAGAGGTAAGCTTTGCGGACGGAACTATTCAAAACTTTGAGCCACTTTCTGTGGCCCATGAAGTCTCTAAAGCAGGGTTCGGCAAAGTCCGGCCCGCGAAGCCTTTCTACCCGGCCCTCGGGTCCTTTGAAACTTCACAATAGCAATCCGGCCCGCTTAAGGTTTGCGTCTCTCCCAGCTCCCTTATTTTTTCTCCTCTCCTCCACTCTCAGCTCCTCTCCAATCTCCCTTCTCTCCTCTCCCCTCACCTTCCCTCCCCTCTAACTTCTCTCCCCTCATCTCCTCTCTCCTCTTCTCTCCCCTCATCTCCTCTCTCCTCTTCTCTCCCCTCTCTCCTCTCTTCTTCCCTTTTCTCCTCTATTCTCCCTCTTCTCTCTTCCCCTCTCTGGTCCGCAGTCATGCGCTAGATTTTATATCTGGCCCTTAAAAAATTTTGCGGTCAACCCTGCTCTAAAAAGTCTAATTCGAGTTCATCAGTAGCAACATCTCGATCCTCAATCCTAACTTGAATTTTGTTTCAGCTTCAGGCCCAGACGCGTCTGATGGTAGAAGAAGAGAATCGAGTCAAACTAAATGAGGCGAGCCAATCTGCTGAAGAGCAGCAGCAGCAGCAGCAGTCCGAGCAGGGAGAAGGTGTACAAGAAGGCGAGCGAGCCGGTTCCACGGCCGGCGGCGAAGAAACGAGTGCCAAAACTGATGCCCCACGCTCCAAAGTGCTTCAACAACTGGCGATTAAAGGTACGTTAACGCGTGAAAAACAAAGGGGTTTTAGTAGAAATGATATTCACGACAAGGTGGCCGGGAAGTTGTCGTGAATTCGCAGCCATGAGGGCCAACCCCCAAGGCGCAGACAGTGTACGTGCCTGACGATTGATCAAGAAAGTCAAAGTGCCGCTGTTCATCCTGTGAGAGCCTGTGTATGAGTGTGTGCCTGCGCAAGCCTCCTACAGTTATCATTAATATCATTATTATTAATATCCTACCGAGAATTTTACCTGCAGCATCAGAATGGAGCTCAGAAACAAACCGACTGACTAAAAGCAGCAAAACGTCATTTGAAACTTTGCAATAGCAATCCTCAAGTAATGCACAATCGTTTAAGGTTCTCTACGGTCTTCTAAGCTCTTTTCTCTCTTCCATTCCTTCTCCTTTTCTTTGAGTTAATTTTATGAGCTAAACAAATCAATCTGATTAAAATTGCCAATTTCAGAGCCCGAACCGACGCCAGCTCAGTTGGCTTTGGCGGCGGGCAGAAAATACGTGATTTTGCCCAGACAGTAAGTGTGTGAAATGCGTACATTGTTTGCTGCTATTTTACACTTGTGATACCAATCTATAATCGCTTGTAATTGCTTGTCTGGCCCATAGTGACTCAGTTGTGCAACCTTTTCAGTAATTTAGGGCGGCAGATATGCCGGTAATTTACCCCCGACGCCGGTCCAACGGTCAAAGGTGGCTCTCGCCTAAAGCAGAGATACCTTATCTTGTTATGGCCACTCTTCACGCGTGCCTCACTCATAGGGGCTGCTTTGTTTGAATCCAGTTTGTCCTGTCCTCTTTGCCTGCTTTTATCTGCCTGCCTTCTATAGTGGCGCAATACGTATTAACTCGCCTCTATTTAGAATCTATTTTCATTTCCTACTTTCCCGTGTCTCTTCTAGAAGAATAGCGGGCGGCAGTATTAACTTTGCAACCTTTGCTCAGCCCGTGAAATCGAAGCATACGGGGGTGTGGTCTGAGCCACACCACTCGATCAATAATCATAGCAAATGACCTACACTTGTCATTGAGGTCATGACAAGTTCGCGGACTTTTGGGCAGTAAACAAGTTTTTCGGAATGTGTTACGGGGTTTTAGTTGAATGCTTGCTAGGAACAGCGTTCTAAGAAAATGAACCTACCCGTTAATACGTGTAAAAATTTTTTTTTAAAAGTAAAATTGAGTTTCTCTGCAATCACCCTATAGTAAGAATTGTCAATAAGCCAATTTTTTCAGCAGTATTCTATAATTCTAATTCGATGCCTACTATAAGTAGTTTGAAAACTTCTTGTCTTCCAACAACTATAAGCCTTGCTATCAAGTCACGCGAGGTGACTGGTGAGTGTCCTGACCCTATAGATCCGGATTTGAATGACTTGTCGCTAGCAAACTTTGAACTTTGAACTTTTCTTACACAGTTTTTCAGCATTAATCATATAAAATATTGCCGTCTGATAGAATATAATTCACTGTTTCAAAGCGTGAAATCTGTTGGAAAAGTACCCGAAACTTCTCTATTAATTAAAAAGGCGATGTAGAGACAGTGCAAATTAAATTTTCAAGAAATTCTAAAAAGGTAATGCCAAAATTATGAGAGCCTACATGTATTTTAAGACTTGCGTCTTAGAGAACAGCTAAAGCCTTCGTGCCTCTGATTCTAAAGTACAGTTTAGAGTGAGCATGCGGTGCCACGTGTGTTCATGAACGGAGCTCACTGTGTTATATTAGTGAAGGGAGATCATTGGCCCTTCCAGTCATCATGAATTAGGGTCATTGCCCTTCCAGTCATCATGAATTGGGTCATTGCCCTTCCAGTCATCATGAATTGGGTCATTGCCCTTCCAGTCATCATGAATTAGGGTCATTGCCCTTCCAGTCATCATGAATTAGGGTCATTGCCCTTCCAGTCATCATGAATTAGGGTCATTGCCCTTCCAGTCATCATGAATTAGGGTCATTGCCCTTCCAGTCATCATGAATTAGGGTCATTGCCCTCTCAGTCATGTAAAGAGGTCATTGCCCCCTCCGCCATAAAGGGAGGTCATTGACCTATCAGTCATGTAGGGGGGCCATTGCCCTCTCAGTAATGTAGGGGGGTCATTGCCGTCTCAGTCATGTAGGGGGGCCATTGCCCTCTCAGTCATGTAGGGGGAGCATTGCCGTCTCAGTCATGTAGGGGGGTCATTGCCGTCTCAGTCATCTAGGGGGGTCATTGCCCTCTCAGTCATGTAGGGGGAGCATTGCCCTCTCAGTCATGTAGGGGGGTCATTGCCGTCTCAGTCATGTAGAGGGGCCATTGCCCTCTCAGTCATGTAGGGGGAGCATTGCCGTCTCAGTCATCTAGGGGGGTCATTGCCCTCTCAGTCATGTAGGGGGAGCATTGCCCTCTCAGTCATGTAGGGGGGGGGGTCATTGCCCTCTCAGTCATGTAGGGGGGGGGGGTCATTGCCGTCTCAGTCATCTAGGGAGGCCATTGCCCTCTCAGTCATTTTGTCCCTAAATGAAGCCATTTCACGATAAATGAGCAAAGAGAACGCTCCCGCGTCACGGAGACAGACGATTGTGTCCCCATGAAACTGAGAAACTGTCATTCCCTCATCCTAACAGAGTGCAGCAGGCGCAGCAGCAGCAGCAGCTGATGCGGCAGCGGCGCGGTCTGGTCAGCATGGCTCGCATCGACGCTATCGAGCGTTTCCTGAACGAGCCGGCGAATCAACTGGCCCGGCGCGAGTCCCTCGACTCGGTCAAGAAGCCCGCCGATTGGGAACTGCGAGTGCCCAAGTGAGCTTCGTTTATTAATTTAAGCACCAGCTCTTGTTAATACTATCAGTAGGCTAAATAGCGAATTGCGACTAGAAAAATTCTACTTGCTCACAACTGCAAACTATTTCGGCGATTCGAAAGTTCGGGCTTATGAAAAGTACCCCCGTTTATTTTTTTATGCAGACGGATTCGATCCACACGTCGGCGGAGCCTGCCGCTGAATCTGAGGGACGATTTTCCGGCTTGGGCAGCTGAGCACGGGTACCGGTGAGCACCGGTTTGCATAAATTTTGGCCAATTATGATGCAGCGAGTCTTCATTTGCAAGGTTAAGGGGGCTATGAAACTTTCCTTTGTAGCTCTTTAGGGTGCTAAACTTCCATCCAATGTCCATCTTGCATTGGCGCCAAATTTTCCTTTATCACTCTAAAATGGCGCCAAACCATCCTTCATCACTCTAAAATGGCGCCAAACTATTTATATTCACTCAAAATGGCGCCAAACCATTTATATTCACTCAAAATGGCGCCAAACTATTTATATTCACTCAAAATGGCGCCAAACCATTTATATTCACTCGACAATGGCGCGTAACCATTTCTATTCGCTCAAAAATGGCGCCAAACCATTTATATTCACTCGACAATGGCGCGTAACCATTTCTATTCGCTCAAAAATGGCGCCAAACCGTTTACCTTCACTCGAAAATAGCGCCAAACTATCCTTCCTCACAAAAAATGGCGCCAAAACATGCTTCCTCACTCGACAATGGCGCCAAACCATTTATATTCACTCGACAATGGCGCCAAAACATGCTTCCTCACTCAAAAATGGCGCCAAACCATTTATATTCACTCAACAATGGCGCCAAACCATTTCAATTCACTCGACAATGGCGCCAAACCATTTCTATTCGCTCAAAATGGCGCCAAACCGTTTATCTTCACTCGAAAATAGCGCCAAACCATCGTTCCTACCTCACAAAAAAATGGCGCCAAAACATGCTTTCTCACTCAAAAATGGCGCCAAACCTTCTTTCCGCATTCGAAAATGGCGCCAAACGATGTTCCCTAGCCTGTACAGGCGCCAGTAATTACAAAGTAGCCGATCTCTGCAACCTTCCCAGCGGAGACGGCGACCCCCGGGACTGGGTGCCGGCAGTCTGGGACCTCTGGTTTGACGAAGTCTACCCGCCGAGTTCACGCGACGGCGATCGCGAAGTCGGCGCCGACGCCGCCGGTGGCCAGTCGCAGAGGCAGCCGCAGCGACAATGGACGGATTCGGCGACATCGGATTCTGCCGTAACAGACGAACGCGCGCTGTTGAATGACCCGGAGTTCGCGCGAGTCCGTCACGACTCGGACAGCAGCTCGGAGGCGCCGTCCGAGCATCCGGTCCAGTTGCCGGAGAAAATCCCGCCAGCTCTGGACGAAATTCCTGAAGCCGATCGGGAAACTGCGGCAGCCATCCTGGAGCAGGAGGTGGCCAAGCTGACTGCCGACATCGAGGCTGCTGAGCGGCTTGAGAAGCTGCCGAGTGCCTTTCAGCTCTGCCGACGGGGTGCCCTGAGGCGCAAGGTTGGTTGACTGCGCTTATTTCTAACAGCATGTTCGTGCTGTTACACATTCAGGTGCTACCTGTTACACATTCAGGTGCCATCTGTTACACATTCAGGTGCTATCTGTTACACATTCAGGTGCTACCTGTTACACATTCAGGTGCTATCTGTTACACATTCAGGTGCTACCTGTTACACATTCAGGTGCTATCTGTTACACATTCAGGTGCTACCTGTTACACATTCAGGTGCTGCGTATTAGACATTCAGGTGCTATCTGTTACACAATCAGGTGCTGCGTGTTAGACATTCTGGTGCTGCGTGTTAGACATTCTGGTGCTGCCTGTTAGACATTCTGGTGCTACCTGTTACACATTCTGGTGCTGCCTGTTACACATTCAGGTGCTACCTGTTAGGCAGATGTTAGTCAGGTCGGGGTGCAGCCTTCGTGAGAAACAGGCTTCAAAAGCCTCGAATTCCGAATTGGGATGCAGAATTACTCAGCCTGTGAATCCGGCCGATTTCTCCTAAATCAGCCATCCCCCGCTTCCTTAACACCGCGGCATTTCGTCTCAGTGCCAGGCTTTTCCGTCTCACCGGCTCTGCTCAGTAAAGACGGCTTTTAATTAAAGGCGCGTCAGCGAGCAAGCCGAGCACACGGGCCTTGAGCTTGTCTTTGAGCTTTGAGCTTGTCTGCAGCTCGCTCAGAGTCATATACTCTCTGTGGGAGGAACCGAAGACGCCCGGGCGGTTCTCAATCCGTTTCCCTCCCGCTCGCCGTCTCCCCTCCACCCCCGCAGCGGCGCCGCGCCTTCTCCTGACTTGATCGGCAGCGTCTACATTCCCTCCCTGAGTCCTCGAGCGCCCGATAATCCCGACCTACCATTTAAATCCCTTCGATTCTGCTGGGGGAGCGGGCTTCAGGCTATAGAACACTCTGTCTCTGTCCTATTGCTAGAGTTAAATCTTCTCACGAAATTGTTGAAAGCAGGAGTGATATTACTGATGACTGCATGCTGACTTGATCTGTGCACCCTGCCCTTAGAAACTCGACGCTTCTATGCAACCTATTTATGACTTCACACTCGGGAATCTCAACAAATAGCAATCTCACCCTCTAGTCTAAAATCTCACCTTCTAGAATCTCACCCTTTATAATCCTACCCTTTCAAATTTTTCCTGTAGAATCTCACCCTCTAGAATCTTACCCTCTAGAATCTTACCCTCTAGAATCTTATCCTCTAGAATCTTACCCTCTTGAATCTTATCCTCTAGAATCTTATCCTCTAGAATCTTACCCTCTTGAATCTTATCCTCTAGAATCCTACTGTCTAGAATCTTACCCTCTTGAATCTTATCCTCTTGAATCTTACCCTCTTGAATCTTATCCTCTAGAATCCTACTGTCTAGAATCTTACCCTCTTGAATCTTATCCTCTTGAATCTCACCCTCTAGAATCTTACCCTCTAGAATCTTACCCTCTTGAATCTTACCCTCTTGAATCTTATCCTCTAGAATCTTATCGTCTAGAATCTAATCCTTGAATCTCATCCTCTAGAATCCTACTCTCTAGAATCTGACACTTTAGAATCTCACTCTTTAGAATCTCACCCTTTAGAATCCCACCCTTTAGAATCTTATCCCCTCTAGAATCTCACCCTCTAGAATCTCACCATTTAACAGCCCAACCTTAAGAATCTCACCCTCTAAAATCTCACCCTCTAGAATCTTACCCTTTAGAATCTACCCTTTCGAATCTCAGCCTTTAGAATTCCATCCTTTAGAATCTCAACCTTTAAAATCTCAGCCTTCAGAATCTCACTATTAGAATCTACAGAATCACACAACCTACAGACTTACAAATTTTTAAGAGATTCAATTATAACAACCCTCGTCGCACCCGCAGCTGGGCTACTTACGCGGGGCTCGAGAAGATCTGGACAGGTGCATCGGTCAGGAGCCCCGGTACCTGGATGCTTACTGGCACCGACACCTGCTGAAGGTGCTTGAGAACCGCCTGTCCGGGGCTCTAGATGACTTGAACGTGTTGCTGAAGCACACCAAAGATAACGCCAGCGCCTACAAGGCCAGGGCTGAAATCTATCGCAAGAAGAATGACGTCACCATGGCTATTATAAATTACGGTCAGGCCATCAAGCTCAACCCGAGCGATGCCGACTGCTACCACAAGAGAGCTGGACTGTACGAGAAGGTGACTGCTCAGTCTCACAGTTGCATTTGCTTTGACTGGGATTCACTGCGAAACACTTATTTCTCTTCTCTCTTCCAGTTCTCTTCTCCTCTCCTCTCCTCTTTTCTCATCTCCTCTCCTCTCATCTCCTCTCATCTCCTGTCCTATCCTCTCCTATCCTCTCCTATCCTCTCCTCTCCTCTCCTATCCTTTCCTCTCCTCTCCTCTCCTCTCCTCTTCTAGTTCTCATCTCCTCTCTTCTAGTTCTCATCTCCTCTCTTCTAGTTCTCATCTCCTCTCTTCTAGTTCTCATCTCCTCTCCTCTCCTCTCTTCTCCTCTCCTCTCCTCTCCTCTCCTCTCCTCTCCTTTCCTCTCCTCTCCTCTCCTCTTCTCTCCACTCCTATCCTCTCCTCTCATCTCCTCTCCTCTCCTCTCCTCTCCTCTCCTTTCCTCTCCTCTCCTCTCCTCTCCTCTCCTCTCCTTTCCTCTCCTCTCCTCTCCTCTCCTCTCCTCTCCTCTCCTCTCCTCTCCTCTCATCCCCTCTCATCTCATCTCATCTCATCTCCTATTCTCTCCTCTCCTCCCCTCTCCTCTCCTCTCCTCTCCTCTCCTCTCCTCTCCTCTCATCTCCTCTCCTCTCCTCTCTTCTCCTCTCCTCTCCTCTCCTCTCCTCTCCTCTCCTCTCCTCTCCTATCCTCTCCTCTCCTATCCTCCCCTCTCCTCTCCTCTCCTCTCATCTCCTCTCCTCTCCTCTCTTCTCTTCTCCTCTCCTCTCCTCTCCTCTCCTCTCCTATCCTTTCCTCTCCTCTCCTCTCCTCTCCTCTTCTAGTTCTCATCTCCTCTCTTCTAGTTCTCATCTCCTCTCTTCTAGTTCTCATCTCCTCTCCTCTCCTCTCTTCTCCTCTCCTCTCCTCTCCTCTCCTCTCCTTTCCTCTCCTCTCCTCTCCTCTTCTCTCCACTCCTATCCTCTCCTCTCATCTCCTCTCCTCTCCTCTCCTCTCCTCTCCTTTCCTCTCCTCTCCTCTCCTCTCCTCTCCTCTCCTCTCCTTTCCTCTCCTCTCCTCTCCTCTCCTCTCCTCTCCTCTCCTCTCCTCTCATCCCCTCTCATCTCATCTCATCTCATCTCCTATTCTCTCCTCTCCTCTCCTCTCCTATTCTCTCCTCTCCTCTCCTCTCATCTCTTCTTCTCTCCTCTCTAGTGCTGCGCCACTCCAATCATACTCAATGCAAAATGTTCTATTTTCAGCGAGGCGAGATGCGCTTGGCCCTGGAGGACTACTCCATGGCTAGCAAGCTGAGTCCGGACAAGACGGACGCTTTGTTTAAGCACGGATTGTACTACTTCCAGAATGAGTAAGCGGCTTATCGCGTTTAGTAACTTTCCGGATTTAGACGGTTTTTTGATGACGTCACCACGTCCTCAAACGCATTTTTTATTCCGAGATGATGGCGTCATTTTTTTTCAAAAGATATGACGTCATTTTCCCCTTTAATGGTGACGTCAGTCTGTAATTTTATGCCTGTGTCATTCTCCTTGTTCTGTGAGACGTCGTTTTCAGATGCTATGCCGTCACGTTGAGTCTTAGATGATGACGTCTTTCTTCTCATTTCTGTTATGCGTCGCACTTCACAGACAGTGGCAATTCGCCATCAACGACTTCACTGAGCTGCTCACCCGCGATCCCAAGGACTCTCGCGCCTACACCTACATTGGGCGTTGCTACGCCAAGCTGCAGCAGATGATACCCGCTGTGCAAGCGTTCTCATCCGCCATCCATCTCAATCCGTACAATTGGATCGCCTTCTATCACCGAGGCCGCCTGCTCAGGCGAGCTCAGCCTGATAAAGCGTTGCGCGACCTGTCAATCTCAGTGATGCTCAACGAGGACGTTGAGAATGCTATGGCTTTCATGTATCGGGGCATTCTCTACTGCGAGATGGACAGGTGAATAACTGCGCGAATTGAAATTACAGCCAATTAGAAACCAGTCAGTGTGAATGTTCAAATTCTTCTAGCCAATGTTCATTGGGGTAGAGAGGTAAAACTCCAGCCAACCAGAGACCAGCCAGTGTGAATGTGCAAATTCTCCTAGCCAATGTTCATTGGGGTAGAGGGCTAAAACTCCAGCCAACCAGAAACGAGCCAGTGTGAATGTGCAAATTCTCATACCCAATGTACATACACATGTAGGGGTGGTGCAGTAAAACTCCAGCCAATCAGAGATCCGAAATCGGTTTACTAAACGTAACTAAAAATAAGGAGTGTTTAAAAATTCTGTTAGAAACTGACAGCAAGGTGACGTCAAATGGCACAATTTCAATCGAATTTCAATCCAGACCAGAAGATGCCATTCCGGATTTCGAGACCCTGGTCCGTCTGAGACAGGACATCCCCTGCGCTCACGTCAACCTTGGGCTGGTCTACCACCACACGGATCGGCACCACCTGTAAGCTATCCATACCACGCCTTGGAACTGATATGATTAAACTTGAATTTCGTTTTACTTAGCTCGCATGGACCGCTTATGCTTCCGCAGGGCGATTCATCACTACAGCGCCGCAATCAATGTGGACCCGACCTACATCCGGGCAGTGCGTTGCCGAGTTGACGCCTTCGTAGCTATGCGAGAGGTTTGGAAAATTGCTTGGAAAACGAATTCATTAATTATTCATTAATCTCTTGGATTGTTTTGTTTGAGCAAAATCAAATTCATCCCAGAATTAATTTGTAACGTCTGTGAAGCTGTGAAGTTGGAAAAGTACAATCTAAAGTAACATTTTTCTACGCATTAGTGTGCACATTCTCAGGGGTCCTTCTCGCATAGGCCTCTGGCCAATACACAGGCAATTTGTACTCGAATTTTCAGTACCGCAACGCCCTGCTAGACATAACTCGGTGCATCCACATGAACCCGATGGACCCGTCGTACTACATGGTCAGGGGCGAAATTCTTCTCAAGATGGGCAACCTCGACATGGCGGCCTTCTGCGTGCGGTAAGTCATCCAAACTGACGTCTGAATATTGAAGCCTTATTGAACTCAAGCCTCAAGCCTCAAGCCATTTTATTGTCTTCCAGTCTGACCATCCTGTGAAATAGCATCGTGACTCAACTATAGCTTTGTTATGCCATAGTAAGGCTTGAGGATAAATTTTCTATAAAATTACTTGTCGCTACTGAATGTGACTCTGACTAGCGCAGATGTCAATTCACCGTTTATAGGCACTAGTCACTCGCTCTAATTACTCGAAACTAATGAACGTATTATATTCACGCATAATGACATTTACGTTCCATGCCATTTGACTCTCAAAGTCTTTCACTCTCACTCTAACTACAAGAGTTCAGTCTCCGGTGTCACCCATCACCCGTTGCTTAATCCTCCTCTCTCGCCAGCCACTCGGCCGCAATGAACCACGGTCGCCGGTCGGCAGAAGGCGCCAGTCCCACTCAGCGAGCTCTTGTGCTCAGCTTCCTCGGCCAGTTTGACGAGGCCATCAGGGTGCTGGCAGAGGAGGCTCGGTTCAGGCCCGGCAAGGACATCCTGTTCCTGCTGGGCAAGACTCAGATGAAGGCCAAGCGGTTTGCTGATGCGGCTGGCAGTTTCCAGGAGTGCCTGGAGATTCTGGTAAGATGGCTGCTCGTGTGAATTTTTTGTTTGCTTGTTAACCCATGACAAACAATTGACTCAAAGTTTAGTATTTTACATTGAGTTTGAGCATTGAGTCTGAGCATTGATAATTGAGCATTGAGTCTGAGCATTGATAATTGAGCATTGAGTCTGAGCATTGAGTCTGGGCATTGAGTCTGAGCATTGAGCCTGGGAATTGAGTCTCAGCATTGAGTCTGAGCAATTGATAATTGAGCATTGAGTCTGAGCATTGAGCCTGGGAATTGAGTCTCAGCATTGAGTCTGAGCAATTGATAATTGAGCATTGAGTCTGAGCATTGAGCCTGGGAATTGAGTCTCAGCATTGAGTCTGAGCAATTGATAATTGAGCATTGAGTCTGAGCATTGAGCCTGGGAATTGAGTCTCAGCATTGAGTCTGAGCAATTGATAATTGAGTATTGAGTCTGAGCATTGATAATTGAGTATTGAGTCTAAGCATTGATAATTGAGAATTTGAGTCTGAGCATTGAGTCTGAGCATTGATAATTGAGAATTTGAGTCTGAGCATTGAGTCTGAGCATTGATAATTGAGAATTTGAGTCTGAGCATTGAGTCTGAGCATTGATAATTGAGAATTTGAGTCTGAGCATTGAGTCTGAGCATTGATAATTGAGAATTTGAGTCTGAGCATTGAGTCTGAGCATTGATAATTGAGAATCGAGTCTGAGCATTGATAATTGAGAATCGAGTCTGAGCATTGATAATTGAGAATCGAGTCTGAGCATTGATAATTGAGAATCGAGTCTGAGCATTGATAATTGAGAATCGAGTCTGAGCATTGATAATTGAGCATTGAGCAAACCGAAGGCGATGCTATCTCAGGAGTCCATTCTATTCTGGGATAATTTTTTCAGAAAAAATCCGCATACAAGTTCGATCGGGTAAAGCCACAGGTTTTCCTCATTTCTAGCCAACTGCTGGCCTTTTTTAATTGCTGAGACTGGTTTTGATCGTTCTTTCATTCGACTAACATCTATAGCACTAATCTATTCTTCAGCGTACTTTCTGCTAAGATTATTTTTCTCAAATTTTTAAGCTGACAGAATTCAACACCGTCAAGTTGTATTCAACGACTCATTTGGAAAGTTCTGATGTTCTTCTACCAAGTGGAATTTTCCCGCTTTGAGAATTTTTTCAGCCATGAGGGCCAACCCCCAAGGCACAGAGAATGTACATGCCTGACGATTGAAAAGTCAGCTCCGCTGTACACCCTGAGTGAGCGAGTGTGAGCTGTAATCAATTCTAGATCTGATCTGTTCACTTATAGAAAACTGTTTCTTTTTATTAAAATTTTATGCGATCAACTCAAGAATCCATCACAAACCTGACTCCGATTTCGTGTGCTTTGCAGAAGCCTTGGGGTGGCGACAAAAAGCTGGTGTGGCCCAAAGAGGCCGCCCAGGTGCACTACCTCATCGGCGACTGTCACACGGCGCTGCAGAACTACGGAGAAGGGCTGGAGTCCTACACTGCCGCTCTGGCCATCGACTCCGGCTTCGCTGATGTGAGTCACTGCTCTCTAAGTCAGAGTTTTTTTGGGTCTGCAGCGAGTTACATGTAGCTTTTGTACGATTTAGCAGCTCATTGTAGACTACCCTTATCTACTGTACATTGTAGACAATCTACTGTACATGGTAGACAATCTACTGTACATTGTAGACAATCTATTGCACATTGTAGACAATCTACTGTACATTGTAGACAATCTAATCTACTGTACATTGTAGACAATCTAATCTACTGTACATTGTAGACAATCTAATCTACTGTACATTGTAGACAATCTATTGCACATTGTAAGCAATCTACTGTACATTGTAGACAATCTACTGTACATTGTAGACAATCTACTGTACATTGTAGACAATCTAATCTACTGTACATTTTAGACTATCTACTGTACATTGTAGACAATCTATGCACATTGTAAGCAATCTACTGTACATTGTAGACAATCTATGCACATTGTAAGCAATCTACTGTACATTTAGGTAATTTACTATAGAACATCTGCAAAAGCTGCAGACAACAATCAGATAGACTTGACAGTCTTTTACTTACAAGCTCTTACATAATGAGAAAATTAGCCATTTCCATTTGCAACAGGAAACCTGATGATGCTCAAGCCTTGTTTGCATGGCTCCCCGGCCAGATCCAGTTTCCATTTATTAAATTCTGTAAAAAAATCTAGAAAAAATGTTGTCTAAAAATAGCTACAACTAGCTGGTCGGTTTGTGGACTGAGAAAGGGCCCCCCTCCCCTCCTGAATTCGACGATAAACAGAAAATGGCGTCAGGTTTCGGGAAATCACCAGCCATGGTTAATCCGATATTTTTTGACGATGGGAAGTCGGCGCTTAACTGGGTCTATTTTGGCTCTGAATTTTTCCCTGCTTAGATTTTAGCTTGCAATTTGATCTTCTGTTTGATGTTGCTCCGCTTTGGTTCAATAGACAGTCTGCTGGTTTAAATAAACACCCATCCAAGTCTTCATTCTGCTTGCATAAACACCCTTTCAGATGCTCTAGTTGAATATAAACACCCTTTCAGATCCTCTATTTGAATAAACACCCATCCAGATCCGCTAGTTGAATAAACACCCTTTCAGATCCTCTAGTTAAGTAAACAGCCCCTTAGGTTAAATAAGCACCATCACAGGTCTGTCAGGAGTGTTTGCTATCGAGTGTTTAATATCGAATGCCTGTATTTAAATTTTGTTGATCAGTTGCCAAGCCAACCCGCCAACTGCAGGGCTTTTACCACCGCGGCCTCTGCCGGATCCTGATGAAGCAAGCCAAAGGTGTCCAGGACCTGAACCAGGCGCTAGCCATCAACCCGGCGATGTACCAGGTCTACCTGTCCCGGGCGGCTCACTACGCCTGCGAGGGTCGCTACAGCAAGGCCGTCCTGAACTGCAACGAGGCCCTTCGACTGCAGCCGCAGTGCGTCCGCGCCCTGCTCTACCGCGGCTCCATCAAGTGCCGAATCCGAGCGTACGGCCTCGCCGTAGACGACCTGACCCGGGCCATCGCCGTCGACCCGACCTGCGCGCTGGCCTATTTCAACCGGGCCGTCTGTCACGGCGAGAGCCGCCAGCCGGACCTCGCCCTGCGCGACTACGGAGTCGTGCTCATGCTCAACGACCGCCGGCTGCGCTACCGCACGCTGGTGAACCGCGGCCTGCTGTACCTGACCTCCTGCAGCGATCCGGAGAACGCGCTCGGCGACTTCCTGCTGGCTGCTCGCGACCGGCCAAACGATGAGCGACTTCTGCACGCCATCGGCACCTGCTACCACCGGCTGCGCCGCCTGCCGCAGGCCGTCCGGGCGTTCAGCCGGGCTCTGGACGCAAATTCAAACTTCTACGATGCCTACATCGGCCGGGCCAACTGCTACCTGGACTTCGGCAGCCCGCGCAGCGTCCTGTTCGCCAGGCGCGACTACGAGCGCGTCCTGATGAGCGACCCGCGCCACCTGGCCGCCCGGGTCAACCTGGCCTTCAGCCTGCAGATGGACGGCCGCATGCGCGCCGCCTGGGACCAGCTGAGTGCGGCCATCCGCTTCCAGCCGGACTCGCCGAAGCCGTGGGAATGCCGCGCTGTGGTCTCGCTCCAGATGTCCAACCTGGACGGCGCTCTGGCCGACGCCAACGAGGCTGTGCGACTGCGGCCTAGCAGTGCAGAGAGTCTGGTGACGCGCGGCGTTGTGCAGCAGTGCGCCGGCGACCGCGTGTCGGCGATGCGCGACTACCAGAAAGCGATCCTGGCGGAGCCGAGCTTCTCCCTGGCCTATTATAACGCCGCCAACGTGTACCTGCAGCAGCGCCAGTACCATCAGGCGCTGCGCTACTACGACTCCTGCATCCGGCTCAATCCCGCCGACGAAGGTGCTCACAACAATCGGGCTCTGACTAGAGGCCTGCTCGGTGACGTGGACGGAGCTCTGGCCGATGCTAGCCGGGCCATCGAGCTCAGCCCGCACATGGCGCACGCCTTCTTCAACAGGGGCAAACTGGCCGTGCGAGCTGGGAACTTCGACTCGGCTGAGGCCGATTTTAGCGCTGGTAGGTGCTGAGTCTGCGTGCTTGCTGAGTCTGAGTGAGTGCTGAGTCTGCGTGCTTGCTGAGTCTGAGTGCTTGCCGAGTCTGAGTGCTTGCTGAATCTGAGTGCTTGCTGAGTCTGAGTGAGTGCTGAGTCTGAGTGCTTGCCGAGTCTGAGTGCTTGCTGAATCTGAGTGCTTGCTGAGTCTGAGTGAGTGCCGAGTCTGCGTGCTTGCTGAGTCTGAGTGCTTGCTGAGTCTGAGTGCTTGCTGAGTCTGAGTGCTTGCTGAGTCTGCGTGCTCGGTGAGTCTGAGTGCTTGCTGAGTCTGCGTGCTCGGTGAGTCTGAGTGCTTGCTGAGTCTGAGTGAGTGCTAAGTCTGAGTGCTTGCTGAGTCTGAGTGAGTGCTGAGTCTGAGTGCTTGCTGAGTCTGAGTGCTTGCTGAGTCTGAGTGCTTGCTGAGTCTGCGTGCTTGTTGAGTCTGCGTGCTTGCTGAGTCTGCGTGCTTGCTGAGTCTGAGTGCTTGCTGAGTCTGCGTGCTTGCTGAGTCTGAGTGCTTGCTGAATCTGAGTGCTTGCTGAGTCTGAGTGAGTGCCGAGTCTGCGTGCTTGCTGAGTCTGAGTGAGTGCTGAGTCTGAGTGCTTGCTGAGTCTGAGTGCTTGCTGAGTCTGAGTGCTTGCTGAGTGTGCGTGCTTGCTGAGTCTGAGTGCTTGCCGAGTCTGAGTGCTTGCTGAATCTGAGTGCTTGCTGAGTCTGAGTGAGTGCTGAGTCTGAGTGCTTGCTGAGTCTGAGTGCTTGCTGAGTCTGAGTGAGTGCTGAGTCTTAGTGCTTGCCGAGTCTGAGTGCTTGCTGAGTCTGAGTGCTTGCTGAGTCTGAGTGAGTGCTGAGTCTGAGTGCTTGCCGAGTCTGAGTGCTTGCTGAGTCTGAGTCAGTGCTGAGTCTGAGTGTTTGCTGAGTCTGAGTGCTTGCTGAGTGTGCGTGCTTGCTGAGTCTGAGTGAGTGCTGAGTCTGAGTGCTTGCCGAGTCTGAGTGCTTGCTGAGTCTGAGTGCTTGCTGAGTCTGAGTGCTTGTTGAGTCTGAGTGCTTGCTGAGTATTGATTGTGTCCTGTGTCAGGCCTTTTTGTGCACAGTAAACTACTCTTGCACTGCAGTAGCTCTGCGTCACTTGTCCCCGTGTATCTTCTATTGCATCGTCTGTTCCACTTGCTTCTTGGTGTTTAGTTTCGAAAATATGATTCCGAAGCAGAGAAGCTGCAAGATCAAAATATGCAAGCCTTTCTTCGCTCGAAGAAAAACACTAAGTGTCCGGGCAGAAAATAATACACTTGGGAGGTAATCGGGGCATTTTTTCGACTGGGGAAAATTACAGCCAGGGAAGCTGAGCCTGAGGTTTGTGCTCCGGGCCGCAGCTGCGATCAGAGCTGTAATAACAGGGATGAACCTGCTTGCCACTGTCCAAAGCTGGGCATTTATCCCCGTGGCTATGACTCTCCGAATCCTCATCCTTAAAAATTGTCTTCCCGCGTTGCTTCTCATTTAGCAGCAGATTTCGAGAGTCCCAATTAGTGCGAAGTGGCAATTTTGCTGCTCAAAAATATGGGATGCACTCAAACCCTTTTCTGTCTCAGTTGATTGAGCCTTGCAGGTCTCTTTTTGCCTTTTTCTCTTTGAATTATTCTTGTGGATTAGCCCGCATCCTTTGTGCAGCGAGTGACTGACGGGATGGTATTCAAGACCTGCTGCGATGGAAATGCTTGCTTCACAATTCCTAGCATCTATAGCACCCCAATTTCCAACCCCTACCCAAGAATCGATAAAACACCCCGATTTCTAACACCTACCCTAGAATCGATAAAACACCCCGATTTCTATCCCTTACCCCTAGAATCGATAAAAAAACACCCCGATTTCCAACCCCTACCCAAGAATCGATAAAACACCCCGATTTCTAACACCTACCCTAGAATCGATAAAACACCCCGATTTCGATTTCTATCCCTTACCCCTAGAATCGATAAAAAAACACCCCGATTTCCAACCCCTACCCAAGAATCGATAAAACACCCCGATTTCTAACACCTACCCTAGAATCGATAAAACACCCCGATTTCGATTTCTATCCCTTACCCCTAGAATCGATAAAACACCCCGATTTCTATCCCTTACCCCTAGAATCGATAAAACACCCCGATTTCTATCCCTTACCCTTAGAATCGATAAAACACCCCGATTTCTATCCCTTACCCCTAGAATCGAGAAAAAAACACCCCGATTTCTAACACCTACCCTGAAATCGATAAAACACTCTGATTTCTATCCCTTACCCCTAGAATCGATAAAAAACACCCCGATTTCCAACCCCTACCCAAGAATCGATAAAACACCCCGATTTCTAACACCTACCCTAGAATCGATAAAACACCCCGATTTCGATTTCTATCCCTTACCCCTAGAATCGATAAAACACCCCGATTTCTATCCCTTACCCCTAGAATCGATAAAAAAACACCCCGATTTCCAACCCCTACCCAAGAATCGATAAAACACCCCGATTTCTAACACCTACCCTAGAATCGATAAAACACCCCGATTTCGATTTCTATCCCTTACCCCTAGAATAGATAAAACACCCCGACTTCCAACCCCTACCCAAGAATCGATAAAACACCCTGATTTCTATCCCTTACCCCTAGAATCGATAAAACACCCCGATTTCTATCCCTTACCCCTAGAATCGATAAAACACCCTGATTTCTATCCCTTACCCCTAGAATCGATAAAGCACCCCGATTTCTATCCCTTACCCCTAGAATCGATAAAACACCCCGATTTCTATCCCTTACCCTTAGAATCGATAAAACACCCCGATTTCTATCCCTTACCCCTAGAATCGATAAAAAACACCCCGATTTCCAACCCCTACCCAAGAATCGATAAAAAACCCCGATTTCTAACACCTACCCTAGAATCGATAAAACACCCCGATTTCGATTTCTATCCCTTACCCCTAGAATCGATAAAAACACCCCGACTTCCAACCCCTACCCAAGAATCTATAAAACACCCTGATTTCTATCCCTTACCCCTAGAATCGATAAAACACCCCGATTTCTATCCCTTACCCCTAGAATCGATAAAAAACACCCCGATTTCCAACCCCTACCCAAGAATCGATAAAACACCCCGATTTCTAACACCTACCCTAGAATCGATAAAACACCCCGATTTCGATTTCTATCCCTTACCCCTAGAATCGATAAAACACCCCGATTTCTATCCCTTACCCCTAGAATCGATAAAAAAACACCCCGATTTCCAACCCCTACCCAAGAATCGATAAAACACCCCGATTTCTAACACCTACCCTAGAATCGATAAAACACCCCGATTTCGATTTCTATCCCTTACCCCTAGAATCGATAAAACACCCTGATTTCTATCCCTTACCCCTAGAATCGATAAAACACCCCGATTTCTATCCCTTACCCTTAGAATCGATAAAACACCCCGACTTCCAACCCCTACCCAAGAATCTATAAAACACCCTGATTTCTATCCCTTACCCCTAGAATCGATAAAACACCCCGATTTCTATCCCTTACCCCTAGAATCGATAAAACACCCCGATTTCCAACCCCTACCCAAGAATCGATAAAACACCCCGATTTCTAACCCCTACCCTAGAATCGATAAAACACCCCGATTCCTAACCCCTGCCCCTATAATCGATAAAAGAAACCCCGATTCCTAACCCCTGCCCCTATAATCGATAAAAGAAACCCCGATTCCTAACCCCTGCCCCTATAATCGATAAAAGAAACCCCGATTCCTAACCCCTGCCCCTAAAATATATAAAAAACACCCCAATTTCTAACCCCTACCTCAAGAATCAATAAACACCCGATTCCTAACTCCTGCCTCAAGAATCAATAAACACCCGATTCCTAACCCCTGCCTCAAGAATCATTAAAACACCCGATTCCTAACCCCTACCTCAAAAATTAATAAAACACCAGATTCCTAACCCCTACCTCAAAAATTAATAAAACACCAGATTCCTAACCCCTACCTCAAGAATCAATAAACACCCGATTCTTAACCCCTGCCTCAAGAATCAATAAACACCCGATTCCTAACCCCTACCTCAAAAATTAATAAAACACCAGATTCCTAACCCCTACCTCAAAAATTAATAAAACACCAGATTCCTAACCCCTACCTCAAAAATTAATAAAACACCAGATTCCTAACCCCTACCTCAAAAATTAATAAAACACCAGATTCCTAACCCCTACCTCAAAAATTAATAAAACACCAGATTCCTAACCCCTACCTCAAAAATTAATAAAACACCCGATTCCTAACCCTACCTCAAAAATTAATAAAACACCAGATTCCTAACCCCTACCTCAAAAATTAATAAAACACCAGATTCCTAACCCCTACCTCAAAAATTAATAAAACACCCGATTCCTAACCCCTACCTCAAAAATTAATAAAACACCAGATTCCTAACCCCTACCTCAAAAATTAATAAAACACCCGATTCCTAACCCCTACCTCAAGAATCAATAAAACACCCGATTCCTAACCCCTACCTCAAAAATTAATAAAACACCCGATTCCTAACCCCTACCTCAAAAATTAATAAAACACCAGATTCCTAACCCCTACCTCAAAAATTAATAAAACACCAGATTCCTAACCCCTACCTCAAAAATTAATAAAACACCCGATTCCTAACCCCTACCTCAAAAATTAATAAAACACCAGATTCCTAACCCCTACCTCAAAAATTAATAAAACACCCGATTCCTAACCCCTACCTCAAGAATCAATAAAACACCCGATTCCTAACCCCTACCTCAAAAATTAATAAAACACCAGATTCCTAACCCCTACCTCAAAAATTAATAAAACACCCGATTCCTAACCCCTACCTCAAAAATTAATAAAACACCAGATTCCTAACCCCTACCTCAAGAATCAATAAACACCCGATTCCTAACCCCTGCCTCAAGAATCAATAAACACCCGATTCCTAACCCCTGCCTCAAGAATCAATAAACACCCGATTCCTAACCCCTGCCTCAAGAATCAATAAACACCCGATTCCTAACCCCTACCTCAAAAATTAATAAAACACCAGATTCCTAACATCTGCCCCTAGAATCAATAAAACATCCGATTTCTAACCAATTACTCTGAATATGAATAAAATTCGATATAAAATTCCGATGGTCTCGCCTTGCCCTTCATTGCAGCCCTGCTAATCCAACCCGACGACCCCGTGGTGTTGAAGTCACGGGCCGACTGCCTCGGCAAACTCGGGAAACGCCAAGCGGCCATCGAGGACTACAAGCGGGCTGTGCAGCTCACGGATCGATGAAAATATTCACGAATCGAATCTGAATTTGCCGTTTTATTTACTTTGTTAAACTTCAGTTAAGGTGGCTTGACAATTTTTACAGTCCAGTAGCTTATTGACCGTAGTTACATATACACACAGATTTGGGACTTCGTTGTTAAAAAAGAAGATTTTTTCAAGATTGTGATATTTTAATTTTCTAGCAAGGATTGAAAATCGAGAAAGATTTATGCGTTCAATGGCCTTGCTATATAACTTGCTATTTTTATTAAGTCTATATTTAGGGTAAAGCAAAAAATATATATTAACCTTTTTAACTGTTTTTAATAACTCACTAATTTTCTTAATTTTATTGAGACTGATGCAGCTTGTGCATATTAAAGTAGTAAACTGGCTACAGACAAGCCACGGTAAGGGGAAAGGTTATGGTTAAAGGATTAAGGTTATTTTTAGGTCCAGGCTTTCTAGGCTTGTCTAGGGTTAGGTCTTGGTTTGTCTAGGGTTAAGTCTAGGGTTATCTAGGGTCAGGTCTAGGGTTATCTAGGGTTAGGTCTAGGCTTGTCTAGGGTTAGGTCTAGGGTTATTTAGGGTTAAATCTAGGGTTGTCTATTGTTAATTCTAGGGTTGTCTAGGGTTAGGTCTAGGTTAGGGCTAGGGTTAGGTCTAGGTTAGGGCTAGGGTTAGGTCTAGGTTAGGGCTAGGGTTAGGTCTAGGTTAGGGCTAGGGTTAGGTCTAGGTTAGGGCTAGGGTTAGGTCTAGGTTAGGGCTAGGGTTAGGTCTAGGTTAGGGCTAGGGTTAGGTCTAGGTTAGGGCTAGGGTTAGGTCTAGGTTAGGGCTAGGGTTAGGTCTAGGTTAGGGCTAGGGTTAGGTCTAGGTTAGGGCTAGGGTTAGGTCTAGGTTAGGGCTAGGGTTAGGTCTAGGTTAGGGCTAGGGTTAGGTCTAGGTTAGGGCTAGGGTTAGGTCTAGGTTAGGGCTAGGGTTAGGTCTAGGTTAGGGCTAGGGTTAGGTCTAGGTTAGGGCTAGGGTTAGGATTAGTGTTAGGGTTGGCCCAGAGTATCTAGCTATCGGCATGCACATATTTACGCACTGTACTTCAATGCATGCGCCAGACATGGAGATCGAAGAGGGCGAGCCGGTCCAGCTGACTCAGCATGCGCTGTTCGATCTGATCCAGCGCGGCAGCTACAGGGCGATGATCGACGCCCTGGACAACCGATCGCGCACCCGCCGGAGGTGATCGCCCAGCTGATGTCCGGTCGCAGCGAGCTGGGCAAGTCGCCACTGGACACGGCAGTCTTCATGTGTCGCCAGGAGATCGTCAAGGACCTCGTGTTGAACCGCGGCGCCGACGTGAATGCCACCAACGCAGAAGGCTACACGGCGATGCACCTGGCCGCGGCCTGGCGCAACGCCGAAGCCTTGAAGATCATCTACGCCCAGGGCGGCGACATCCAGCGCTGCAGCCGGTTCGGCGAGCGTCCCATCGAGGTGGCTCAGCGCTACGGCAACTCCGAGTGCGTCGACTTCCTTCAGTGGGCGGAGGCCCGCGACGCGTTCGCCGCCGCAATCCGGCAGATGCGGGAGACGCTGGCGGACACGGAGAAGCTGCAGGGCCGGCTGAACAAGGACGAGAGAAAGCAGGCGGACCTGGCCTGCACGGAGCGCGAGCAGTGGCTGCAGGGGGCGCAGGACGCCACAACGCAGAATTTCATAGCCATGCGGCTGGAGCTGGAGGACCAGTTTGCTCCGATCTACATCAAGCTGAGCGAGCCGCTGCCGGAGAAGACAAAGTGATGGACTTGATGCCTGCTAATTGCTAAGTTGAATAAGTTGGCCCGCTCTCCGCACTGCAGGCGTCTATACAGTGTATACATGTGCATGAATTTGGTGAAATATTGTTATTAAACTACAGCCATCATTTTATTCCTCAATCATAGGCTTACTGTTCTAATTCCTAGATACCTAATGATTCCCGGATCCCTAATGACTCCCAGATCCCAATTATTACTCCCAGATCCCTAATATGTCTCCCAGATCCCTAATATAACTCCCAGATCCCAAATATCCCTCCTAGACCCCAAATACCCATACCAGATCCTCAACCAGAGAGTGCACATTGCTAACAAAGATTGATGTAGGAGTAATTAAACTTTTTACGGTTAACATTAATGAACAACTGACCAAAATCGAAAATTAAAAAAATATCTTTTTTACAACAGGTTTAGCGTTTTGCTTTATTTTTTATTCCTTATTTTTGCTTAGAATTGCATAAATTCTAAGGCCCGAAAGCCCATTGAGAGACGCGTGAATCAAACGAAGTTTTTCAGTCCTTTGGATAGGGATTAGGTTTCCTTTTTTAGCTTTCTCTTTTATAATTTAGAATCAGAAAAACAGCTGCTTTTGTGCAGGTAGTTCAAGTATAATCTCAACTCAAGCTCTCGGGGTTTTCATATCGTTGCTTCTGACACCTTGGCATTCCATTCTTTCCCCTGACATCCCGCACTGTCTCTTCTCTGGCACTCCATTCTTTCCCCTGACATCCCGCACTGTCTCTTCTCTGACACTCCATTCTTTCCCCTGACATCCCGCACTGTCTCTTCTCTGACACTCCATTCTTTCCCCTGACATCCCGCACTGTCTCTTCTCTGACACTCCATTCTTTCCCCTGAGATCCCGCACTGTCTCTTCTCTGGCACTCCATTCTTTCCCCTGACATCCCGCACTGTCTCTTCTCTGGCACTCCATTCTTTCCCCTGACATCCCGCACTGTCTCTTCTCTGACACTCCATTCTTTCCCCTGACATCCCGCACTGTCTCTTCTCTGGCACTCCATTCTTTCCCCTGACATCCCGCACTGTCTCTTCTCTGGCACTCCATTCTTTCCACTGACATCCCGCACTGTCTCTTCTCTGGCACTCCATTCTTTCCCCTGACATCCCGCACTGTCTCTTCTCTGGCACTCCATTCTTTCCCCTGACATCCCGCACTGTCTCTTCTCTGACACTCCATTCTTTCCCCTGAGATCCCGCACTGTCTCTTCTCTGGCACTCCATTCTTTCCCCTGACACCGCATTATTTTCTCTGACAATTCAATCTTTCCTCTAAGACTTTATTCTTTACTTTGACATTCCTCTCTCTCTCTCTTTCTCTCTCTGACAGTCCATTCTTTCCCATGACACTCTGTGCTCTCTTCCGTCTGATGCAGATGTCTTGCTTGACTTTCATTCGATCCTTCTTCCCTTTGTAATTCCCGTAATACTCGCATACTGTGGACCTGCTAATTCCCCAATCGGCTTACCACATTCACCCGCTAATCGCTTTGATTGCTGATGACGCCAAAGTTTTGGTTTTGAATGCATGCGGCAGTCGCGCCCACTCGAGTGAACAATGTCGGGTACCGCAGGCGCCCTAGAAGCTGCCGGCAGCTTCCTAGTGAACACGTGCGGCCAGATTGAGAGCGCAGAGATTCCGCACTACGATTACATCTTCATCATGTACCAGTTCGTGCACGGAGAGGACTGGGAGCGGGTGCTGGGACTTGAGGAGGCCGTGTCGCAGCTGTCCAGCAAGTCAGACGATGTCAGAGGCCTGCACAACTTTGCTATGCCAGTTGATGTCACCTGGAAGGCCACCAATCCGCACGGTTGGCCCCAGCTGGTGATCACGGCGCTTGGCACAGACGTGTGGGGCACGCAGGTGGTCAGGGGCTACGCTGTGTGCCACCTGCCCATGCAGGCGGGCCGTTGCGTCAAACGGATCCCGCTGTTTGCGCCACAGTCTTCGTCGTTGTTCAGCTCAATCCAGGGCTTCCTGCAGAGCGACCAGCCGCACTACACGGACCCGAAGATACTCGGCCAAGGCCAGGGCCGCCAGGTGACCCGGGTGCGCAGTCTGGGTCACGTCAATTTGACTTTTAACACCTGTCTGAAAAATCTGAGGACTCTGGGCTACCAGACAACCAGCGCAGAGGTCGGAGCTGCTGTCACCTCGTCAGGCATCGTGTGAAGTTGGCTGCTCACCACTCAGGAGTGAGTACTGCTGGAAGTAAGACTTAGTAATTATTAGTAAACTTTAGTAACCAAGCTGATTCTTACCAGCAGGTGCCCCAAGGTAGCTTCATCGTTGCTGAGTAAA
>NIVC01001966.1:97500-217463 GCA_002269645.1 Macrostomum lignano
TTTCCCTATTCCCCGATTCCTCAATTCCCCGACCCCCCAATTCCCCGATTTCCCAATTCCCTAATTCCCCGACCCCCCAATTCCCCGATTTCCCAATTCCCTAATACCTCGATCCCCCAATTCCCCGATTCCTCAATTCCCCGACCCTCTAATTCCCCGATTTCCCAATTCCCTAATACCTCGATCCCCCAATTCCCCGATTCCTTTAAGTTCGAATTCGCCAAATCCCCAATTTAGCACACCAGCCTCTCAAACCCCTTGCCACTCACAAACCCATTGCAGCTACGTGACCCACGAGAAGGGGTCATTCGGGTACATCCAGTGCAACCAGCTGGCTGTGATGATATTCAGGGCGGGCCTCTAGCATTTTTGTTGAGACTCCCGCGCGCTGCTCGACAAAATAATTCTGTTTTCAGCATTCTGTACGAAAATTAAATTAAAATAATTAACCAAGCAAGGCAAGCTTTAATTAATAAATGAAAGGCAGAAAAGCATCAAATCATTTTTACGATTAATTTGCATAAATAAATGACAGTTAGCTACTCACAGTAGAGAAAATAGTAAATTAATTCACATGCTTATTTTTGTGATTTTTTCGATTTGAAAGAACCAGAATTCTGGGGGCAAGTTTGAAGTTGAACAATTTTAAGGAAGACAGGCGTGAAAGGAAGCAATCTCTCGGATAAGTGATGCAGAATGAAGCTGCACCTGCAAATTCTGCAAATTTCACTGGAGGCGCAAGTTGCATCAGCAAGATAGAAAGTTTTCATTTTTTGGGTCCCTAAATTGACAATATCTCTCACACAATTCTGAACTATATGTATATCTTGCCAATGCAATTTGCTATGAAACCTGCAGTGAAAATCACGCACAATGGGCATGACATGATACCTGATACATGATAATACATAGCCGACACATAGATGCAGTTAACAAGAAATGTTTATCTATTGATTTTAATCCATATATCTGGGTACAGTAATTGATAGCTTATCTGTGGTTTTTCTGAGATGTTTAAGCTTAAAAAATGTCACTGTACATTTAGTAGCTAACTCAGTGGTCTCAGGTCATTGAGTTGACTGTTCAGGCTCGTATCTGCTTATATATTCATTTCGTCCCAGACATTCGGAAGAAATTGACGATTTAGCCCGAACCCCAAGTGAGAATCGCCCCGAACCCCATCGGAGAATCGCCCCGAACCCCATCGGAGAATCGCCCCGAACCCCATCGGAGAATCGCCCCGAACCCCATCGGATAATCGCCCCGAACCCCATTGGAGAATCGCCCCGAACCCCATTGGAGAATCGCCCCGAACCCCATTGGAGAATCGCCCCGAACCCCATTGGAGAATCGCCCCGAACCCCATTGGAGAATCGCCCCGAACCCCATTGGAGAATCGCCCCGAACCCCATCGGAGAATCGCCCCGAACCCCATCGGAGAATCGCCCCGAACCCCATTGGAGAATCGCCCCGAACCCCATTGGAGAATCGCCCCGAACCCCATTGGAGAATCGCCCCGAACCCCATTGGAGAATCGCCCCGAACCCCATCGGAGAATCGCCCCGAACCCCATTGGAGAATCGCCCCGAACCCCAGCGGATAATCGCCCCGAACCCCATTCGGAGAGAATCGCCCCGAACCCCATCGGAAAATCGCCCCGAACCCCATTGGAGAATCGCCCCGAACCCCAGCGGATAATCGCCCATTTGTGCATTGAGGTGTGGAGAATCAGAACAGCAAGTCTGGAGTAGCCGATGTCGACCACTGCTTCTGCTGTTGCAGATTCTGCTCCTTAGCGCTCTCTTGCTGCTTTAGATGCGCATCAGCGGCGCCACCGGAGCTGGCCGGCTTTCTGGAGCCCCACTGGAATCCGGATTCGCTCGCTAGCTTGGCCTGGTAACTGCCAATGTCCGCTGCCGCCGCTGCTGCTGGGGTGATGGAGAAAGATTGAATTTAGTGGTTGAAGCAATGCTGGAGCTTTAAAACGGCTCGAAGCGCTGGTGAATGGAAAAATATGATTCTGGTATAACCTGATATAGTATACGACCAATGCGTTAGTACTAGTGGTTTCTATTCTTCCTCAAACCTGGTTCTATATGCTTTCGTTTCTATCCTCTCATTCGTTCGTTTCTATCCGCTCTCCCTCTTCTCTCCCTCCCCTCTCCCTCCCCTCTCCCTCCCTCTCTCCCTCCTTCTCTCCCTCCTCTCTCCTCTCTCCCCTCTTCCTCCTGTCTCCCTCCCTCTCTCCCTCCTCCCTCCCCTCTCCCTCTTCTCTCCCTCCCCTTTACCTCCCCTCTCTCACTCCTCTCTTCTCCCTTCCCGTCTCCCTCTTCTGCTTCTCCCTCTCCCCTCATCCCTCACCTGAACTTTTCCCGTTAATTTCCGGCTGCATTGCCGAGCCAGTGGTCCTCTGCTCCTGCTGATAAGGCAGCTGCGGCTGCTGCTGCGTGCACAAAGGTGGTGACGTCACTGGACGCTCCTTAGCCTCCGGTGGTGGCGACTTTCGCAGCTGCAGCACCAAATTCCGATTGATGATGGGCGGCACGGCCTCAACGGGGTCGACGGGGTAGTCGGGGGTGATCTGCAGCTCGTCCATCAGGCTGCGCTCGCTCTGGTACTCGAATGTCTCGGCAAGGATGGAGTCTCGGGCGAAGCAGAGCTGCAATTAATGCGAGCAATTTGATTCTCATAAAAATTCAACTTCAATATCAGAAATTCGAAAACTTGTCTTCGCTCACCCGCTTCTTCCTTCTCCCCTCCGGTGACGGATCTGCCGACGACGATACCGCGAGAAGCCGCCGCGCCTCGGCCTCCAGCGCGGGATCCGGCGTGAAGCCAGTCCGCTCCTCGGAGCGCAGGTGGTCCCACACCGTGGCCTGAGCCCGACGCTCCGAGGTCATCACCGGCTGCTGCGCCGACGGCTTCTGCTGCTCAGTCTGTCCAGATAGAGTCGACGGGGTCAAACGGACTGCGATGGAGCCTTCGGGCGCACCGGAGATGTCGGTGCCGAAGAACCAGCTGCGTCCTCCTGAACTGCCGCTGACTGTGGAAAGTCCAGGACGACGGCTTGTTGCTGACGCTGAACTGCTTGATAGCGCTGAAGAGCCAGTGAGTGCCGGCCTTTGCCTACTAGAGGGCGCAACGGAGGGCGCAACGGAGGGCGCAACGGAGGGCACAACGGAGGGTGTAACGGAGGGCGTAACGGAGGGCGCAACGGAGGGCGCAACGGAGGGTGCAATGGAGGGCGTAACGGAGGGCGCAACGGAGGGCGCAACTAGGGGCGTAACGGAGGGCGCAGCGCTTGTAGCCGAATGCTGAGAAGTAATTATGACTCTGGCAGAAGCAACCGAACTCTGGCCGGAGCTGCTGGGCACAATCTGTCTAACTGAATTGCCGGCAAAGTTTGTTATTCTACTTGCTGAAACCGGCTCCTGCTGACGTTCGAACAGAGTCCTCTTAGACTGCACGTTTGCAGCGGGCACTGCAGAGGAGCCGGAGGTCTGTCTGCGCCCGTTGACAACGATATTCACTGGGCCGGGCATAGCAGACAGGCGAGTCCTGCTCCAGTTGAGTGCAAAACTCTGCTCAAGCTCGCCATGAACTGGTTTATTAAGTTTCATTTATATATAGCCTGCACTAGCCATTCTTCTCTGCGCACACTTTGACCAATAGGGGCGTAGCACTTTGGCATCATAACCGAGAATGAACACTAACAATGAAGATTCTGACAAATAATTTGATGAAGTGTATTGAGTCTGGCTCTCTCCATCATAATGTAAAGTGCATGGACTGAATCGAAAAGGTTCTGTTTAATATGAAAGGGAGTTTGTCTGCATAGTCCATACAAGGACTGCTCAAGTATAGAAAGACGGAAAACTGCGTTTCTTGAAAGATTTGAGGAGGCAGTTTGTGCCATACAAATACATTATAGAGATAAAAGATTCTCATTTCCAATGACCCAATGCACATCTTTTGATATGTCTAGCTATTCTTAAAGTTCTATTAATACGGTATTTCAAAGAGCTTCTCGTATAGAAAATTGATTCTATGCGAATTTTATATTCACGTTAGATTTTCATCATTTTAAGTTGTCTGTGTAACATAATGTGTAACAGCTAAGAACGATAAAACAGACTCATAAAACCAGTGAGTCACGTTGAGCCATTTTTATGATTTTTAGGCACAGGACATACACGCTAGGATTTTTGTTCAGAAAAATGAAAACCTCCTATCTTCGTAATGTATTTTTAATTAAAAAAATTGTTAGAAACAAAAGGTAAGAAGGAGCAGCTTTCAAAATTCTAAGTGAAAATTCGTTTGCGGTATATCAACTGCTGGTTTCGGGAATGCCTTGAATTACTGGAAGAGAATGCAAAGTGCATTGCACCAACGGGTAGCACGTCAAGTGCATGCCCTAAACAAAATCAGGCGTAGAATTAAATCAGAGCAGTAAGCAGCCATGGCTTAAAAATGTTCCAGTGTGTTCTGGATCCCATTTTTTTCAAAAGCAATAAACATGCAGTTCCTTGCAGAGCTATGCTAGCAGAGAGCAACATCGGTGCACACACCGAAAGCCGCGCAGCAAGTCTTCATACTGCGCAGCATTTTCTGCTCCTGGCAGTCTTACAGAGAAGAGAGAACAGGAGAAGTGCCACTCCAAGAATCGGTCCCCCGCAGCAGCAGAAATAGCAGAGAAAGCTATATAACTGCTACCCCGAGCACCTTTCATGGTCCGTGGGAGAGTTTGAACACAATTTTTTTCACAGCAAAATTTCTAAGGAAAGAGAGATGCATCGAAATGAAGCGTGGTGGATGAGCTGAGTTTAAAAATCTCATCTAATATAATGAGTGCGGGAGATAGATAGTACAGACAGAGATGTGTCGGCGCGGGCAGGGTTAGGGCAGACAAGGCCCTCTAGACTGTGTTGCTTTTATATTCGAACTCCATTTACTTCACGGCGTCTACGCTCCATTTCACTGAGATTCCAACTTACTAGCACAAACAGCACCCGAGCCTTTCTGAGTAGCAATATAAGCAGCTTCAGCTTTGTACTCTTCCTATCGCACAGCAAAGCGATGGGGTATAGATACTGTGGTGTCCAGTTTGCATTAGTTGCGTGAGTGTGCGAGTGTCTATACTCATATCGTGTCGCAAGGTCAGCACTTATGTCCTCGCTGCCGTTGTCTTGCTGTTCTCTCGATATAATAGCGCTCCCCAACAGAAAGAAAATTAGAAACAAGCAGGCTATACTTTTGAGACCATGAGTACCTGATTGGAAGATGTACTATATACATATCTCATACGCTGGTTGAAGAACATACATTGTTTCATCAACAAATAAGCACCTAAGGTTATAGGGATATCTGATGCATGTTATTTTAAGTGCATGTGCACTGTGCAATGTGCACAATACAAATTTTTTCAAACTGGGATTACAAATGGATCCGTCACCTACTCGTGTAGTTTATCAATACCAGATTTCTACTCCTTAAGACATGCACATTAAACGGACGGCCAAATTCAAGGATCGAGAGTGTAACGTCTATAACGATCGTGTTTCTATAGCGGTCCTTGGCCAAAATATGCATGTGCATGCAAACTTTCGTTAGTTAAAATCTACAGTACATGCATACATATACTGTAGATTCAGTGTGATTTCAGTGTGAATCAATCCCACTGGGAAAGGGTACATCGAAACGACGTCGAAACGACATCAAGATATCGAAATCATGTCGTTTTTTAAAAAATGAAAATGGGATCGAAAAAACGATTAATTATTGCATAATTGTCCCTTTTTTAGCCTTTTTCGTATTTATTTGGCTTAAATTGGGTATTTTTTCCATGTCGTAAGTAAGTCGTTTTGTACGACATCGAAGTATTATGTCGTATCGATGTCGTAACGACATCATTTTTTGCAATTGAACCCATATCCAAAGCATGACGTACTGACATTGTCGAAACGACATTGGTTACACACGGCATCACAGTTCTCCGTTCCAGTGACAGTTCAAAATGAAATTGCTATTTCACGTCATGCTTTAGTCAATAAACAATTCTTAGTGAGCAGGCTGAGGAGTTTTACTTATTTAGATCTGTATTAATTGTATTAGTTGTGCAAATCCACACTGGCTAGGCCTAGCTACTGCTACTGCACACATTACAAGTTAATTCAGTTTACAGTAGATATGATCATGCTTCATGTACATTGTTCTATCCAGCCTCTGTCCATTGCTTCTTAAAGCCGACATGCCCAGGTGCCACACTCCTCCAGGTCATCTTTGACCTTATCGTTCTCTTCGCACCCAGTACAGATGTTTGATACTCTTCAACCGCGAATCCTCATGCTCCCTAAGTCCCAGCCATTGTAGTCGCCATGCCTTTTCAATGTGATCTTTCCCACTTTCAAGATCCACCTGTTACTCCTGTTCTCACTATTAAAATCCTGTCATCAACCGCAGCGTCCTTACCTGTCACTCACTGCCGATTCTCCTAATCTGTCGTGACGTCACTGCACCACCTTGATTAATTACCAATTAGAAATATGGGCTAACCCTATTGTAAGATGTAACCATACAGAAGAACCCTACAGATTATAATACTAATTTAAGATTATTTAGATGCCAGCTCATTGAGCCATTTAATCAGTACTTCTTTTTCTCACATAGTTCTCGCTGTTTGCTGTTATCGAATTTGATTTTTCTTCTTTTTCGAAGAAGTTTTCCTCTTTATTTTGCAGTGCAATGTTTTCACAGTTCATCTATAATGCTCGCTATAGCTCATTGAGCCCTGTTATCTATGCTTCAATTTTTTATGCAGTTAGTTGACTGTTATCACTGTCACTGTTACCAAAAAGCTCGTAGTTTACAGAAAAATAATACAAATTATACTTTTTTGTAATTCATCTTCTGCTGTTACCTTGTGTGCCATTATATTAAAACACGATTATATCGTCCATATACTAAAAATGGTTTGTCTTACATACATCCCTTTACTCATTTCAATATTTGTAACTTGCACAATAATTGAATTTACCGGTTTTTCTACAACTAGCTATAGCGTACTGGCACAAAATGGTATGTCTGTATGATCTGTGTGATTCATTCTGTGCGCTTGTCTATCATTTTATACCGGAGCTCGAGTGAAGTTGAACCAATAGTACATTTACCATCTAGCAAAGAATCATTTTAAGCTATTCTACTTGTATATGATAGTTTTTTTATGGCTTAGAAATTTTTAGCAGGACATTATCGATCAGCAGCAGATAGATTAAATTGCATTTTACGACACGCGAGGGCCGCGAAAACTACATGAAATTGAATACGACATCAATACGACATTGCGACATACATACGATGTAAAAACGACGTACATACAATGTCGAAACGACATACATACGACGTCGAAACGATATAAACACGATGTCGAAACGACGTAGTAGGGCGGGGAAAAACCACGACGTCGAAACGACATCGCAAAACGACGTCGTTTCGACATCGTTTTTCCCAGTGGGATGAGCAAAATGACAAAATGACAAAATGAGAAAAATCATTTAAGTGTTCATGATTTTACACGCAGATCATTCGATAGATGCGTGAAATGGCCTTTTTATTTTAATTAACTTTTCTCACTTTCTTTTTGCTATCGCTATTGCTTGTAATGGTATGCTCATTTGTTGGAAATACTAATAGCAACCATAGCAACGATTTCCGAACATTGCCTTTGAATAGAAGAAAAGGTCAATGGAACCCTTTAAGTTTGAAGCAGCAAAATGAAATGATTACTGACCGAGTAGAGTAAGTTTGTAAAAGTAGTAACTGTTTTAAGAAAAGAATTAACGATTATCTATGTGATAGTTTTTTTCTTAACGGACTAAGATAATTACAGTCAGATAAACAAACTATAATTTATATTTTTTAATAAACGGCTGTGCAACAAAAAATAAATAACTAAAATCCGTTACAAAGTTATTTGTTTTTTAATGAAAGACTTTGTAAAATTTCACTTCTTTAGCCCCTAGTTTCTGAGCAAACTAATACTAATTTAAGTTAAACTTAATCTGTTCATTTTTAGGCTGAGATTGTGCCACAATCGTTGCGGGTGAATTATCTTCAAGCACAAAATGGAGATCGTAGGAATTGGAACGCAAAATTGGAAGAGTGCCTCAAATCAGAGCATTGATGTCAATAATGGTTTAATTCTTCAATCTGAGTCGGACTGCACAAGACTTAGACGAAGAGATCCAGTTCCTTTTTTCAGAGACTATGTTCTCGACCTCAGCAATGGTGTGGCAGATAAGTACGCGCGATCAACTCGGGAAGTTGTTAATCTTCTAAGGAATACTTTATTATCACTTAACGAGAGTACAAAAGCAATGCTACGCTCCAAAGAAAATTTGGAAACAGCACTTGAGAATATTCGTAAGGACCTTCAACTCAACCGTGAGACAGCGCATCTTCGATCGCTGAAACCAAAGGAAGAAAGAGTAAGTATACACCCATTATATTCAGTAAAACTAATTTTAATTAATTCAGAATTAACATCAGAATCAGAAACATCAGTTTATAACTGACAGAGATGGCTGTTAAAATATTAGTTAATGTGTTAAAATACTTCATAAAAGTTATAGAACTGTAAGAGCATATAAAATACATATACTTTAATTGGCAATAATTAAAATTAAAAGAGTAAAAGATTATTACTAAATTATAGTACTATGTATATGCATAGTAATTGTTGGTATATTAACTTTGAAATAAAAAAATACACCAGTGAAATATAATCAGACTGTTTAGTGCATAACTTGCTTATTCAAAAATTTCTATTTCTACTTATTAGCATCTTGAAATAAAATAAACCTTGATTATCTTGAATTATTGAATACTCCTTACTTACTCTAGAATTAGTTTTTTCCTTAAATTTTTGCTACAAATGTTTCCAGCTATTAAAGTTATTAATATCCCAAGTAAGCAAGATGCTAGCATTAATATTTGTAAAAAATATGTAAAAAATAGGTATTATATGGAAGCTGACAGACTAACAGAATCTGAGACATTCATGGGTTCAGATTCCATTTTTTATCATCTTTACACGCATAATTATTAGCCACAAGACCTATTTTAAAATTTAATTCCTAATTTTCGAACTTTTCACATTAATAAACTGCAAAATTTTGCTTCTGTCGATTTTTTAAAGATATAATTAAACTGTTTTTAAACAGATAAAATTTTAAACTTATAACAATAAAACACTACAGCAAAGCATATTAAAACAAAGTTCTCCGGATTTTAATATCCGTCACGCAGCTGGCCGACGGCGCGGACGATTTGTTGAACGCTGAGCGGCTGCACCTCGTCAACCTAAAGCAGGCGCTGGAGGCCAAGCATCGCGGTGTGGACGAGCTGCTGCAGCAGCTGGCCAAAAGCCGCGCCGCTCTCCAGAAGCTGCTGTCCGAGCGCGGCCGCGTCTGCGACCTCGTCTGCGGCGTCACCCGGCCGGCCTACTCGCGGCAGTCCACCCGCGACTCCGGCGCGCCCGGCCCTGGTAACCGACCGAGCACCTGCGGCGTCGGCGGCAGTGGCGCCGATGGCATCGACGCTCTGGGCTCGTACACGCCGCAGTGCGAGATGGTCATCAAGGATGCCGAAGATCTCATGCGAAGGTACATGAATAAAGGAAACTATGATAGGGGTGAGCTCTGTGAGCAGCCCACAGGATGACGTGGCGGCTGGGTTTGCATATTTGCACTCTTCTTTAGTTCTGTTGCCTCCGTATTCTCATAGCAATTCTGGTCTCAATTGTCATTCCCAAACAGATGCAAGCTGGTTGAAGGCGATGTAGCGGAGACTCTGGACGAGGTGAAGCGTCTGCAGAAGACCGCTCACAAGTCTGTGAACGACGGGCTGGTGAAGAAGATCTCTGAGACCGTCACGTTTGATGTAAGTGCATTGGGCTATTAACTATTAAATAATTGTTATCGAATAGCTCAACGCGCAGGAAAGGGATTGTAACAATGAAAAGCGGCACTGAACCATTGCTCTTGACAGCAAAAACTGGAGCTGGCAGCCGCGGACTCGAGGAGAACCATTAACAAAGCCAGGCGGTGGGAGAGCTTCGCTGCCAAATCGCTTGGATACAACCTGGTGAGTGACTGGCACAGACAGACAGACAGACAGACAGACAGACAGACAGACAGACAGACAGACAGACAGACAGACAGACAGACAGACAGACAGACAGACAGATAGACAGACAGACAGACAGACAGACAGACAGACAGACAGACAGACAGACAGACACGCGCACACAACAGCCGCAATGAAACCCTCACCACCAGGGCCCGGAGAAGTACTCCGATCTGAAGGCGCGGGAGAAGCTGGACAGGCCGATTATTCGAGTCTATCAGCGCCATCCGGGCAACCAGGTGCCCGAGGCGCAGGAGATCATCAAGGTAAGATTCGAAATTGAAGAATTTTAAGCAAAGTCGTAGCTGTGACTTTACATTTACATCTCAACCTCTAAAATATCGGTAAAACCCGTCAAGAATCTCCCGGGAAACCCTCCAGAATCTCCCTTGAAACCCTCCAGAATCTCCCTTGGAAACCCTCCAGATTCACCCTGGAAACCCTCCAGAATCTCCCTGGAAACCTTCCAGAATCCCCCCTGGAAACCCTCCGGAATCGCCCTTGAAACCCTCCGGAATCTCCCTGGAAACCTTCCAGAATCTCCCTGGAAACCCTCCAGAATCTCCCTGGAAACCCTCCAGAATCTCTAAAAAATGCCACGAATAGGTACTCCTGTCTGTTATCCTACTTCATTGAGTCGCATCTCATGTTCTGTCCCGCAGGCCCGCAACTACTACGAGGACTCTCTGCTGACCACCCGCCGCAACATCGGGCTGCTGCAGCTGTCGCAGCGCCGGCTCGAAGAGGACATGCGAGCCAAAAAGCTGGCCGCCTCGGCCGACTTGGCCGCGCTGCGCAATCGACGCAAAAAGGCCGACCATCGCTGGTGAACTTTGAAGACTCAGCGCGGCCAAGCTCAATAGGACAGATCGACAGTTGCACAGCTTGTGTTGTTTCATTCTGCCTCTATCTCTTTTCATTTGAAGGGCCAATTTCAAAACAGGGGTTTTTCTCTCATCTTCTATAATGTACCTTTTTACTTACCAATTGGTTTCGTGTTACATTTGCTAAAAAGTTTTTCTAACAATTGTTTTTCATCTCTGCAAAGCAGTCACCAGATTGCTTTACTGATCTGGTGCAGCAAATCTTGGCCTTAAAGTCTATCTGCACACACTGCTGCTTTGCTGTTTAAATTTTGCAATTGAATCGTTGTTTGCCTGTTGTTTTCAGCCAATAAAAGTGAGAAAAATGTTGCTCAACAATTTTTTGCTTACCTTATACTGCGCGCTCCCACGCTAGCTCGTAGAGAATTTAGCTGCTTTCAGATTGTAACCTATCCACGTGGCTTTAGTTCAGTAGCGACTGTGAATAATTTAAACAAATTTGCGGCAATAACTGCAAACAGACAAATTTAGAATATATGCTTGTTCGTATTATATCCTACTTTCAATTCAGTAGTATCAGTCTTTTTTCTTCCTCCCGCCGATTTCCTATTGGTTAGTCTTATCTGTCGTATTGTTCCAACAACCCTCCTTCGCCGCGAAATCTCTACCCCTGTCACATCTCTGCCCAGTTTTATTGCCCTTCTCCCCTCGTTGTTGGGGCGCGGCGACCATGTACATTATCTATCTGGCTAGCCAATGTACATTGGGGTCGTACTATAAAGCTGTCGTGGCGTAAGTTCGATCTTACGTCGGAACTTTTACACTACGGAGATAGGAGCTAAGATCGATCTTATCTTACGATGGCTTTATAGAACGGGCCCATTATCTCTGCACTGATAGCGAAATTCGTCACGTGATTCTCTCCAGAAAACTTCTCCAGCAAATTTTACGAGTATAATTCGCCTTTCTCGCTGAAAACTGATCTATAAATGATTTTTCACCCGCTACGAAAAAAGACAAGCAAAAATTTAATAAGCAAGTTCAAATTAGTCCATGAGATTACGATATTAGCGATGTGTAGATTGTAGATTTATCGTTTGTCACCTTATACTGCTGATAAACATTCTGTACACTGCTTTAATAGAAAGTTTAAATGTTGTCAATTTTACACAGTTAATTTACACTCGTTCTCATATTTTTGCTATTTTTTCATAAATTTTCGTGTTTTGTTATTCTACCTTTAGTTTTTAGATAGACGTCCTCGGCTTTGCTAGTATGTCTTGCTATTTTAATAAAAATCAAGTCGGTCTAAAAAGATTTCCTACCTATTTTTTTCTAAAATTAATTGTAATTATATTGCTTCAGTTCTACAATATTTCTACGCGCTTTTTTTCTCGGTTGTCCGGGGCTAATTTTGCATCGGTATTTCCCTGTTTAATACAAGGCTCAACTGCTGAATAGCTTTAGAAGTTGCTTATTATATGAATGGATAATTTCCTTCGCTTTGCTTGCTTGCGTCACTGCTGCTGTTTTTCTCAACAGAAAAAAGGAAAAAATAAAATCGAAAATTAGAACGAATATTAACTGCTTAGCCGTCTGCTCTACGAGTATCGATTGCGCTTTTTTCGTAGCAAATTATTGAAAATATACTAATTGCCAGCTAAATTAAGATAGGAGTTAAAGGAATCTTTGACAACCTCGGCTGCCTACCAACTTGAGGACTAGAGGTTGTAGCCTAGTGGTCAGAGCGTCGGACTCACGACTCAAAAGTCGGGGGTTCGATTCTCGACCCAATCGGAACAATTTGTGTCCTTGAGCAAGACACTTTGCATTGCTTCAGTTCACCCAGCTATAAAATGGGCGCCAGCATTCGCTGGGATAATAAGAAGATGGGGTGTGTGGCAATGGCGACCCCCAGTCCTTGGACTGAACAGCCGTACGCAGCCTTCAGATGCGCCGCGCAATAGCTGCGACTGAGCTGTCGGTAGCGCATCTGACCATTAGGGGAGGGTGTAATAAAAATAATATTAATTAAAAATATTATTCAGGACCTCGTGTCTCACCTCATGACAACACGGGCGAGTTAAAAATAAGCTAAAGGCTGAGATCCAGTTCGACTGCCGTGATGTGGTAAGCAGCTTGGATACAAACCTAAGATGTGTGACGTGATTGCAATTGGCTGTGCTGTTGTTGGCTGGCACACACCTTGCAGATAGATTTCCATATTATGATGAGCTCCTGCATCAATGGCATGCATCTAAAGCCAAAAAATGTGACTCTCTTCTCGTCACTGATCCCTGATTCGCTTCACATTCTGCAAACAAGATGCTTATACCAATCCAAAAGCAAAAACATTCAGAGACGAATTGGAGAACGGCTAGAATGAGAGCAGAACTGAAGCCCCATTGGCTGTGCAGCGGAGATTTAAGCCACCCACCAGGAAAAAATTCAATTCATCAAGCAACACTTGGAGCGCTCAGAACCATTTTGAACACTGCGGCGATGTCGACACCAACGATGCTCCTCCTCGCCCTGCTGAGCCTCGCCTGCCTGCGCAGCCTGCAGTCCTGCCAGCCGCCCTACCAGTCCGTGTCCGGCTTCTGCCTGCTCGTGAACACCACAGCCGCAGTCGGCTGGTGCCAGGCGGCTCGTCTGTGCCAGGCCGTCGGAGGCGAGCTGGTGATGGAGCCGGCCGCCATCCGGGCAGCTGCTCCGTTCACCACGGTGAACTTGTGGGTCGGCGTCACCGACATGCTGGAGGAGCGGCTCACCAGCAGGTGAAGCAGTCAACATCGAGTTTCGAGTGTTTCTGCACAAAGCAAAATTTATGCCACCTTTTGCTAAAATAACTCGGAAAATCTCACGCAACTGTTCATTAGCCTGCGATGCGTACATATACTAATTTTCGAGATTATAGCTAAAATATTATAACTGATCTGATATTCTCATCCTCTCAGAAGCGGCTGGCGCATGGCCAATGGAAGCGAGTTTGTTGCACCAAACTCTGACTGGGGATCTGGCTACCCAAACAACAATGACCACTCGGACGACATGCTGGCTCTAACAAGTGGTCTCCTGGCCGACTTCATCTCATCAAACGCCATCGGCTTCGTCTGCCAGCCCGTGGCGACGCCGAACAGCGGAACCTTCCGTCGGACCAGCTTCCTGCAGCTGGGCGACATCACGCCCTACTACTGCTACACGGAGGTGCAGTCGGTGCAGCGCAGGCTGCTCTGCATTCGCCAGTGCGCTGCCCGCTGGGAGTGTCGGGCGGCTCTGTTCAACCGGGCCGAGTCTCGCTGCCGCATGCTGGACTTCGCCGACGCGAGCGCGGGCGACGCCATCGAGAAGAGCGGCGCTTGGGAGAAGTTCGTCAAGGCCTACTGAGAGAAACAGCGATTGAAGAGACGAAATGGCCACTGGAATTAACAAACTCTTGACCCCTTGAGAGAGCAATTTTAACCAAAAATACGCTCATAGCGGAAACTCTACTCCAGTGCAGAGTCGCATAAAGCAAAATAAAGAGAGCTTAAAGGCGGACGGCCGCATTCACAACTGCTAGAAGCCTTTTTTCTTCCCTTTCTTCGCCAAAAATTATAACTTTCTTGCATCAACCCTGAAAGTAAAAAGCTTGTTGATGTTTCTGTCCTCAAATTAATCTTTCTTCCACAATTAGGGCTGAGTCAGAAACATTTACGAATGGTGTAATATCAAGCCTTTGCCGAGGAAGGAAAGCACTTTGGGATCCCTTATTTGATGTTAAATTACTCATATAAATTCCGATTATTTTCTACGTACCTCGTAATTTCTAGCTCGTAATTTTTTACGAGCGAAATACCCCAATTAGAACACATTGGCTTGTCAAGCATACTCCCTGATTATATCATGGACCACGGTATACAGTGGTCCTTGATTTATGTGTGGCAACTCTCTCTATTTTCAAAATTTTACAAATCCACCATACCGCTTATAAAATTTTCTTCTGGAATTTTTTCGATGTGCAGGACTCAGGAGCCTCGAAGTCTGGAACTTTCGTTATACCCGGGTAGCAACGCAGAGCGCTACTCAAGTTTCGCAGTAAGCGGATGAGGAGTTTGCTTTTCTATTTTTTTAGGAAGATGAGGCGCGTGTTTCCCTTACACCATTTTTTTCCGAAACGTTTCCGGACTCAAGCGATGGGAATGAGGCAAAGGCTTTGTCGTGCCCGGTTTCCTTCCTATTCAAACTAATCACAAAAACATTTTGAGCTCACATTGATTGGAAGAAAAAAATATTGATTTCCTCGCATTGGGTGTGGAAGGCGATGTTGCGGAGTTAACCACACAGTCAGCGATCTGAGAGACTTTTTCAAGACAGGCGCGTTTCACTTCCGGTAATAAAATGTTATTAGACCTTCGATGTCAAAGATTTTTAATTTTGGCTAACCCAAGGACTGCTAAAGTAAGGCAGCAATCTTTGTAATCCTGAGGCTTGTACAAAATCAAAATTTTTGCTTATTTCGGACCCCTGCAGACTACGAGCGCGTCAATCTACAATTGACGAACGCTCTAAGCCTCTGTTAATATATTTTGCCAATCAACGCTCATTAACAATGGTAAGCAAATGAGAGGCTTAAAGCGTTTGTCAATGTACTTTGTGGCCGCGATCATCATCACAGTCTGAAACCCCCTATATAATCTACCATTAACTTAGTCCATTTTCGCACGCGAAGGCGTATTCAGCATGCCAGTGAAGTATGAGACAGACTAGGCCCATGGGCTAAGGTCTGCGATGCTTCACGCCTGCCCCTATCTTCAGCAGGTCAAGGCTGGTGGGAGGTCTGCACCCTCTATTTGCCTCTGGCAGCCGCAGACCCCCCCCCCCACGCTGTCTCGCAAGTCGACCCAGGGTACTCGTCCCCGCGTGTGTTCAAGGCAGTCCCTAGGGCTGCTGGACAGACTGGGCTCCGGCGCTGGCGACCCTATCCAGTGGCTTCGGCCGAATTTGGGTATGCGGGTCTGGCTCGCCAACCTGCAGGCCGTGGTACTGCTCAGGTGCCTAAGGTGTTGACCGTGCCGATGGGCTGGAAGGCCGGGGAGTAGTCCGGTCGCAAGCGGTCCCCCTCCTGGTGTCGGGCCAGCCTTGAGGGTGCTATTGGCCTACTGCCCGGTCAGGTGGAGCGGCCGGGTGGGTACCGCGCCCCTTTGAGGGTAGCCCACCAACCTTCTATCATGGCCTTCGAGCCGTCTATGGATAAACAAGCTATTTCTAGGGACGGGGACCCTTCTAAACCCCAACCTCAGTCCGAAGGACCGGCCGGCCCTGCTGGCAGATCCCAACCGACTGATTCAACTGTGGCAAAGGAAGGACCGGCTGGCTCTGCTGGCAGATCCGACCAGAGCTACCAAACTCAAAATACCCAAAGACCTGCCAGCTCCGCTGGTGGATCTAAGGGAACCGCGAGCTCTGAGCCTAAAGGACCGGCCAAATCTGGCAGATCCGACGAAGCTCAGCGGGCTCGGCTTGAGCGCAAACGCGCTAAACAACGCGCCAAAAGGCAGGTAAAGAAGGGAGCTGCGGGGGCCAAAGCGGCGGCGTCCACCATGGATGCTGAAGCGACTGGCGTCCCAAGGCAACCAGACGGGCCGGCCGGTGGAAGCTCCGGTAGTTCAGCGGCGGCGCTCCCTGGAGATGCTGCTGCGGCTGCTGAGGCCGAAACCACGGCGCAACAAATGGCCACTGCCAACAAGGAGGTTCCTTCGGGAGCTACCTTTGCGGCGAAGGCCAAGGCCAAAATCCCGGGAGTGATCATCCAAGGTCGCGACCAGGACTGGACCATTGATCAGCTTCAAAAAGTGTGGAGTGCTGTTGACTCCTATCTGATTGAGCTGACTGTCGAGGAGGGAATCTCCATCGGCATTGAGCGGATGGTGCTGCGAAGCACATTCGTTCTTATTGCTCCTAGCAGCGAGGAGGACGCTCGGCAGCTGCTCCAGCGGCTACCGACGGTCTCCTTGGATGCTGACCTTGGCGGAGCTCTTTTTCTTCGCGAGGGCCAGCGTCCAAAGACGATACCCTATGTGGTTTTCGTCCCTGCTAAGAGCACCGCAGCTGGACCAGACGTTATTCGCCGGGTCCTACTGCGTCTGAACCCCGACCTCCCTGCTAGTGGACTGGTGTATCACCGCAAAGTCCGCAGGGGGGAGACGGGCAACTCAATTGTCCTCGGCCTTTCCAGCACTTGGGCGAGTCGGTACCCTAATGGATCCTCTTTCCAGCTGGGTGCCCTCAAGCTCAAGATGCGCCGAGGAAAGTCTGCCAAAGGGAAGGCTACTGCCAACCCCGGCATCTCCGGCAAGAGCGGGGCGCAGTCTAAGGCCCAAGGAAAGGCGCAAGCCGATCCCAAAGCCAAAGCTGCGTCTCGCCCCTCTGCTAGCAGCAGTTCGGCGACCGCGGTAACGGCTCCGGCCAAGCCCCGGGAACCAAACCTGCCAGTCGGAGAAGGAGTTGAGGACGAGGCCGGGTCTTCGGAATCCGAGCTCTCCTCGGCCACCCTGGTGGGGTCTGAAGGTAAAGATACAGGTGAGGAAGCTTCCTCCATCCTGTCATCGGAGCCTGAGGACTCTGCTGGGGGGCCGGTGGGGGTGAGGAGGCCATGGACGTCGACCAACTCCCATCTCCCAGTCAAGCCCCAGCGGCCTGGGACGAGGACGATCTGTTGTCCAAGTCTCCTTGATGGCCCTGGGCTCTAGCCAGAAATTGCATTTAATACAGTATGACTAAGCTCCACGCTGCCAAAGGAGCGACATTCTGTCTGCAAATTAATTTACAGCATTGCGTATCTGCGTCAGTAAATCTGATGAAGATTGCTGAGCTGTACAGGCCAGGCCTCATCCTGATCCAGGAACCCTGGATGCGCAACGGTAAGTTGCCCAACATTCCCTCTGGCTACTCTGATTTTTATGTGTGTGGCCCGGGGAACAGTCGCCCTAGAGCGGCTATCCTCGCTGCTAGCCATCTCCAGGCTTGGCTGAGGACTGATCTCTCTGATGGAGACCTTTGTGTCATCCAATCTAATCATTTCTTTCCGCGTACGTGTCTTGTTGCCTCGGTTTATATCCCAGGCGACAGAGACCCTGCTCCTGAGAGTTTACTGCGCCTCGCGCAGTACTGCGAGTCCCAGAACGCTGAGCTGTGCTTAGGGGGCGACCTCAACGCGCACCACAAGCACTGGGGCAGCAAAGATACCAACACTAGAGGAGAGGAGTTCTGGCCCTCATCTCTAACACAAACCTCATGCTCTGCAACCGCGGCAGCACTCCTACCTTTAATAATGGCAGATGGACCGAGGTCCTCGACGCCACACTCGTTACCCCAAGACTCTTTGACAGAGTTGAGGAGTGGAGAGTCTGGTCTGAGGAGCCCTCCCTGTCTGACCACTGCTTTATCGCCTTTAACATCGCGGACACTAAAACCCAGTCTCCGATCACTTGGAGACGCAATATCCGCAACACTGATTGGGCGGCCTACAAGGCTGCCCTTGATCTGCACCTGCAGGAACTCACGGACTTACGTCCGATTGAGACCTGCGAGGATGTGGATCATATGGCTGAGACGCTGACAGGTTGCATTATTGCAGCCTACGAGCGGCTTGTCCTGCTCGCGCCTACAAAGGCAAGACCTCGGCGCCGTGGTGGAACCCGGAGCTGGGGAAACTCAGGCGGAAGGCCAAAAGCCTTCATCGCCGTGCCATGAAGACCGGAAACCCGGAGGACATGGAGCTTTTCCGGCAAGCCTCCCGCAATTTCAAATCTGAAGTGCGCAAGGCCAAGGAATGTAAGTGGCGCCAATTCTGCAATGAATTGGATCAAGACAGACCTACTTCTAGGCTTGTCAAGGCCCTTACAATGGACAAAATGTCCAAATTAGCCATGATCAAAAAAGATGATGGCTCTCTTACTAAAGACCCTGAAGAAGTGCTTCAGCATATGCTTAGCACATTCTTCCCGAGGGTACCTACTGCTAGACCGGAGCCCAACCATTCGATGGATGGAGCCACCCTAGCGGCGGGCATTGTCACTGAAGACCTAATCGCTCGTGCGGTCAGAACCTTCAAACCCTTCAAATCTCCTGGACCTGATGGTATCTACCCTGTTCTCCTTCGTGAAGCAGCCAAGATACCCTCGTTCCTGAGACTCACCCGCAATCTTATGCGGGCCTCTATCCAGCTGGGATACGTTCCCAAATGCTGGACTGAAGCTCGGGTAGTCTTTATTCCCAAACCTGGGAAGGGTGACTACCAAAGCGTCAAGGCCTTCCGGCCTATTAGCTTAACGTCAGCAATGCTTAAGCTCACTGAGAGGCTTATTCTCTGGCGGCTGCTGTCCTGCGAGCTGACAGCGATGCCCCTCAGCAATAATCAGCACGCCTTCCGTACCGGGAGGTCGACTGACAGCGCCTTGCATGCGATTGTCGAGAAGATTGAAAGGGCGGTACTGGGTGACGGTTACGCTCTGGCTCTCTTTCTTGACATTGTTGGCGCCTTCGACAACGTTATCTTTGAAGCGTTTCAGAGGGCCCTTCAAAATCGCAAAGCTCATGCTACCCTCATACGGTGGATCATGTACATGATCTCCAACCGTACGGTCACTGCCCAACTTCTTGGGCAAACTGCCTCCACCAGAGTCTGTAAGGGTGGACCCCAAGGCGGAGTCCTCACCCCGACGCTCTGGAACCTGGTCATGGACGCTCTTTTGAGTGACTCCCGACCCGACCCCTCTTCAAAGTCGGGTATGCTGATGACGTCACGGCCATTGTGGCAGGACCGTCTCCCAGCACGCTCAGGGATCTGATGCAGAGCTTTATCCGCAAAGCAGAATCCTGGGCCAATGACAATGGTCTGGAACTCTCTGAGCCCAAAACCGTTGCCATTATGTTTACCAGCAGACTACGCTGGAACATACGTCCTCTGCAGCTCTACGGCAGAGATATTGCCTTCGCGCACCAGACCAGATGTCTCGGGGTCATACTTGACCACCGGCTCAACTGGTCCTCCACGTGAAAGCAAAAGCCAAGCGTGCCTCAGCCATCCTGGCCCAGCTCCGACGAGCACTTGGCACTTCTTGGGGTCTATCCCCAAAGCGGCTTTGGTGGATCTATACTTCCGTAGTTAGACCTGCCATTACGTACGCCTCTGTTGTCTGGGTTAGCGCTACCCAGGTCAAAAGCCATGCAGACCTGCTCAACACGATCCAAGGCAGAGCGTGTAGGCTCATCTGCAACGCCACCAGGTCCACGCCCTTTGCTGGCATGGGGGCCTTCCTTAATCTTCCGCCTCTTGACCTCTTCATCAGGGGTGAGGCGGCTAGAACGACGCGGCGTCTAATTGATGCCGGCGTCAAATTCATTTACATGAGAGCACCTGCTAAGCGGAACCTTGTCCCGCATAGCGATCTGTGCCTCAACTTTCTCAACGAGTGTCAGGCCAATCGCGTCTTCACCGATGGCATTGCCTCAACGCTCAACCTGAGACAGCGCTACTCCGTAGCTATCGACTCGCGCGATAACATCAATGACCAATGGAACCCTGGTGAGCTTCATTGCTACACCGACGGTTCTAAGCAGTCAGCCAACACCGGCTTTGGTGTTGGAATCTTTCTGAACGGGAGGGTCATCGCTACCCACGCTCAATACACTGGGGTCAACTCCAGTGTTTTCCAAAATGAAGTTCTGGCCATCAGCTCTGCACTGCAGAGCTTCTCGCCACTGGCGTTACTGGTAAGAACATCATTTTCCATTCGGACAGCCAAGCTGCCTTGCACGCCATCAGTGGCTGCAGCACCAACTCTGCTACAGTCCTCGACTGTATCAAACTCCTCAACATGTTGGGTTCCGCCAACAAAATTACCCTTAAGTGGGTTCCGGGGCATGTGGGGATCCGAGGAAATGAGTTGGCTGACACCCTTGCAAAAGTTGGTGCCTCCGGCTCCTCTCTCGGCCCCGAACCTCTTGTCCCGATTCCTGGCTGTGTCATCGACTCGCGCATCAAAGCGTGGATCAGGACTCAGCACCGCTCGACTTGGGCGAACCGCACGAACTGCAGGCAATCCAGAGGCGCTGTCCCTCAGCCCTCTCACCAGCTCCGGAAGCTCCTCTTGCGCCTCTCGCGCAGAGACATCCGGGCTGCCACCATGACCCTCTCTGGTCACGGCTGCTTCTCCAGGCACCAGTACCTGCAGGGCAACGCCACCAACGCCACCTGTAGTTTCTGCAACTCAGGTGACGAAACCGCTGAGCATTTCGTCAGCATCTGTCCCGCCTTCACGCGGGCCAGACTCACTTACCTCGGGCCACACACATCTATTACTGAAGCGTGCAAACCCGAAAACTTTAATCAGCTCATGCGCTACCTTCGGGCCACCCGCAGGGCTGAACTCTCCTTTCCAGAGAGCACCATAGCTGCTGGCGACACTGGGGGACCTCCCTGGGCGGCGCCAACCCTCCGTCCATAGCGACGCGTCGGCCGTTCAGGGACTAGCGGAATGGGCGCCCGCGCCTTCCCGCTGTGTCCCCTCCGGGACAGCCCTGCAGCTAAGTCAAGTAAGTCAAGTAGTCCATTTTCTCTTTTTGGATCTTGATTTCATTCTTATCATCGTTTATGTCTGCAGCTGTGCGAGTGTCAGTACATGCAGTGGATTATCATCGCAGCTCCAATTTTTGGTACTCTACCACCAACACAAGGCAGACGATTGCAGCGTCCAGTCTCCTTGTAGCGACGCTTAATTGACATAACGGTATTGACGTTAATCTTCTTCCATTTCGCGATTTCGACTGGCCGCTCATTTTTGTTTAAGGTTTCGATGACTAGGCTGTGCATTTAATCGCTGATCCTTGTCTGTGTGCTTGACCTGTGTGTGAGCCGCCGATACTTGCCCCCCTGTTGACTGTGAAGCCAAAGCGAGTCACGAGGTCAGTCATCTGATCACAAAAATCTTTGGCAGTCTTCACGGGAACCTCTCCGCACCATCGTTAGCTTCATCGCCCCGCTAAGCCCATGGAAAAACGTCACGGTAAGCTTTACTCAGGTCGACCTTTGTCATGAAGCACCCTCTAGTCAACTTTCTATCAAAGTTTTCCACACAAGAAAACCGCAGATTCTCCTGACCGACCCACATCAAGTTGACGCAGCCACTGACCGGTCGGCTACAGTTGCGAATCAGGTGCACCCGCTCTTCGTCCTTCGGCAGAGCGCCGATGGCGCTCGCGATCTCAGACCACTGCCCCTTCGGCCACTCTCTCTCTCTTCCCTCTTCTTCACTTCTCTCGTTTCTCTTATACCCCCAACGGACGCTCTGCTACTGCACCCCCGCCAGCAGCGGGAATTATCTATGGTAAAAAGCCCACTAACAATACAATTCCCAGTTCTTCCCACAAAGGAGGGGGCAACAATAGACATGTATTGTGCCCTGCCAGTTCAACTTCTCCAACCTGGTTGTCTTGCATTTCAAGAAAAAAACGCTTTACTCTTTGCTGAAGGTTGCAGAGACTCGCGTGACTTGTTTATAAATACCCGAAGTCTAAAATGTTGACGCGATTAAGAACACTCGCTTAAATGGCTTGCATTAAGTATGCCAAGTTTGAGCTTCAAAGCTACTTAGCCCAGTACAATCATCATTCGATTTACTTCATAAGAATCGTCGCAAATTTGCATAAGAATATTTGCAGATTGGATTGGAACTGCTAAAATACAAAAAAAGTTTTTTAACGCTCAGATTCGTCTGACTGGTTGAGATAAATACGGTTTCATACTAAATGGACCAGCAATACGACAAGTATAGGTTCTTTACCGGCCTTTAGTTATCACAAATTTCACTCAGACAGAGAAGCGTTGTACTAGGGCGGGCCTGGCTGCTGAAGCTGGGTGGTGAAGAAGCTCATTGCGCCAATGCATTTTCAGTTTTGTCACGCATAGAGCTGGTGCTGGGTTGGCCATAACAGACTAGCGTCAGTTTGATCCAAAGTTGCATTTATGTTAGTGAGCATAATAATTTGCACTAATAGGGTGATCCGCCAGGCGCACGCTGTTGCCGCCTTCAGAGACCTCGCTCTGAGAAAGCTTATCTGACACCGCATTGTGAACTGTACTCTGATCCCCGGCGGTGTGTCTTGTTGTTGTTGCATCGAGGTGCAACCAACGTGCATCGTCAGGTATATTGTTTGAAAGGAGAGAAAGCTGTGAAAAAAGCGAATTTATATATTATTTGTCGATGTAACTAATGTAAGTAGTGAGTAAAAAATATTTCGTATGTACAAAGTAGTTGGAGGCTGATAGTCCGTAGGGCAGGGCGAAGACCAATGGGCAGAAAACAAAATATAATTGAATGAGCACTGGTTACAAAATGGTCAGTGCTATCTCACTCAGAATAAACAAAAAAACCAGTCGCCCACCCTTAATACGCAACTCCAGCATAGTGGTTCAGGCCATGTTCTCTTGCGTACATGTATTCTAAATGAGAGAGCACTGCTTCTGGAGGGGCTTGTACAGATCGTTAAGGCTGTGGCCCTGTGGCGCGGACGAGTCGTGAATAAGGCAGATGGCGCCGTCTGCCTTCGGGACGGCACCCAGTGGGCTCATGATGGTCGGACTGGCGAAGCCCAAGTCAGTTGCGCAGATGTACCGGCCGGCCACGACCTCCTCTCTGGTCTGCAGCTCAACGGCATGCCGATCTGGATGCATGATTCTCGAGCTGGGATTTGCTGATCGGGGCCGCGTCAGTGATGCGAAAACCATCGCGAATGCCCACGCTCAAAAACTCTGAGTCCGAGTCGAAGAACAAGACTGGTGTCCAAGCAGCAGTTGACAGTGGCCAACGGCTTCAAAGCGCAGCCACCGAGTCGGCGGCGTGGTCCGCAGAAGGGCCGTCGGCAGGGCGAGCGGCAGGGCGAGCGGCAGGGCGAGCGGCAGGGCGAGCGGCAGGGCGAGCGGCAGGGCGAGCGGCAGGGCGAGCGGCAGGGCGAGCGGCAGGGCGAGCGGCAGGGCGAGCGGCAGGGCGAGCGGCAGGGCAAGCGGCAGGGCGAGCGGCAGGGCGAGCGGCAGGGCGAGCGGCAGGGCGAGCGGCAGGGCGAGCGGCAGGGCGAGCGGCAGGACGACTGTACGGGGTGCTTATTAAGTTCCCGGAAAAGTTCAGTTCTGGTGGTCGAATCTGCGCGAAATTTTACCTGCAGAAACCGCAGTCTATTAAAACTTCTCAACATAATTTCTATTCAAATCAGAGCACTTTTGCAGGCGCTGGAACCATGCGTCAAAGCATCCTTTGAGATCAGCTTTGGTGCCGCTGTCCAGCTCAGCTAGCAGCGCAGCAACCAGCTCCTCCCTCGAGTCTAAGCGCTTCCCCTTCAGATTTTTCTCCATCCTGGGAAAGAGGAAGAAGTCAGCTGGCGCCAGGTCCGGGGAATATTCCGGATTCATCTAAAGAAACTCCTGGGTCACTCGTTCCCGGTGCGCGGAAGCGTTGTCCTGATGGAGGAAGATGCCTTTTGTCAAGCGTCTTCGGCCGCTGTTGTGCGAGCGCCTGCAGAACCTGAGGCAAGCAGACGGGCCGTATCATTCTTCCGTCACTGTGGCGCCTTGCTGCAGCAGCACTGGCAGCAGGATGCCACTGCGTCGGAAAAAAGGACCGCCATCAGTGTGCTGCGCTGCGCTCGCTGCGCTCGCGATGAAATTGGAGAGGAGCATCTTCCTCGTTTGTGACCCACTGCCGATTTTGCTCTTGGATCTCTAGGTTGAAGAAGTTGAAGCAGACCCAGGTTTCGTCGCCAGAGAGGTTGTTATCCTTTGAGCGGCCTCCTTCAAACCTGGGTGCCATGAGGTCGCAAACTCAACGCGGGCTCCCATCTGGTCAGCGCTTAGCAGGTGGGACACCCAGCGAGCGGACAGCTTCCTCATGCCGAGGTGCTGGTGCAGGATCTCAATGATGGTGAAATCTGACACCCTGACGAGCTGCTCCAACCAGCGAATCGTCACTCGCCGATCTTCGCTCACATAGCGTCGAACAGCAGCAATGACTCACGCAGCGTCTGAAGGCAGGCGGCCACAGAGCTGCCCAGCCGAAACTGTACCAGAATCGCCACTCGCCTATCGCGGTCAGTCAGCTGTGACAGGCGGGCACGTTTTCAGCCAAACTTTGGCCATTGCGGCGCATCATTGCGGCCGATTAGGCTTGAATTTTACAAGCGAACGTAGAACATTCAACTCTAACTGCTGGTTAGGTTTCGTTTGATTTGCGCATTTTTAATCTGCATTTTCCAGGAACTTAATAAGCACCCCATGTATTACTAGATTGACTGAAGCAGAAATTGGTAAGCATTCTAAACGTTTCACCGGACAAAACGTTCGACCTACCGTATATTTCGGAGTTGCATGAAGCTGGCGTTCTTTTGGGGCAGATATCAAAGATCACCAGTCACAAAGACTCAAAGACTGTCCAGCGGTAAGTTCATATATTTTTAGTATACTTTAAAATATACTAAAACGAGCTACGTACATTTATGTGTACTTTCTTTAGTTACCTAACTAACGGCAAGTGAAAGGTAAGTGAACTGGGCAAGATGTCCGACGTTCTGTCTACTTCGCTATACGGAGGCAGTTCGTCGTCTGCGACTAACGAGGCGTCGGTAGCCATAGTTGAACTATCTGATTCTGCGGGGGACTCAATGTCTATCTCCGGTACCTCCATGGGCTCAAAACGTAAGGGGTCGGAACAGTGATTTCAATACAAAACATCAAGCATCGAATTCTCGTGTCCAATAATCAATTGACTAAACGCGTAAAGGTTTAACAGTATTTTTTCTTTCTCATGTTATTTTTGCTATTTGTGAGTTAAGTTCAAGGTGCATTATTGCACGCTATGGCAAAAATTCTCATTGTCTAGCAATTTGGCGATCATCATTCACATTTTTAATGCAGAAAAATCCATTACCACAAGCAATGCATTGTCTGTAGGATCGTCAAACAGAAAAACAATGCAAAGATTCAGCGATCGCAGCACGTGACAACGATTTGTCTATCTTTGTCACGCACTGGGACCACTGATTATTTATCCATTATCTTGTCTCGCTTCTTGGCTAGACCATATGACAATGAAGCATTGTTTAGTGTCGATTTAAAGATGATCCTTTAACGATACCTCAGCGAATCAGCAACGTTCTAGACTGCGCAGATTTGGCCATAGACATACACCAGATAGTTACATCCATGGATGGATAGGTATTCCTTCATCCATGGTTACATCTGTCAACTGTGCCATAGACTATGGAGTGAAAACAGGAGAGGAATGCAAAGGGCCTTGGTTTAATTTAAATGAGCTTGTTTCGGTTTCAGTGTCTACTTTCCTCTAGAGTGCATCGAATAAATTGTAATAACTTGTCGGAGTGTCTGCCAACAAAATGGATTTTCTTTCTATGTTGAGTGCAAAGGATCACGCTGATGACGCTGATCTAATGAATTTTATTCACTACCTATAAGATCCTACCAATGATGACCAGTTGCTACTGAACACTCCTCTACCGGATCTAACCGAGGACGCTGCCATGCCGGTTATCGATCTAGATCACGTTGAAATCGACTCGCTACCCGAGACTACGCGAGAACAGATGTTCACGCATAGTAAGACTTTCGTGGAATTTTTAGAAGACAAACTAAAGTGTTCCATATGACAATGTCGGAGACCAACATAAACGAGTTTCTACGTTTCTATTAGTTCTCTTTGAAGAAGTTTGACGGTAAAGTTTACACACCTGCGTGCCGGCATTCAGAGGTATTTCTGCTTGGTTCTCAAGCGCTCTGTCAACATAATTTCTGGAGACGAATTTGCTGCCGCTAATCGAATGCTGCGCGTCAGAGTACGCGAGTACATTGGAGCTGATTCAGTCAGAAGACAGTATCCACCAGTCGAGGAAGGTGACCTGGTGCGACTGTGCAGATACTTAGACAGAAGTACAGCAGAGCGTCTTCAGGATGAAGTGATTTTTATGTTACTCTATACGTTAGGTGAATGCGACCAAAAAACACCTGAAGTATTTGAAGAAGAGGGTACTTTGGTAGAACGAGTAGACGCTGATGGCCAAGCATATCTGAGCCTACCGGATATGGCAACAAAAAATCAATCGACTCATCCGACGCGTGCTAAGAACAACATAGCAAAGCGAGCTCATCTCTATGGACAGCAGCGAGAGCTTGTCGTCTACTACTGCAATCTCCTACCTGACAGTACAGAAAATTCATCACCTTAGCCAACGATGGAAGTGGCAACCTGCGTTTCTCAGTTAACCGAGAACATCTCTGATTCTACAGACAAGGAGCTCTTATCCGCTCTGCATTCAGCAAACAAGATGCATTATACCAATCCGAAAGCAGAAAACATTCAGAGACACTTTGGAGAATGGATAGACCGTTTGAGCGCTGGGATAAGAGCACTAGAGCAGAACTGAAGCCCCATTGGCTGTGCAGTGGAGATTTAAGCCACCCACCAGAAAAAAATTCAACTCTTCAAGCAACACTTGGAGCGCTCAGAACCATTTTGAACACTGCGGCGATGTCGACTCCGAGGGCACTTCTTCTCGCCCTGCTGAGCCTCGCCTGCCTGCGCAGCCTGCAGTCCTGCCAGCCGCCCTACCAGCCCGTGTCCGGCTTCTGCCTGCTCGTGAACACCACAGCCGCAGTCGGCTGGTGCCAGGCAGCTCGTCTGTGCCAGCTAGGCCGTCGGAGGCGAGCTGGTGATGGAGCCGGCCGCCATCCGGGCAGCTGCGCAGTTCGCCACGGGCTCGGTGATGCTGTGGGTCGGCGTCACCGACATGCTGGAGGAGCGGCTCACCAGCAGGTGAGGCAATCAGCATCGAGTATTTCAGCACAAAACAGACTATTTCTCCTGCTAGTGAGCAAAGCAGACAAAGCTCACTAGCAGGTTGGAATAGCTCTAGAAATACGTTTCGTAAATTCGGTGCTGCTGGTAGTAATGATTAAATTACTCATATACGAGCTACAAGAAAGACAGGCCCTGAATGAATGAATAATTAATTTATTAGCTTTTCTACTAACATTGCTCAGCCAGTTACCAGAGCCATTATTACCCTAACACACAACGGGGGAGAGCACAAACCAAAAGGCCACCCCTAACTAGCCAAAATTAGTTGGGTCACCAACCAGCCGCCAACAAGTGCAAAGAAGCATCCAAGTGCGCAATACACAACAAAAAAGAGTAAACTCCTGCTGTGCAGAGGAATCTGAAGGGCATTACTTGATGGGGCTTCACTCTAAAAGGCACAAAATTCACTAGCCAACTTCCCAACCTGATTTTAGGTATTTTCGTGGCTCGTGCTTCTTCGAGGTTTTTCATTTAACTGAAATTTCCACCTTCTCAGAAGCGGCTGGCGCATGACCAATGGAAGCGATTTTGTTGCCCCAAATTCTGACTGGAAATCTGGCAGCCCAGGCAATTTTGCCAACTCGGATGACATGCTGGGTCTAAAAAACGGTTTGCTTCTCGACTTGATCTCATCAAACCGGATCGGCTTCGTCTGCCAGCCCGTGGCGACGCCGAACAGCGGAACCTTCAGTCGGACCAGCTTCCTGCAGCTGGGCGACATCACGCCCTACTACTGCTACACGGAGGTGCAGTCGGTGCAGCCCAGGCTGCTCTGCGCTCGCCAGTGCGCTGCCCGCTGGGAGTGTCGGGCGGCTCTGTTCAACCGGGCCGAGTCTCGCTGCCGCATGCTGGACTTCGCCGACGCGAGCGCGGGCGACGCCATCGAGAAGAGCGGCGCTTGGGAGAAGTTCGTCAAGGTCTACTGAGGTTATCATTGAAAAAATAAGCCACTGGTTTTATTCATTTTCGCAAATCACAATCTCTATAGCAATTTAGAGGCCGAAACTTCATGAAGCAGAGCCTAGAAGGATAACTAGCGTCGTTGAACACCTCCTGTTTTTAGTGAACGCAGATGTTCTTCTGAGTTTACTGTTGGCGACTTCTCTCTTTAATCAGATTCTGAACACCTAACTCTAGATAATACTGTATGAGTAACATTTTGGTCAGTGAAAACTCTAAACATCTCTTTGGCACCAAATACAACAATGAAGCATAGCTGCGCATGGCAAGACATGTGTTGCTATGACAACGAAAGGATATTGTTCTTCAAATTGGCAGGCTTGGTAGAACTAAACCGGGTCTATGGACAGGTGCGAGCCCTCCCTCTTGAACTCATCGTCGTTCAATCTATTTATGTCAGTAAAGCGTTCGAACGAGTCAAGTGGAAGCTGAAACCCCAAGATAAATTTACAGAATTGGAGTTCAAATGCATCAGCCAATGCAAACATGACAGCTCATCCAGCCAAAGAAGTATTTGTTCGACCGTTTGGTTCGGTAAACACTTGATGAGAGTATTGCGGCATCATCATTGTTGAATGCTAGCATAGGCGATCGATTCTGCGGTGACTCAAAAATTTCACCTTATCATTTGTAGCTTGATGAAGAATACGAGTATCTGAAAAAAATTTTTGGCACAAATTTTTTCTGTCGATTTGGAAAGGTTCATGGGTCAGTCTCTATGTCTATGTCTAATGTCCCTAATTTAAACCTGATCTTTTGTGAAAGAAAAAGCAACGGAAAGATAGTGCACGGCTTGCAAGTGCAACAACGCCTAGGACCACGAGTGTGCGTAGCGCACGAGTGTCTATGGCGTTGTTGCACGCGCAAGCCGTGCTTCTATCACATTATCATATAGACTAGCCAACAGTGGCTATTCATTTTTGTCTATGGCAATTTGCAAAGAACAGGGTTGAGGGAGGCAAGGAATATCTTTCTCTCCACTACAGCGCGATATTTGTTCGTCTCAGTGTGCGTTCATTTGAAAACATGATTCATCTGTCTCAATTCCCGGACAATTGCATAACCGGCTACAATTGCATAATTGACTACGGCGGAAATCGAGAAGCATGTAGAGCTCATGGACAGAAATTCGTTGATCGAGCGGATGATGTTCGATGATGAGCCGCTCCTACCTACTCTGGAAGAACTGTTCAATCTGATTCCCTTGGTGGAGGGTGAAGACTCGGAATCAATTCCGGGTGTTGGAGTTTCCACAACTGAACTGCAAGCGATCGTCGACACTTTCGTTAGCTACTTAACAAATGGCAAGCGCAAGGCGAGTGAACTGGGCAAGATGTCCGACGTGTTGTCAGCATCGCTGTATGGAGCCAGTTCGTCTTCTGCGACCAACGATAAGTCTGTGGCTATCGTCGGACCATCTGGCGATATGGATTCGGCGGGGGATGCTACGTCTATCTCCGAGGTCCCAAAGCGGGTGGCAAGTGTTGGAATGACGACGTCAGTCCAAAATGTCAAGCTTGACGTTCAAGCATCTTCGACCGATGCTGTTCGACCGGAGCTACATATTCATCTGAGTGGTAGTTTCAGCAATTGCAACTTCAAATTCGGTGATCAGTGAGTACTGATGAGTACTGAGTGAGTTACTGAGTTTTCGAGTTACTACTAGAGCACTGACTACTAGACAAAGAGCTCGTTAAACATGTTCAACTATTTGCTACGTTTGTTTTTCGTAAAATATAAAGTTTGTGTCGTTGCATTATTGCACGCTGATTGTCAATTGTCTATGGTAAAATCTCCATTATTTTGACTCACTTGTTGGCTAGACTATATGATAATGGTTGATCACAAACCGCTACACTCGGGGCCATGGTAAGCAAGGCTTACCCTGACAGATTTTACCATACTAGGAATTGAGCAACTGCCGAAGACCACTTTTTTCGGCCTGTGCTCAAAGCTTCAAAGCGTTTGTAGGAAATTCGAAAAGTCTTTTCCTAGTACTTTTTGCCTTTCAGCTGAAATTCATTTTATTAGAGTTAATTCCACCATTGATGATTTAAGAGAGCATAAGAAATTAAGGATAGTCTGTCGATTTATCAATTCACAAAGCAAGTTCAACAAAGAGTTGAAACTGTATTACGAGCAACATATTATGAACAATGACGAGAACAACAAACGAAAAAGGTATCTATTTTCATCAAGCAGATTTTTCAAAAGGGTCGAATGATTTTAATCAATAAGGCAGGTGCGAATCCAATGTAAATGGGGGATGTTTACGTGGAAGAAACTGGTAAAAGGCTTATCAAACGATGTATTAACTCAAGTGACATGTCTCAGGACATGAACTTTGAGGTGCAAAACTTCTGAGAAGTCAGGACTCGGTGTGAGCGAGCCTGTATTCATAAATCCCACAAATTACCGTCTAAGATTTACATTGTCAAGCATGCCACTGTTGAAAGCAAGCTTCCAAACAGAGCCAAGAATCTCGATGCAGATGCGACAGCGCTTTGTTGGCCTTGGCTGGCTGTTCTGTGGCGTGATTTTCTTTGGAAAATTTAGATTGACAGGACCCCGGCTGCCTGAGCTTAGAAGCTTAGAAGTCAGTTTTTCAGTGACAAAGCCATGGATCATACACTGGAGCCCTAAAGAACCGCAATTTCAATAATTATATCGATGTCAACACCAAGGACTAACGGACTTGACAATCGAACGCTCCGATCCATCAAGCGAATGCTGATGTTAATAACGTGCTGCAAGTGGACAAAGCTTTTCGGATCTCAGCATGGCACGCATTCTTCTTTGCATATGAATTTGCTGGCCAACTGTCGCGGAGTCTACAGACCTCATTCTACGGCTCTTGAGAAGCAGCTTTCCTCCCTCAGCCTGCGCCAGGAGCTCGTCAGCCTCCTCTGAACAGATTCGCAGATGCGAAGTAAGCAGGCCAGATGAGACTCTTGCGAATTGCTAACGTTTGTCCCCTGACAAACGTGCCTGAAGCGTGCCTGATACTGTGTCTGTGGTTTACACGTATTCATATTTGCCCACAGAAAAGCAAACTTGTAAAAGCAGAGAGGCATTGTCTCACTGCATTTTTTGCTAGGAAACTTTCTATTAGTGAACAAGAGAAAGTGTTAAGATTAATGAAAGAATTAATTAACTGAATTTAAAGCATGAACTACCAGTACTAATATAGTTAAACCCATAAAACGATATCAATATTAGAATTTAAATAAACTAAAAACACAAAGCCAATCAATCGTCAGTCAGGCGAATTGCCAATAAATCATCAGGCAATTATTCTAGACGAGTTCCTGTACGTCTCTCTTCCCTCGTCTTCACTTTTCTCGTTTCTCTTATTTATTGTCTCAAAAAATTTTACGGGCGCTCTGCCGTGAATGAATAAAACCATGGTTTGCTCGTCTGCCTTAAATCTTGGGGTCATTTTGCTCCGAGAAGCCCCCGTTTCCCATCGATTGGCTAACTGAAAATTCTTTAGTTGTCTATGGTAAAAACGTTGCAAGCTGCAGTGAACTCATTGTACTGGGTGATTGGTAAAAATCTGGACATGGTTAGTTTTTGCTGTAGACAAACTGTTCTCCGCAACGCAATCCACTACCCTTTGCGTCACGGGTACTCCGCTTTATTGAAGCATCTAGCGCACGTAATTGAGTTCCACGTCCTTCCAGAGGCTCCATGGCTTTCCGCATTCGCTGACCAAGTAGTATTGCAGCATGCTGAAAAAATCCTTCAACGTAGAAGCACCATAACGATCACCACGCTTATTTCGGATCTCTAAGATAAACCATTCAAGAACGTAGCTGAGATCGCGCTTGCTCATCTCGGATAGGTCGGCCAACGCTATCGAACCGGTCTACGTTCTGCCTTAGCCAATTGAGCCTTCTTCTCGTGTCACGATAGAAATATTTCTACCAATCCACTTACACCTTTTCGTTGCAGCTTCTGGCGCAACAGACACAATTATTTCGTTCAGTGTCTGCATGCTCATCTTCGCTGTACCGTAGTCGGTTGCGAAAGCCAATGGCAAGTCACTCAAGAAAGCTTCGAATTCGGCAAGGCTAAGTAATTCAAAACCGTCAACTAAAAACTAGCCGATTGAGCATTCTGTATAAGTTTTGTACTTAAAATTTCACAGCAAAATTTAAGGCAGGCGAGCAATCAATGATTTTATTCATCCATGGCAGCAATGTCTAGATGTCTGAAAGGCTTTGACTACCTGTCAAGAAGGCAGAAATATCAAAATATTGTATCAGTAGCATCACTGCTACACTGCTACAACTTTCAGTGCGTTTTCTTGGGAAAATTGGTCGACATCAATTGATTACACACGATTTTCGAAGCCTAATCCAGCATCCACTAGAACTAGCAAGAATAGAATTTACGAGTATACTACAACTTATTAAGTAATTTATATTTGTTCATTGCCTGCCCCAGCAAGCTTTGCACAGCATCGAAATATTTCAGATGACAGACGCTTTTAGCCAATGCTAATGCTAAAAGCGTTAGCCACTTGCCCTACTTGCTGATTTACTTCTGTATATACTATAATTTACAGCAAAAAATATTATTGTCGGAAATGCGACTAGCTCGTAAAAGGCGTCATTACGACGGCGATTCGACGTCGACCTGACCGGTCACTGTTATCAGGATGATAAAAAATGCACTTTATTTAATGCATCAAGATATACCATTTTTTTATTTTTAGGCACAGGATATTTATCTACGATATAAAAGTAACATAGAATCCAATTTTAAACGAAAATCTCTACGAATATCAATAGAGCCATATAAAAAGGACCAAGTCATGTCAAAGTATGAAAATTAAGTTTTTCTCCTATTAAAGACAACAAAAAATTATGTCCTGAAAATTGAAACTCCCTATCTCCGTAATGTGTTTTTCGTTAAAAAAATTGCCTACTAAAAATTTCGAAGAAACGTTGTTTTTTGTCTTTCTACTATAGAAGTCTTAGATTGAAGCACCCACTATTCATGCCTTGTGGTTTGAACCTTGTTTTTATAACTTGTATTTGAACTCAAGGCAGCATGAGCATAGCGAGTCCTAAAGAAAAAAGGAAAGCTGAGATCTTAAGCGGCTTTGGTTGGGAGTTAAGATATAATAGATATAACTGTCAAGAATCAAGACTAACATTGAAAGAACAAGTAACGGTTGAGGAGCGATTCTTCAGGGCACAAAACCATGTATACACGAATTACCCTTTCCTCGACTCTACAACGAAATTACGTACGTATGTGAACTGATTTTAGGTCAAAACTAAACGAATACGGCTTTATAAGACATCGAAAAGAAGTCCTCAGCACGACATCGTTGGCAGAAATATTTCGCGACGTCGAGACAGTTCAATGTAGTGCAAATACGTTGCTTCCACTTTGACCAGTGGGAGCAGTTGTAAATAAGTCTGATGCCAAGAGATGATTTGCGAATGGCTCCAAGCGAGCTCAATATGCTCAACGGATCCGGCACAACAGCGACTCTACCCGCTGCGAATCTCTTCAAGCAGCAGGCACTCGACCGTCTGTCTGAACTCCTCGACCGGCGCGTAGTTATCGGACTCAAAAGCGGGCACTTCAGACAGGGAGGCAGGCAGGATGATCAACGTCGGGGCAGACAGGAAGTGGGAGAGAAAACGCCGCAGGCGATGAAGTCTGAATGCGACACGTTATTCAGTGTTTTGTTTGATTAACACGATTGGGGTAGTTAACAGGCACATGCAAACTACCGCAGATCTGAAATCAGTGCAAAATTCAGGCAGCTCTGCCTCCTCTTTCTGCGGCCGCAGCAGTTCGATGCATGCATCGTCGGGTAAGATTGATTTCCGTTTCCAGTGCCGCTCCGAAAAATTGCCGCCCGCCTTGGGCCGCCAGCTGCTGTCGATTTCGCATAGGCTCTCGACCAAAAGTCAGCATCTACTCGTAGATCTGCTTGAGAGTCACGTCACGAGAATCATGGGCAATATTATAAATCGGCTTCGCTACCTTTCATGGGCAGCTTGCGCGCTTGCAGTGCAGCCTCTGTGGCTCGCAAAGAATCGAACCAGCGGTCGTGGCGCGACAGCCAGACGCGGTCACCACTGACTTGCTCTGCCGCCACTGGTCTGCATTTCCCGCAATGTCTTCCATCACACGATTGACAACTGAGGGACATCCAACACAAGATCTGGTTGACGAGCGATTCCAACTGCCACAAATTTTGAGCAGACGTCTCACAAACTTTGGAAGGTCCGTTACATGACTGTTTTACCTGACACTGCTGTCTCGAAAGTGACCGCCGGATTGAGCTGTGCTCACTTAAGGCAGTTTTTTAATTTGTCCCTTTTTTAGGATGTGAATAAAAAAATAAATCACCCAAGTGTTGTCCCATTATAACGATAATTTTGCTTTCCTACGAGCTACTTTTAGTAGCAAGGAGTGGACACAGTGAGGATTGGGAATGCAAAAGTGGAGCATTTAGCCAAAAAAGTCCATTGTTGTGCACCATTTTTTGGATAAATGTGCTTCTAGTTGAGTTTGATGAACTGTGAAATAGATGGCGACAGTAATTTTAATTAATTTTAGTGGCGAATATTCGCATACTATGTGAAGCTGTAGTGCAGTAGTTCCTTTTGAAGAGACCTAAACGTCAAGCAGAAACAGCTAGAACTTACGGTAGCCTTCGTATTCTTCCACTGGTGTTTCTGTCAAGCTCTTTAGTCTGCACTGACTGATTGTGCGTTCATAGTCAGCTTGAGAAGTTCAAACATCCCAAGCACCACGATGGGGCCCCTCATCCGACATGGCAGGCTTCTTTCTCTCCGCTCGATTAATCAACTGGTTCAGCATGAAAGCATGGATAAATGCAAGCTCAAGCATTTAGCATAGAATCGATAAAATTTGTGCGCAGCTTAGCAGCAGACGGTCCAATGGCCAATGCAAACCAACGACAGTCTTCACTGACCAATCAGAGTCTGCCATGCTGCGAACAAGTTAAATAAAGCAATTTTCATGTGAATGATGAAGCCCGCACAGCTGAAATACTGCTGGTTTACCACAAGGATGTCGACTCCAAGGGCGCTCCTTCTCGCCATGCTGAGCCTCGCCTGCCTGCGCAGCCTGCAGTCCTGCCAGCCGCCCTACCAGCCCGTGTCCGGCTTCTGCCTGCTCGTGAACACCACAGCCGCAGTCGGCTGGTGCCAGGCAGCTCGTCTGTGCCAGGCCGTCGGAGGCGAGCTGGTGATGGAGCCAGCCGCCATCCGGGCAGCTGCACCGTTCGCCAAGGGCTCGGTGATGCTGTGGGTCGGCGTCACCGACATGCTGGAGGAGCGGCGGACTAACAGGTGAGGCAAAAATAATCTAGTATCGATTATTTCTGCACACAGCAAATTTGATTGCATTTTGTGCTGAACGAAGAACTCTGAAAATCTCATCTGAATGCTCATTCATTAGCCTTTGATGAGTAAATATGCTAATTATGTAGATAATATTAGGAGGTCCTCACTGATCTGATATTCTCATCTTCTCAGGAGCGGCTGGCGCATGGCCAATGGAAGCGAATTTGTTGCCTCAAACTCTGACTGGGGATCTGGCTACCCAAACAACATCGACAACTCGGACGACCTGCTGGCTCTAACAAGAGGTCTCCTGGCCGACTTGATCTCATCAAACCTGATCGGCTTCGTCTGCCAGCCCGTGGCGACCCCGAACAGCGGAACCTTCCGTCGGACCAGCTTCCTGCAGCTGGGCGACATCACGCCCTACTACTGCTACACGGAGGTGCAGTCGGTGCAGCGTAAGGTGTTCTGCTTTTGCCAGTGCGCTGCCCGCTGGGAGTGTCGGGCGGCTCTGTTCAACCGGGCCGAGTCTCGCTGCCGCATGCTGGACTTCGCCGACGCGAGCGCGGGCGACGCCATCGAGAAGAGCGGCGCTTGGGAGAAGTTCGTCAAGGTCTACTGAGAGAAACAGCGGTTAAAAATACCAAATGGCCACTGAAGTTAAAAGAAACTCTTAACTTACAGGAAAACCAACTTTAACCAAAACTAGTAGAAAATCAACTCGACAGCAAGTCATATCGTGAGCAAAACAATGAAAGACGGCCACATTCAAAACTCCTAGAAGACTTGTTACCTCTGAAAAATCCCAGAAAATAAATTCTCCTTTTTTTGCGCCAAAGAGTTTAGAGATTCGGGACTTTCTTGCATCTACCCTGAAAGTATAAAGCTTGTTGCTGTTTCTGTCCTCAATTTAATCTTTCTACTATTACGTCTCAGTCAGAAGCATTGAAAAACGAATATATTTGCATTGTAACTTAGCATGGCCTAATATTGAAATATCAAGCTTTTGCTGAGGATCCTATATTTGAAGTTAATAACCAAAACACTCCTTTTCTTTTCGATGTAGTCTATTGTTTTTTCAAATACTTGTTGGGCATACTCTCTGCTTTACGAATATTTGTGGCAACTATATCTATTTTCCAAATATTACAAATCTGTATCGAATTTTCTTCTGGAATTTACACGAGATTGTGCAGGAGCCCCGGAATCCGGATGTTTCATTGTGCCTGAGTAGCAACGCAAGGCGCTACTCAAGTTCCGAAGCAAGCCGATGAGGAGTTTGCTTTCAATGTTGTTAAGGAAGATGAGACGCAGGCTTCACTTCCGTCATTCTTTCGGGAGCGATGGGAAAGAGGCCAAGGAATTGCCATGCCCCGTTTCCTTCCTAGAAAAACCAACTGACTAAAACTTTCGTGAGCCGACAAAGGAAGCCAAACATTGATTTCCCCGCATTGGGTGAGAAGGCGGTGTTTCGGAGTTACCCACAGTCAGCGATCTGAGAGACTTTCTCAAGACATCCGCGAGAAAGTTTCACTTCCGGATGTAAAATATCGTTAGAGCTTTGCTGTCATGGATGTTAAATGCTGGCGAACACAAGGACTGCTAAATTAAGACAGCAATCTTTCTTTGTAGTTCTTAGGCTGGTATCTAAGATCATATATACACGAGATGGGCCACTCATGTGCTTTACAAACCTTTCAGTGTAGTTGAGAAAGCTCATGGATCCACCTAGATGTCGGTAGCAGAAACACCGCCAGCTTTACGAACCATTTGTGCGCTCGGCGACATGCGCTGTAAGGCTGGGCTGCGGCATCCATCCGATCCACACCTCCCATGTTCTGATTATATTGCAACACAGAGTTGGGCTTCAGCATCTGCTGCTCCACACCACCGCGCAGTACCCGGCTAAATAAAGAGCTAGCAGCTGTTGAAGAAGATTCCAACAGATAGACAGTCTTTGTTCCTGAGCTTCGCCTGTCAACCAGCTTCGCAGCGAGGATGTCACCATGTCGGGCAAAGACTCGGTGGTTGCAAGAGCATATCTCGCAGAATCGGTGGGACGCCTTGATCTTTGCGAACGGTCCCAGTTAAGGTTGTTCCTCTGGTCAGTAAGAACTTGGCCAGTCGCACTGATGAAAACCAACTGTCGCAAAAGACCCGATATCCAAGGTCCAGAATGTCGCAACAAAGTCTACGATGACTCTCTCACTGACTGAGAGTTCATTCGCAATGGTGGATGAATGTGTCAGACAATTCCACATGTAGCCTGTAGAAGACTCTGCAAGGCAGTAAAATTTGATTCCAAACTTGGCTCTCTTGTTGGGCATGTACTGCTTAAAAAGCAGCCTCCCTTTATGGAGGAGCAGCACTTCATCAACGGCAATGCTTTGACCCTTTGACCAGGCAGGTAGCTGTTCCTGCAAACTGTCCGGACAATGTCTTGGAACGGCCTGATCTTGCACAAGGGATCATCAGCGTCGAAGTCAAGACAGTCATAGCAACGCAGCCATGTCATGATTTGTTGAAACCGCGAGCGGGGGAGCATCTTCATGCTTTGAAAGTAGGGATGGAAGTAGAACGGGTCCGTGGACCAGTAAGCCGTCAGCTCCGGTTTCTGTACAACTCCAGTATGAAATATAACGCCGATCACCTTCTTCATCTCAGAAACAGTGCAGGGCTTCCACGTTCTGAGCCCGTAAGGTAGTTCAGCATCTCGGTGTTCTTTTTGAAACTTGGCAATATCCAGCTGTGCTCTCTTGTTTGTCCACACGCACATCTGAAGCAGAAAGTCATCGGGTAAAAATTGCTCGAAAATGACTGTGCAGCCATCGTCAACATCAGCAGGTACAGAGAATCTCGGATTGACTTCGCTTGCCCCGAGGAACTCGGGAAGAGAATTAGCTCGAGCATCGGTCTCTGGAGTTACTGATCTCTAATCATCGTGCATCATTCCCTGATCGTCTTCCTCCGGTCCATCGTTGCCTGCTTGATCTTCGCCACCGTCCTCTCCCTCACTCTCAGCAGTGACCAATGATTCATCGCTCGACTCATCGCTCGATTCGCTGTCGAGGCCCAAATTTTGCAAGGCTAGCTTGGCTGCTTGTCGTTGCAGTCTGACCGCTTGCATTGTAAGGAGGCACGAGTAGAAACTCATTCAGTTAACTTTCATGCTTGTATTTTCTCTCTCTTGACTTTTTCTAGCTTGGCCATAGACAATTCTCTGTGACGTTGCTAGTTTAAGTGGTCCCGCAAAAGGGCCGTTGGACTATAGTTTCCCTTGTAATTTCTCATTTTAATTTCTCCAATAGTTTATTTTAACGTTTACTTATGGTAGCGTGCAAATAATCTGTATCAACTGCTAATTCACTGTGTATTTGGTAGGCCTTGCGCCCGTCTGTGAATTTTGGCACGATCGATAATTTCAAGTTCTCTCGCCAGCCAATGAAGGCTCTCCGTGTTTACGCTACCCCCCTTTTGCGCTCTTTATTAACCCCCCCCCCGCCTGGCGGCGGGCCCCTCGCTCGCTTCTTCTGCCCCGTCTCCTCCGGCCTTCTGTCTGCCTCCTTATCTCTCGCCACGGCTCCTCTGTTGGGGCCAGCCTGTTTACACTGCCTGCCACTGTCTGCCACGGCTAACGCCAATCTCACCACTACGCATCTGCCACTGCTGTGCTTATCGCCGTTACTCACCACGTTGCATCGCATTGCATCACTCGCCTACTACTCGACTACAATTTCTAATTCACCTTCAATTCAAAACCATTGTTGCAGCCGCCAGTGTCCCAAAAGCACAATAAGTTCTGTATTGATATTAACCAATTTGAATAGTGATACCAACAATAAATCAGCCACGGCAGTTCCCTGCCTTGTTCGCCAAGTGCTCCGCTACACAATCCGCTTCTCAAGACTTGACTCAATTCATTTTGGGACTACGACTTACGACAACTCTCGTAAAACGGCCCTTCTAAGGGTCATAGCCTCTACGCCAATAACGTGACATTCTCCATTCAAAGATGTCACTTCTGTTAAGAAAGTTTTTTCTTGCCTGTGCATAATAGAGCAACTGTTTTGGAATTCGAAGTGTACAGCGCAGAATAAAAACTGCGCATGTCTATGGCATGCATTGCTTGCCGTCTGGTAAGATAGAGATATGGGGGGGGGAATTCTGTCGTAGACAAGTGGTTAACCACTTATGTGGCCATAGAAGCTAATGTTAAAATTTTGCTACTTGCGACAGTGCCAAAATCAACTACTGAACTCAATTTTGTCAGTAGTCTCTGCAGTTCATGAATCATTCTTAGTTTGATTGAGTAGCTTTTTATTTAACTTAACTTATAGTGCAAACTCAATTAAGTATTGTTCCCTTCTGTCTATGGTTGGGATAGTGCAAACTGTATTAGGTATTGTTCTCTTCTGTCTATGGTTGGGATAGTGCGAACTGTATTAAGTATTGTTCCCTTCTGTCTATGGGACAGAAGGGGCTCTAGCATCCTTCAAAAGCAGTTCGGGGTAAGAGTTCGCCCTGGTGACCTCGTCTCCGAGGACCCTGCAGCAGGTCGTATAACGGCTCGCAGCAGCGACTCTCTGACCGACAGACGGGGCCAGCCGGTTAGAGATTTAGACAAATCAAATCGTTGATGTCATAGACAAATCGTTGTCACGTGCTGCGACCGCTGATTATTTGCATTGTTTTTCTGTTTGACGATTCGACAGACAATGCATTGTCTGTAGTAATAGAATGTTCTGCATTAAAAATGTGAATAATGATCGTCAAATTGCTAAACAATGCAAATATCTATAGGACAATGGATGTAGGTATACATGTACTCACACAACGGCTCAGTCTTGTCAGTGCGAAAAAGTGATGCGATGCAAATGTTAAATATTTAGATTCTTGAGTAAAAATAAGAAACTTTTTTAAATCGAGCGAGATTGCTCCCGAAATAAGGTAAAATTAGGAAAGTTAGACGTCATTTTTTTCAGTGACAAAACCATCGAACATGATATTTATGAAACGATTGGTATGCGATTTGTAAATGTTTGAATTGAAATTTCTCTTGTTACATGAAGTAACTTTTTAGTTCAATGCTAAGTCGAACAGAGCCGTGGACGAATCAGGCCGTTTAAATGGAACAATGGGAGATGAAGTGAAGCCCCGTTGGCTGTTGAGAGCAGCTATTTAACAGCTTCGCCTTCGAAAGGCGTCGCTTTAAGCACTGGAACCCAAAGAACCGCGATTTCATCAATTGTATCGATGTCGACTCCGAGGGTGCTCCTCCTCTCCCTGCTGAGCCTCGCCTGCCTGCGCAGCCTGCAGTCCTGCCAGCCGCCCTACCAGCCCGTGTCCGGCTTCTGCCTGCTCCTGAACACCACAGCCGCAGTCGGCTGGTGCCAGGCAGCTCGTCTGTGCCAGGCCGTCGGAGGCGAGCTGGTGATGGAGCCGGCCGCCATCCGGGCAGCTGCGCCGTTCACCACGGACTCGGTGAACTTGTGGGTCGGCGTCACCGACATGCTGGAGGAGCGGCTCACAAGCAGGTCGGAATTCCAGCAAAGTTCTAGAAAATGAATGCGTTGAAAACTGCCCATACTAATCAATTAACAAAAGAATTGCAATTGCTATACCACTTCTTGTCGTGCACTGAATTCTGAAGGACGCAACTTGAACGAGAATTGAAAATAACGATCAGACAAACCGAAAACCAACTCTGCAAACTGATAATAAGCCTTCTAGTGGTTCGTCGTTCAATTTTCTCTTTTAACTGAAATTTCCATCTTCTCAGGAGCGGCTGGCGGATGACCAATGGAAGCACATTTTTTGCCCCAAACTCTGACTGGAGACCCGGCTGGCCAAATAATGGCGACAGCTCGGATGACATGCTGGCTCTAAAAAAAGGTTTGCTTCTCGACTTTGTCTCATCCAATCTGGTAGGCTTCGTCTGCCAGCCCGTGGCGACGCCGAACAGCGGAACCTTCCGTCGGACCAGCTTCCTGCAGCTGGGCGACATCACGCCCTACTACTGCTACACGGAGGTGCAGTCGGTGCAGCGCAGGCTGCTCTGCGTTCGCCAGTGCGCTGCGCGCTGGGAGTGTCGGGCGGCTCTGTTCAACCGGGCCGAGTCTCGCTGCCGCATGCTGGACTTCGCCGACGCGAGCGCGGGCGACGCCATCGAGAAGAGCGGCGCTTGGGAGAAGTTCGTCAAGGTCTACTGAGTTGTGAGACTCAAAAGTTATGAATTGGAAAATGCCAATACACTTTACTGAGAAAGACGTCTCCAATCAGAAGTAAGCAGCCTAACATGTTCTCGAATGAGTTCACCCCTCGCTGAAGCAATGTGCAAATTTCACGCAAATAAAGAAGAAATCTTTATGCAATAACATCTTCTGCATGAAGTCATGTTGCGTATCTGTGGATTTTAACAGCAGATTTGGAAAAAACCTTTGAGTGTATTTTTCGCTTCGTGGAAAGCGTGTCACCCAATTAAAACATTCGTTTTCAGTCAATTTAGTCTTTTCCTGGCTCATAGAACTAGAATTTCCGACATGCATTTGAAACCAAGCAAGTGTTTTTCCGAAACTTTGCGATTGAAGCATCGTTTTTAATGGCATTGGTAGTGACTGCTTCTGCTTTTGAGTATGCTTTTCTTGTGTCTCAGTCTCCCTCCCCGGTTAATGAGCTAATTAAAGTAAGTCATTTTTCTTAAAATTTTTGTGGGAAATTTCTCTGATGTACCTAAAGGCAAAGGTTTATGCATACAACGGCATCAGAATTTTTTATGTTTCATATCTCAGGGTGTATAAAAAGTTGAAGAGCATTCTTCAGTTTTAGAGACAGTAGCAAAACCTGCTTTAATTACCTTCAGGGCGTTTTTTGAACCAAGGCGCACTTACTGCTACCCGAGATTGTGGAGATTGGTGGAAATGGGGGTAATCACTCTTCCTATGTGCAATAGGAACTTATACTAAAGTTATACTACTGGGGTCCTTTAATTGGCCTCCAATAAGGTATTTCGTTTTTTTCTTTAGCTGCACTTGCAAATTGAAGCTTTACAGTCTAGCACGTCCTAAAACAAAGTTTTTTTCGTTTGAGTTCTCCATAGAAAATAGAAATAGGTGCGCAACTCACTACTGGGCTGAGCAATTTGCGTTGTATTTCTAAGATACAATACGATTCCCAAAGAAAACAATATTATGAACGTATTTATCGTTTGATGTAGAAGATATCGATATAACAAAAGCAAAGATCACTGCAGCATACAAAAAACTGACTAAAAATTCACATATGTAGAAATTAAGGAAGTCAGTGCATACATCTTTATAATATGGCTGGCGAATGCCAGCTAAAAAGGCAGTTTTGTCATTTTAATTGACTGAGTAGACAACCAAAACTCGCTTGAAATTGGACTCTAGCAGGATAGACGCAGCTGAATTTATCAGAAGAAACGCTGAACATGCTCAAAATAAAAATTAAAATTTGATAGATTTTTGGGTCGGCTATGGCTCTTGTAAATGGCAAGAACTTTCTATGCTTTTGTTGTCTTTTTAACTGTGCCCTCAGTTAAAAGTATTTTCTTATATTTTATTTATAACATTATTATTCTCTTTATTCGTAATGATGAAACGTAATGATGAAACGTTACTAATTAATTATGGTATTTACTAAGCATCTGTATATATTATAAATAACGTGTGCCAGCCCATCCTTATCTATACATTAACTACGACATGCAAACTACGAGCTATATCACAGCGGTGTCTCGTAGCACCCTGTGCTGGTTGACCTTTTCATTCGTGTCTCTGTCTCTCCGTGCCGCCGTCTTCGTCGAGATCGATGCTGCTGCTGCTGCTGCTGCTGATTCTGCTGGTACAGCCTCTGCTGCTGCTGTTCTTCAGGCTCACTTTCTGGTTTCCCTGTTGAATTCGAGTCCAGTTCATCTACGGAGCTGTGCCTCACCTTCAGAATGACTTCAGAGCCCCGCCTCCAACGCTGCCAGCTGGCTTCTGTCGATAAATCGCGATGGTAGGATAGTACACGCAGTACAAAGTGTACTTTACCTGCGGACAACGGTAGCCCGAGGACATGGGATTTGACCGCTTTGAATTAAATGAGGCCAAGAAGCTGCCCCTAGAGTTGCGTCGCTGTTGTTGCTGCTGCTGCTGCTGCAGCGGTTGAACCTGCGACTGTTGGCTGTTGGGAATGGCGCAGTTAATTGCTTCAACGAATGATGCCTCAGGACAGGGCATCGGGATACCCGGTTGCAGCTTTGGCACAGTGCCAATGAGGATCGGACAGCCTAGTGTCACGTCTTTCACAGGTACATGGGAAAAACCGAGAGTGACGCACATCTGAATTGCGTACTCCACTGCAATTGGGTGTTGGAAGTGGCTATTCGGCAGAGATGTCGCTACCACGCCCGGAATGTGTAGCTTGTGCTTCGCCGACCAGAAGCGCTCCGGTTCCTTTCCAGGACCAAGAGAAGCCACCTGCTCCTGCAGCACAACCTGGTTGCGGCTGCCAAGTCGACGCTGGTTGCTCCCGAGAGCGGTGGCTCGCTGCACCAACTTTAGGACGATTCGCTGCACTGGTAACGTACTGGAGGAGCAGTGCACGCTCAGATGGCAGTTGACGTCTTCACCTGGCACGTATGCGTCCTTCTTTAGCATCATTGAGGTTTTCACCTCGTCTTTCAGCAACTTATTGATAAGGCGATCAACACTGGTGCACGAGGTCTCGTCAAAGGTGCAACGCTGGGCCACAGCCGGCGCATTGAGATCAACATCCTCGATCAAGGTGAAAAACTGCGTTGCTTCAATTCCATCGGCCTCGTCCAAGGAGAAGGTGACAACGGCGCGGCAGCAGTAGCGCACGCAGCCGAACTCCTGACACTCGACTGAGTGCGGCAGCCAGCGGGGAAGCTGAAACTCGAAGCTGCGTTTCTCAACCAATCGGCTGCCTGGCAGAAGGTTTTCCTCGATGGACAGGTGACGCCGGCAGACCAGTCTCTGTTTCGAAACGCCGTTACTGGTCTCGGGAGGCAACTCGGAATAGCCGACGCACTCGATCTTGTAACCTGTCGCATAGACCGGTCCGCGCGTCTCGACGGTCACCCAGCCGGCGATGCGGTCTCCGCTGCGGAAGACCCGACGGCCGCCGCTGAAGCAGACGTCAAAGAGAAGCAGGCGACTCTTGGCCGATGCTGTGGCCAGCGCCGACAGGCTGGGCGCCTGTGCTGGCGTTGTCGACGGGGAAAGCGCCGGCGATGAGGTTCCCGACGAGCTGGCAACAGAGTCGTTGGCGTGCAAGATGACGAGCGACGGCGTCTCTTTGGTCATGCTCATGAGCCCGGGCGCCCCTTCGAGGCGTCTCTGTGAGTTTAACAAGGGGTTTTCAGCTAAAGATAAAGCTGACATCTAAATAGCTGCTCTACTGGAATAAGTCTTTATAGAGATATGCGCGAATCCAGCGCTTTGCTAGAGCTTTCTTGATGGAAAGAGTCGCACGATTCAAGCAGACTATGCTGTACACTCCAGATGTGCATGTCGGTTAAGACGGGCACACAAGATAGTGGTTGGCTATTGTTTGATCAGGTTACGAAGTAGAAAAAAGCACGGACCTAGCAAGCGACAGAATGAAAGAATGAGTTCTCTTGCCAGGTTGGGACTGGAATTTTCCAGTGAGAGCAGAATAAAGTAATAGTAACTTCAATGGAGTACTGATATTTCTATAGACTCTGGAGTCTGGATGCTGACCGTTAACCAAAAAATCAACTTACATTGCATGTACGGTAGCTTCAAAAGTACCCGACGACTTTTTGCTTCGTGCAATATAAATATTTCCGTTATCTTGATGGTGGCAAGAAAAACAAGTTTGCTTTTTTGGTAAAATTAATTGGTTTAGTGAAGCGCAGGCTAAAGGGATAGTTGTTCACTCGGTCGATTTTGATATTGTAATAAAAAACTGAACGCTGGTATAGGCGAAATATACGGTGCAATTCCTCTCTCTCTTTCCCTCTGTCTCAGAGCCGCTGTGTCCATACAGTCTGTACTTGAATTGCGTAGGTGAGGCGGTCGCTTGAGCAAGGTCTGTTACAGTACAAGGCTTGGCGATACGGAAATGAATCGCGGGACTAAGCTGAGCAAGACAGACCTGCCCAAGTCCATAGCAACTGTACTGTGCTGTACAGTACAGACAGAGCGGGAGAGGGGGCAGAAAATGAATGAAAAGCTAACAACACTGGGAGAGAGAAAATATCGGGCGTTTCACCTTTGGGCATTGAGTCCGGAGCAGGGCAGGGAGGAGCAGCTTGGCGAGAATGTGAGCTCTGCACAGCGCGTTGCCAAACCGCGAGCAAGCAATCATTTTCTTTGCTCTTGCCGCTCAACGAACCTAAATGATTTTATTGGCCAACGGGAATATAATGGCGCAGATTGTATAACTACACACTCGTATATAATTTTATCTTTTGGCTTCTCACAATCTATATTTTTATGCTGCAGTATTGTGCAAAGTCATTTCCCACACACTTGTCTCGCCTTCTTGGCTTTGGCAGAAGGTTAACTAGATTATTTCCAAAAATACGCGTAATTTGTACAAACTATTCTTGCTCAACAAAGCGCGCGCGTTTCATACATTCACATGTACATATACCATTGCGAGGGGGGCTAGTAGACAAATATAGACGCTTTCTGAGTCGAGTCTATATGCTTTATCAACCACAGTGTGGCGCTGTGTCACACCGTATACGAAGATCACATATGTATGTAATTTATATAACGTATATGTATATAACGTATATATGTGAAAAATTCGAAAGGCCGTTGGCCATCGCATATATAACATATGTGATGGAATAGAAAGATCCAGGGGGAAAGAATAATTACAAGTATATTTCTATGAAATTAAAAGTCAGATATGCCTCCAGCTCTCCATTTCTGCAAGCCTAACACGGACCAGCCAAGATGCATTTACATGTATAGCAAAACATGCAGTGGTGAACTTGAAAATTCAGTGATGGAACCGCGAGATTTCCTAAAATTATATTAGACAAGTCGTTGCGTTGCTGTGCTTAACTTTTTTCATAACGCTATATAATTGTCTCTGCAAAAAAATAAAAGTTCACATCATTATTGACCAATATAAATGCTGTGGCGCGCAGGCCCTCAAAAGTCAAAATGCTATACAGAATGAACGATTTACATGTAATGAAGCACAACTAGCTAGCTAAATGTATGGGATATGGATAGAATTATCAAGGATGAATTTAGAAATGTCTACTCTATTAGTCTACTTAAAATTAACTAAGGGATCCATCCAATTGGCATATTCAATGACAATAAGGCATAAAAGTAATTTACAGATGTAAAATTGTATACTAACGGCTTGATGTATATAGTTTACAAAAAATCACTTTTTCTCGCAAAAAAACAAATAAAACAAAATCTTTACTATTAAATTTCCTTTAACTGCTGGAAAAAATACAATTAAAAATAAAAAAATTGATACAAAAACTTTCAAAGCATACTACAAAGCATAACATGCGTCTCAACTTTTTAAAATTCAATTGATTCTTATGATGATAACTCATTTGAGATTGAAGTCGCGCGCCGCTCGATGGTAACTAACCTGCTCGCTTGCTTGATTGTAATTAGAAGTGGCTGTTCTTTTTGTTAGCCTTTTGTACTGTTCAAGCGCACCTTTCCTGTTATCCTTAAGCTTTTATTCTACGAAATATGATTGAGCTGTACCTTGACATTTAGAATTAGAATATTTTTTACTTAAGTAAAAAGAGATCAATAATCGGCCGCATAACATCTCTTTGCCGTTGGCTAACACCTAAGATTTAAATATCTAGTTAGTGCAACTACAGTTGAGTTTTCGAGTTGCTTTTTAGCTAGGCCTAAAGCAATTGACTCATTGAGCCTAAACTATCGATTTTTCACAAAAACTTACAAGATTTAATCTATTAAACCTATGGCTTCTCGTGGTGCTAAAAGATCAGCTCAAGGAAATTTATTGCAGCAGATTGACGATTTTCTAAAATCTGCAGATGGATTGCTTGGTGCAGAATCAAGCGAAACTGAAAGCTTTTCTATTTCGACTAGTGCAATGAATAGACCTAGTCAGCCTAGACAAGACAGACCCTTTCGAAATGTTCCTATTCCAAAAGAAACTTCAGGCAGCAAAACAGGAAGAGTAGCTACATCTTCGAGGCCTGATAGGCCTATGGAAAGATTGTTATCAGCTTACCAAAGACAAAGTAATACTCCAACTTTTTCTACTTCTGAAGATTCTGATTCTGAAGAAATTAAGCAAAGAGGTCCATATGCAGGTGGGTTTTTAAAATCATTTTTGAGTTTTGTCTTTTTTATTATGCCTATTGAATCTAATATTGTCAATGTTATTTTTTTTAATAGTTAGTTATTTTATTTAATGGTTTATATATTAATTTGTAGCATTGCCATTGTTAAATTTAGAATCACATAATAACTAAATTTTTATACAAGTTTTAATGACTTGTTTTGGTATTAAATTATTATTTCTGATCAATAAATGCCAGGGTGTACTTTATATATCAAATGCACAAAATATTTACAGATTTTGTTTGCTAGAAAAGTATATATATTGTTGGATTTAAATGTAATGTAGCAATGATAACAATAGCATTAATATTATTTTATTAAAGCTCTCTTGAGACCAAAAAATCTTTATTGAAGTTTTATGTATACATATTATATTTTTTTAATTTCTATACAGAATGTGTAATTTTTTGGGATGAATTTCAACCTGGCATAAAGGATCAATTTTATATTTGGTAAAATTTTAATTTATAGTCTATCTATAGGCTACCTAAAAATAAAAACTCTATGTATATATATGTGTCTATGGACAATTTTGTTTACTATAGACTCCCAGGGTCTTAGTCATTTCGTCAACTGGCCATTTTGTCAACTCAGTTTTTGCATTGGTTGTTTTGTCAACTAGCCAATGAAGCGGTCTCAAACCTTAGTCACTTTATCAACTGACCAATGGAGAGTTCCCCAACATTGGTCACTTTGTCAACTGCCAATAAACTACCCCCCCATGGCCGCAAAACAACTAAAACTGAACCCTAAAATGACTAAGTCAATAGGCTAATTAATATATAGATACCCTTCTATACAACATCTGCTGGCTTCAATCGATGCATCTCTGACTATACATTAACAAACAATAATTCACTCAGGTGTTTGAAATGTGTGTAGTATAACGCAGTTGATACCCCATGTTACACATTTGCATGACAATTTTTAGATGTACATGTAGAAATTCATTACAGAGTAGTTGATGAGTACTAGACCAAAAATAATAATGCTTGAAATGGTCCACTCTACATGGTACATTATAAATATATATATATAAAAAGCATTTCAAATTAACCATTACATTTATGGTCATATCGATGTCAATCACGCTCACGCATTAAAATTTATATAATAATATTTTTTATGCACACACTGGCTCATTCCATATAAGCATGGTCGTAACATGACAGGTTATTTTTACTTATAAAATGAAATCTAATAATAGAATATACTAAACCAATATTTTAAATGAAAGATTATTTTGTCTAGAATATATTTATAGAGTTTCATATAGATATCATCATTAGTATAGATGCTATTAAACCTTAAATGACACTTATGGTCGTAACGACAGGATTATTGACATATAGAAACTAAAAGGTAAAAGTCTTATAACATTTTTCATTTTTGATATTTTGCAATACATTTTTAAAAATTTGACCAAGAACATCTTTAGAAATCATACTCTTTTATTAGAATATATAAACTCAAAAGGCAACAAAGATACAAAAGAAAAGGCAGCCTTATGGTCGTAACATTATGGTCGTAACATATTTTTTTCTGTCAATTCAGTAACTTTGAGGTACTAATACATTAAAAATATAATAGATTATTTGGTCACCAATGCTTTTATCTGATGATGCAAGTACTATACTTTTATCTATAGTTTGTTTCAACCTTCAAAAGCTTTCTATTTGTTTTTAAAAGGTACAAAATCTTAATGATGTCTTTTGCTTCGAAAAATGTCCAAATTTTTACAAAAATGACTTTTTGCCAATTGATAACATACTAATCCAACATTTTACCATTCCTTTATTCTTAGATTGTATATATTGCACAATATAAACATTTGGTAAAAAAATAGGCTAATTAGGCAATGGCAAGCAAAAATATTGACTTTTTTCTATTTTCCAAATATGTCCATCTTATATGGAATGAGCCCACTATATTTAAAACCTATATTAAGTATTAAGCACAATCGTACTGCTATTGTAGTGCGATTTCTGTATGGTAAGTGGTAATACGGTACTAAATGCAGACAAAAGAAAAATATATTATTTTAAGAAAATTGCAATATTAGGACATCTTGGAAACTGTACATTACGTTACAATAGCATATGGTTCATGTACAAAGTGCAGACAGAAAAAAATATAAAAAATAATATAATATACAGTGAATGTTACATATATAATCAGGTAAAAACAAGTTGTAAAACAGTCCAATTAATGAATTATAAAGTCTTATACTTAGCTGCACTTTTATTGTTGCTGCTGCTGCTATTGTGCCCTGCTGTGTGCAAAATGCGGAATGTGGCCAAGTCTTGTGCAGCTGAGCAGGAATGCACGAATCGAAAGCGCGCGGCTACAGTACTGCGCCCAATATCACTCTACTTGCACTTGCAGCCGCTCGTACCACGCCCAATGCTGCCACTCTTGTACTCCTTGTTGCACCAGCGTGGCGTGCACAGGTACCAGCAGTACCTCTGTATGGAGCAGTTGAATGAGAGGGTACAGGGTGAGTTTGACTCTCTTAGCCCACTGCTTCAGTCGCCAATGCCAGCCTTTCACCTTGTTGTTTGTCCAAATAGACTGGCCATAAACGCTTATTTCAGCAGCGCTGGTCAGCCATGTACTGTTGACATACTCAGCCAGGTCCAGTAAAAGCGGCGCTTGCACTCCAGTGACAACTTGTGCTAGGCCGTCGTTCATGTGCTGGTATGGCAGGTAGGGCAGGTCCATCAGCATCCTGGTGAAATTCTTCGTACCTGGTCTTTCAGGTAGGCCTGTTGCAATCCTATATACTGAATGCGACAAAATATTGCCTGTGCATAGTGAAAAAGGCAGCCTTGAAGCCTGACCATAGGGAAGACAGCTCACAAGGCCTGCCATACAGCAGCCTCAAAGTCCATTATGCAGACTTCAGGTGTTGTGTTGCTGATTGCCTCCCGTAGCGATTGAAATACAGCAGTATAGTTGTTGACAGCTTTGCCTGACATTATAGCAAATGCTAGGGGCACCTGTTTGACTGTTGTTCCTTGCTGGATGTAGCAGTGCATAGAGTAGAGTTGCTTGAATGGTGCATGGATGACATCAAAAGTGCCATCTAGAAACCATAGCTGACGGGATGCCAGCAGCTCAATTTGATTTGTAGTAAAAAGCAGCAAATGGTGTTTGCCAGTTCCTTCAACTTGGATGTCAGCCCGAACAAAATCTGGAGAGATACGGTCCATAGCCAGATCAAACTGGAGGTCAGATGGGGGCATTGGATGCTCAGCTTCCCAAGCTCTGTTTGCAATCCGCACCAGTTGACAAATAGCTGGTACTTCCTGGCCAAAGTCAGTCACGCTATGGTCTAGCAGCTTCAACTCCACAATTGCAGCAGCTGATCAAAAGCACTGCTGCTTTGCTTCATCCTTGACCAGAGCGACAATGCAATGCTTCACCAACTCACAAATTCGTGGCTCGCAGATATGGGCAGCCTGGCCACTCCAAATGCCTTGATTGTCCTAGATGGCTGATGCTGGGCACTTAAACCTTGAATTTTGCTGGGTGCAACGCCAATAGCGTCTGTTATTTTTTCGACGTTGAGGCCCAAAACGTATTCTTGGTCACCCAGTCATTGAATGAGTAAGGGCTTGCGCTTTGTCGTGGCAGCATCTAGCACCTCAAACTCCTTCGCCACAATGACTGCAGGCAGGTCATGAGGCTCCAGACCCTCCATCGAGACCTCAGCCATGCAAGCTGGTTCTTTGAATGGCCCTGCATGTGATGATGACAAGATATTATAGTCAATGTTTTGTGGATGTTTTTTTTAACCTATTACCTTTAACCTTTAACCTTTAACCTACAACCTTTTACCTCCATTTTTACAAATGTGGGTTAAGGCACTAGTAAAGTATGAAGATGCCTGCCCCTTTAATACTCTCGTAGGTATGGCCCATAAAGAGTGTAACAGAGAGAGATGGGGGTGGTGTAAAGAGCAATGTGAAGGTGAGTGAGTGAGCTGAGTGAGGGAGAGAAGAGAAGAGAGAAAAAGGAGAAGAGAAAAAAGGAGAAAAGAAAGGGAAGAGAGTACAGAGAAGAGAGATGAGAGTGAAGAGAGTAGAGAAGAGAGCTGAAGAGGGGGAGAGAAGAGAGGAGAAAGAAAGGAAAAGAGAAAAGAGGAGAAAGGAGAGAGGAGAAAGAAGTGAGAAGAGAGGAGACAGAAGAGAACATAGAAGTTTCAAAGGACACAAAAGGGTCTCAACAGCTTGTAATATTGTATATACGCTCAGCTCACTCACTCACCTGAACAGGGTTTTAAATGTACATCCCTCCTATGTACAGCTAGCTGCTCATCAGTTTTATCAGACTGAGAAAAATAAACTTAAAAGACAAACTTGCATTGCATTACATACTAATTTTTGGACTGACAAAGAGCCCAGGGGCTTAAAACTGGTAGCCTATATACTCATACTAAATTTTAACACTCTTCTCTCTCTCAACCTCTCTCTCTCCCCCTTCTCTCTCTCTCTTTCACTTTCTCTATATCTCTCTCTTATATCAGGCACTTACCAGCATTGGCAGCATACAATTCCTCCAAAAGACCTTGTTCATCCCCCTCTGCTGGCTCTGCGACCAGAGCTGGTGCTGTCTGTGCAACTAGAGCTGGTGCTGGATCTGCGACTGGAGCTGGTGTTGGCTCTCCGACCTGAGCTGGTGCTGGCTCTGCAACCGTAGCTAGTGCTAGCCTTGCAACTGATAGAGCTGCTGGTCCTGGTACATTTTTAACAGGTTGAGTGAGCCAAGAGACAAATTGCAATTTTTACCTATTTGATATTCTTTAGTTGCCTCTGGTGTCTCTAGACATGTGCCAAATGACCACTCAAATGCGTCCATGCGCATGAAGTGTCTATACTCCGCAATCGACACATTCGTTCCACAAGCACAATGCTGCCATTGCTTGCATTTATCACACTGCAGAGCCTGTTGTTGCAGTCAAACACGTTCGCTGCAGAGAATGCAGCTATCAGCTGTAGCCTGCTGCATGATCGGTAAATTATATATGTAATATTGAGGAAACAAACTGATTAAATTATGACTTTGACAGGACTTCCATTTATATAGCAGTTTAGATCATTAGGGTGGGGTGACTTTGGAACTAGTGGGGTGTAAAGGACTTAACACTGGCTTAGCACTTTAGTATTAAGCATGACAGGGAGTAAAATGGCTTACAATATGGCATGATATGCGTGAATCGTGCATGATATTCTTTGAGAGCATTCCCAGATATCAAGATTTGCTATGGGGGATAAGCTTTGGTTGACTGCACTCAGCAGGGTGGAGGGGTAAGAAGGTGCATGCTGCAGTCCACTAATTTTCACGACTCCACAGGGGACTATTAGCAGTCCTCCTGATGTGTTTTGATAGTATGAATGCCCACTGCACCATGTACTATATGGATGCATGTACTGTATGCAGATTGCATAAAACACAAATGCTCAAGATTCATTGATGCCCCGATGCATATGGGTATAAGTGTACATAGGTGACATATTTGCATCTAGAATATTCGTACCAGAACATTTAACCTATCGAATACATGTATAATGGGCATGCAGTTAACATATATATACTGTACACTGTAACAAAATTGAAAAGTTTGATTGTTTCAAATAATATTAATTATTAAAACAAATTCATCGATATAACAATTATTGTAAGCTACACTGCTGTATGAACTACATATCATTCATATAATGACAATTTTGGTCACTTCGTCAACAAGCAAATGGGAAGGACCTAGGCATTGGTCACTTTGTCAACCACCAGTAAAGTCGCCTTAACACTTTGGTCACTTCATCAACCAAGTTGACAAAATGACCATCACCCAACTCCCAAACCACGCAACCAAATTATAATAAATTTTATACCCACCCTAAACTCACTATAGAGAATGTCTTAGACTACTTTAAAATATCCTACTTAAAATTAAGTCTTCCTACTTTAAAGTGCAAAAAATTTCTCAAAAAGCTCTACTTTTTTACTAAATTTTGTGATTGTGATGGGAATTAATTAGCCATTTTAGTTCATAGATATGGCAGTTTACATATATAATATGAAAACATACATTCAATTCAGCTATAAGTTAGTCAAATTGACATAGTTTTCTTTTAAATATAGACAAAACTTTTTAGTAATTTTAAGTATCCAAGGCATCATTTTAAAGTTAAGATATGCATAAATATATAACTGATATTTAGGACTTTGAGACAAAAGAAATCAACACTGTGTAGCAACAAAAATATCTAATGTAATATTGAGGCCTTTTTAATTTCAGTCTAGACACACTTCAAGTGCAATTTTTGCCAAGTATAAACATTGACTAGGAGTGCTCGCAATGTCAGTTAAAAATTAAATGATGCATAAGCTTTAGATTAAAACTTAACTGATGACAAGCAAATATTTTTAGCAGAGCAAGAGTTTCTTTTTTTTTACTTAGAGTTGAGCAGGAAATATGCAAACATGCTTTAAACACAAAAATGTCCATAGAGTCAATACAATATTATATGTGGCACATATTGTTGCTGGGATGGGCATAATGGTATAGAAATTATTTTTTATTCAAAAAGATCTTTATTAAGTTTGAAAATTCCTTTCAAATTTAAAGCAAAGTAGTAAAACTAAACTTTTGTGTTGCTAAACCATAGTTTTTTATGTTTTTCTTTAATTTGACCATAAAAAACTTTTAAATGAAAAGAAAGCTTAAAGATGCATAAAAAGATGAAAAAAATCTGCAATAAATATCTTTGTTAAACAGAGCACTCATTTATTTGAATAATCTATCTATTAAATATCTATCAGGAAATCACTATATTTTTGTTGTTTGTTCAAAAACCTATTTGGCTTTAGCTATAGATATAGCTATGGGAAGTTATGAATGTGGAGGTTTTTAAACAAAGCATATGGATATATAGTTACAGGAACACATACTTCCTATATCTAGTAATGTCATCTAACTGAGACTTAAAATACTAATGGGGCTGTTGATTTGATGGGGTTAAGGGATAAATGAATGTTGCCAGTTTCAAAATGAGGGAAAATCCCAAGTCCTTAGAATTTAGGACTTAAGCAACAGATTCCAGTGACATGTCCATGTTGTGGTTGTGGTGGTAGGGGCTTAAGTTAAGATGTTTTTAATTTCAAAGGGGAGTTCTTAAGTCCTTGCATGGATTTTGGAATTATTCAATAGAGAGTCTTGATGCCATATGCACATTGTGGTTGGGTGGTAGGAGCAATGTTGAGATAAATATTTTACTTTCAATTCAAGGGGAGCTCTTAAGTCCTTGGGGTTGGGAACTAGACAACTTAACAATGAGAAAAGCCTTTAAACTACCATATTTTTACATTTGTAGTAATTACAGCAATTTGCTTGTCTGTAGACAGTATTTCATAGTCATAATTACAGTTCTTTAACACCAATTTCTTACTAAGCTAGTCATTGAGTTTTGTCCATCTATTTACAAGTATTTTTAAGATAATGGTCCTATGCTTGGATTATGAAGGACCTAATATTCATTGAATCTGTCAGAGGGTCAGATTTAGAGTAGCCCATAGAGATTGTGTTTTTTTCAAATTAGACTCTACTAATAGTAGTAAATAAATATTACTAAATTGGCAGATGCCCGAATGCGAATGGGCCGCGAATACCAGGCCGTTCCGCCTAGTCTGGTTGGCCGCCCCGGCAGCCGGTGCCAGTCGCCTGACAGGGCTCTCTGCGTGTGGAAGCCTTTGCCAGAGGCTGGGTCTGATGAGGCGGCTGTCTCACTTACCGATGACCAGGTTGGTCTTATGCCTGATTCATATTTGGGAAGAAAAATGGGGATTTGGGATTTCAGATGACACGGAATTTAAATTTAAGATGTTTGATTTTGGGATTTCGAATTTTCGAATCGGATTTGGATTTCAGATAATCGCAATTTGGGATTTCAGATTATCAGGATTTGGATTTCAGATTATCAGGATTTGGATTTCAGATTATCGGGATTTGGATTTCAGATTATCAGGATTTGGATTTCAGATTATCAGGATTTCAGATTATCAGGATTTGGATTTCAGATTATCAGGATTTCAGATTTCAGATTATCTAGATTTGGATTTCAGATTATCAGGATTGGAATTTCAGATAATCGGGATTGGGATTTCAGATTATCGGGATTTGGATTTCAGATTATCTGGATTTGGATTTCAGATTATCAGGATTTGGATTTTAAATTATCAGGATTTGGATTTCAGATTATCAGGATTTGGATTTCAGATTATCGGGATTTGGATTTCAGATTATCGGGATTTGGATTTCAGATTATCAGGATTTGGAATTTAGATTATCAGGATTGGGATTTCAGATTATCAGGATTGGGATTTCAGATTATTAGGATTGGGATTTCAGATTATCAGTATTTGCATTTCAGATTATCGGGATTTGGATTTCAGATTATCGGGATTTGAATTGGATTATCAGGATTTGGATTTCAGATTATCGGGATTTGGAATTTTTTTGGACTCGCTTGGGTACTCCCTTAAAGAAATGTCACATGTGCTCATTTCAAGGTGGCAAATTTCGTAGACCTGGCCCGGGATCGATTCGGCTACACTACTGAGCAGGCGCTGGGCATGCTCTACTGGCACAAGCACAACGTTGAGCTGGCCACGGTCGACCTGCCGAATTTCATTCCATACCCAGACGAATGGACTAACGAAGAGAAGGTCGTGTTCGACCAGGCCTTCAGCTTCCAGGGCAAGCAGTTTCACAAGATTATCCACGCCCTGCCGGACAAGACTGTGCCGCATCTGGTGCGTAACTTTTTTCAGGAATTATTCCAGTTGTGTCAGAGTTCGTCTACTGATAAGTAGAAAGTATAGAGTTTTTTTCGCGAAAAGCTTGCATGTTGGGAAAATAAAAACGTAACAAAGTATCTAATCTAAATAGGCCGCTTGATAAAGTAGATGTCGGCGAACTCTCTACTCGCAAAGCCTCTCTATCCGGCCCTCGGGTCCTTTGAAACTTTACAATCCTACACAGGTGAAATACTATTACCAGTGGAAGAAGAACAGAGCCAAAACCTCGCTGATTGAACGGCGCGGTGGTCAAGGCGGCAGCGGTAACGGCCAAGGCGGCCAAGGCGGTGACGACGAGACCGGCTCCGAGTGCTCCGACGGCGAGTTGCCCGAGCTGCGGCCAGGCGGTCGTCGGGTTCGCCAGAAGCAGCAGCAGTCGGCTACGCAGAAGGCCAACAAGCAGCCGTCATCGCAGCAGCAGCAGCATCACAAGCGCAAACTGCCACGAGGAATTTTCCTTGACTACGACGCTCTGCTGTCCATGTCCGCCCAGGGTGCCGGCCGCGCCTCCGTCGTCGTCGACGCCCTAGACGCTCAACTGGCCTCAGCCAGGTCGCGCGTACGAAGAAATCGTGCTCAGCTCACCCAGCGATGGGAGTCCCTGCTGAGTGAAATTCAGGTGAGATTTATCTGTGCTAGGATGACGGTCTCGACACTCACGACTAGGAGGCGATTGCCTCTGAGTCCCAAAAAAATCGCCTAAGTTTCAGTAAGAATCCCCCCTGAGTTTCAGTAAGAATCGCCCTTAAGTTTCAGTAAGAGTCGCCCCTAAGTTTCAGTAATAATCGCCCCTGAGTTTCAGTAAGAATCGCCCCTAAGTTTCAGTAAGAATCGCCCCTAAGTTTCAGTAATAATCGCCCTTAAGTTTCAGTAAGAATCGCCCCTAAGTTTCAGTAAGAATCGCCCCTAAGTTTCAGTAAGAATAGCCCCTAAGTTTCAGTAAGAATCGCCCCTGAGTTTCAGTAAGAATCGCCGCTGAGTTCCAAAAAGAACCGCCCCTGAGTTTCAGTAAGAATCGCCCCTGAGTTTCAGTAAGAATCGCCCCTGAGTTTCAGTAAGAATCGCCCCTGAGTTTCAGTAAGAATCGCCGCTGAGTTCCAAAAAGAACCGCCCCTGAGTTCTAGTGAGAATCGCTGCTGAGTTCCAGTAAAAATCGCCCAGCTGAGTTGTAGTAAAAATCGCCCAGCTGAGTTGTAGTAAAAATCGCCCAGCTGAGTTCTAGTACGAATCGCCCCTGAGTTTCAAAAACTCAGCGCCACTGTCGCACCTCAACCCACACTACCAGGCCTACCAGGAGCCGGATGCAGAGGGCCAGATCTCGTACAAATGGACCGACGAGGAGCTGCTGCTGGCTGTGCAGGGTGTCCGCCGTTACGGCAAAGACTTCCGTTCGATTGCGCAACTAATTGGCAGCAAAACGGAGAATCACGTTCGCTATTTCTTTGCTCAGTACCGATCGAAATTCGGACTGGACTCTGTGCTGGCCGAGTACAATCGGGAGTCCGCTGGAAAACAGTAGCAACTGTGTCTTCTGGGTGCTAATATTGATCAGCTGTTTTTTGGTGTCATCGTTGCTATGGCAATGAATTTGCTGTTGTCAGTGTTTAGCGTCATGGTTGCTATGGTGATAAACCAGCTGTTGTCGGTGTTTAGCGTCATGGTTGCTATAGTGATAAATCAGCTGTTGTCAGTGTTTAGCGTCATGGTTGCTATGGTGATAAATCAGCCGTTGTCAGTGTTTAGCGTCATGGTTGCTATGGTGATAAATCAGCTGTTGTCATTGTTTAGCATCATGGTTGCTATAGTGATAAATCAGCTGTTGTCAGTGTTTAGCGTCATGGTTGCTATGGTGATAAATCAGCTGTTGTCATTATGTAGCGTCATGGTTGCTATGGTGATAAATCAGCTGTTGTCATTGTTTAGCGTCATGGTTGCTATGGTGATAAATCAGCTGTTGTCATTATGTAGCGTCATGGTTGCTATGGTGATAAATCAGCTTTTGTCATTGTTTAGCGTCATGGTTGCTATGGTGATAAATCAGCTGTTGTCATTATGTAGCGTCATGGTTGCTATGGTGATAAATCAGCTTTTGTCAGTGTTTAGCGTCATGGTTGCTATGGTGATAAATCAGCCGTTGTCAGTGTTTAGCGTCATGGTTGCTATGGTGATAAATCAGCTGTTGTCATTGTTTAGCGTCATGGTTGCTATAGTGATAAATCAGCTGTTGTCAGTGTTTAGCGTCATGGTTGCTATGGTGATAAATCAGCTGTTGTCATTGTTTAGCGTCATGGTTGCTATGGTGATAAATCAGCTGTTGTCAGTGTTTAGCGTCATGGTTGCTATGGTGAGGTTCATTCACAACCAGTTCAGCTGAATCAAAAAAGTTTTAATCGTTATTTTTGCGAACCGTTTGACATTTATAGGTAGAAAGTGTACTTCAAGTGTGACTGGGTCGTTGTTGAAATTTTATATATCTGTGTAAAACCTTAAATATATTTTGTTATTTGCTACTCATTAGTAGTTTAGGGCGAAGAAAGTACTAGTCACTGATAATTAAATGCTATTTCTAATCTCAAATTCATTAGGATTAGCATAAAAAACCGGCTATAAAAATCAATGTAAAAAATTCTTCCCATTTTGTGCAATGATTTTCATTTCTCAATGTACTTTATCGTGTGTAAATAATGTTTAACAATTGTCGGTAATTATATTCTCGCGCAGTTGTGGTTTAAACTTGCACACAATCATACGGCCATGCATTGATATAATAATTGTACCAACTTCGCGTGTTAAACGCATTCTACGATCGATAACTTCTTTAGTGCTTCAAAATTCCAAAACTAATTTTTTTTTTTTGGTATTTTTAGATAGAAAATCTGTTAATATTGCCCTTGTGTGTTATTAAGAATCCCTTCTAAGTTCATTTCATGACTTCATTGATGCCCCCAAAATCCATTTAGAATCGCTTCTAAATTCAATTTAGAATCGCCACTACAATCCATTTAGAATCGCCCCTACATTCCATTTAGAATCGCCCCTGCATTCCATTTAGAATCGCCCCTACATTCAATTTATAATCGCCGCTACAATCCATTTAGAATCTCCCCTAGATTCCATTTAGAATCTCCCCTCTCTTCAATTTAGAATCGCCCCTCTCTTCAATTTAGAATCGCCCCTCTCTTTAATTTAGAATCGCCCTCTCTTCAATTTAGAATCGCCCCTCTCTTCAATTTAGAATCGCCCCTCTCTTCAATTTAGAATCGCCCCTCTCTTCAATTTAGAATCGCCCCTCTCTTCAATTTAGAATCGCCCCTCTCTTCAATTTAGAATCGCCACTGCATTCAATTTAGAATCGCCCCTGCATTCAATTTAGAATCGCCCCTAGGTTCAATTTAGAATCGCCCTTAGATTCAATTTAGAATCGCCCCTGCATTTCATTTAGAATCGCCCCTAGATTCCATTTAGAATCGCCCCTGCATTCCATTTAGAATCGCCACTGCATTCAATTTAGAATCGCCCCTGCATTCAATTTAGAATCGCCCCTAGGTTCAATTTAGAATCGCCCTTAGATTCAATTTAGAATCGCCCCTGCATTCAATTTAGAATCGCCCCTAGGTTCAATTTAGAATCGCCCTTAGATTCAATTTAGAATCGCCCCTGCATTCAATTTAGAATCGCCCCTGCATTCAATTTAGAATCGCCCCTGCATTCCATTTAGAATCGCCCCTGCATTTCATTTAGAATCGCCTCTGCATTCCATTTAGAATCGCCCAAAAATCTTTAATAACTTGAGCAAACGCAAAAATTCTACTATAAGTAGAACATCGCACATTAATAATAAAATTCGCCGGCCTTCATGCCGACCCAGCGGCACCGTTAGAGCATGTCGCGCAGCGGCAGCACGGTCGCCGGCGGCCTATTTGTGGCCAATTATTGGGGCGAGAAGCACAACGGCTTCGATGCTTTGTATTCGAATTTCAATGCCCAGAGCTGCCAGGCCACCGCCGAGCTGCTGGCATTTATGCGCGACTATCAGCAGCTGGAGGATGCGCACCACAAAGGCCTGGTGAAGCTCAGCAGGAAGCTGGCCTCCTCCAAGTCTCTGACTGGCGGCACCGGCAGCTTCACGCCCTGCTGGGACGTCCTCCTGGCTGCTGTGGACCAGATGGCCACGGCCTACTCTGACCTGGCCTCCAACAGCCAGACCCTGCTGCGGGACATTCAGAAGCACAGCGAGGAGCAGCAGCGGGCGACTAAAGGATTCAAGGACAGCGAGCACCAGCGGACCATGAATAACTGCGCCGCTGCCAAGACCTGCTTCGGCATGGTGCAGAGCAAGAGGCAGGCCTGCCAGACCCGGCATGCTGAGGCTAGAAAGGTCAGCTGTCTGTCTGCCTGTCTGTCAGGTCTGTCTGTCTGCCTGCCTGCCTGCCTGCCTGCCTGCCTGCCTGCCTGCCTGCCTGCCTGCCTGCCTGTCTGTCTGTCTGTCTGCCTGCCTTTCCGTCTGTCTGTCTGTCTGTCTGCCTGTCCGTCCGTCTGCCTGTCTGTCTATCAGGTCCGCCTGTCTGTCTGTCAGGTCTATCTATCTATCAGGTCTGTCTGTCTGTCTGTCTGTCTATCAGGTCTGTCTGTCTGTTTGTCTGTCTGTCTGTCTGTCTATCAGGTCTGTCTGTCTGTCTGTCTATCAGGTCTATCTGTCTCTCTCTGTCTGTCTGTCTGTCTGTCTAATCTGTCAAGTGTCCGTTTATATCGGCTGTCCGTGTCTATTTTCATAAATTTGTCTCTATTTAACACTATCTATCCGCCGGGTATATCTTTCTTATCAATATATCTACGTACATCTAGCGACATCACGGATGGCCGAACTCCGGACCGAAGGCCACATTCGGCCAACAAAGTCTCTATCCGGCCCTCGGGTTCGTTTAAACTTCACATTTGCATTCCGGCTGGCTCAATGTTCAGCGCTCTTCTCTCTATCTAATCTCCTCTTTTCTCCTCTCCTCTCTCCTCTTCCATTGGCTGACCCTGATCTACATCGCATATAACAATTTACCCACACACCACTTCTAAACGTGCAAGATGCTCCCAATTCTCGTAGGCCGCAACGCAACAGCAGCCTACTAACCCCACCCCCCCGCTCCAATCGGCCAGGTGGGGACTAGCGACTCGGCCTCGGAGAAGGAGAAGAAGAAAGTGATGTCCAAGCTGGAGGCCGCCATCAAAGATTTCAGATTCAACGTAGAAAAATACAATCACGTGCGCAACGCATTCGAGGAGGGCATGCGCAAGTCGTGCGCCTATTTCGAAGATACCGAAGTTCGCCACCTCGAAGCCATGCTGGGCTTCGTTGGCCGCTTTGCCCAGCCGCTGGGCTCGGCCGGGCATCAGCTGACTGAAGCCCAGGCCGCCGTTGACAGGCAGCTGGAGGCGACGCACTCGGTTGATCGCCTGCTGGCTCTGTTTGTTGAACGAACTCGAACTGGCGGCTCGGTGCCTCGGCCAATCAGCGACAGCAGCGACCAGTTCCTTGACTTCAGTGCTCCGCTGCCAGACGGTGCTGCAGCAGGCGGTGGCGGCGGCCTGACAGCGGGCGGTGGCAATGTGTATTCGACAGGCTCGCAGCTGTCAATAGACCGGCTGTCGCATCATTCCGCTTCGATTAGCGGCGGCGGCGGAGCAGCGTCGGTTCGTCAGTCGGCCGAGCCCGACCTGATGTCGATGGAGCCGGTGTCGCCGCCGCAGCCGTCCTTGGCGATGTCCGCCGCTTCGGGTGAGCAGCAGCAGCCGCGAGACGACGCGACGGCAGGCGGCGGTGGCGGCGGCAAAACGAAGCGCGGCGGCATTATTGGCAATATTCTCAATCACGGTCGGCGGTCTAGGAATCGAGGTGAATCACTGAGTGGCCACCAGCCGGGGTTTTAGAAATCATTCTAATGCTCAGAACTGATGTACTTAAACCAAGTGATTTTAGTGGCATCAAATGACACGAGGCAGGTCAGTTGGCCATAATCTGACGCCAAATTCCTAATTTTAATAAGTTGCAAATCCCAAGCACTGCCCAACAACTCAAAAACAACTCACTGGTGACTCTAGCGATTCTGAGGCAACTCGTGTGACCTTTTAACGACACAAACGACTGTAAATACGACGGAGATGCGACTGTTAAGTCTGGAGCGCATCACGTGATACAATAGTCGCAAAAAAAGTCTTCCAAAAGGTCGTTTTGTCTTAGCGCTTCGAGTAGACAAAATAGAGTTGTTATAAATGCGATTCTAATTCATAAAGCGATGCAGAGGCGCTTTGCATCCGCAACTCTAGCGCGGCTCAGATACCGACTCTACGGCCCCAGAGTTCATCCTGTGGTCGCGTGATAATCCTTAGCCAATTGTTTAATATAATCTTGCAGTTTGTAAATTGAATTGGTGCGTTCTACAAACCTCGCAGACGCCAGCAGCTCCGTTGTGTCCAGCGGAAGCGGCGGTGCAGCAGCGGCAGCGGCAGCCCCAGCCGATACGCTGCTGTCGGGCTCGTCGAACGCGCCGGAGCCGCGAGTAGACGCAGAAGGCTTCACCATTCGCGATGACGAGGATCACCCGTGGCGGAAGAAGAATAATAAAAGCAGCAGCAGCTCTTCTGGTTCGGACTCAGACTCAGATCAGGAGAAGAAAATCGATGTGAGCTGTGCAAGGATTGATGACTATCGTGTTTAAGAGGGGGCAGAGTGACACTAAGAGTGACAAGTGGGGGTAGCGTTTGGAGTGACATATCGGCGAAAGTGACGAATGCTGTGACGGTGAGTGATAAATCGGGAGTGACGGTGAGAGTGATAAATCGGGAGTGACGGTGAGAGTGATAAATCGGGAGTGACGGTGAGAGTGATAAATCGGGAGTGACGGTGAGAGTGATAAATCGGGAGTGACGGTGAGAGTGATAAATCGGGAGTGACGGTGAGAATGATAAATCGGGAGTGACGGTGAGAGTGATAAATCGGGAGTGACGGTGAGAGTGATAAATCGGGAGTGACGGTGAGAGTGATAAATCGGGAGTGACGGTGAGAGTGATAAATCGGGAGTGACGGTGAGAGTGATAAATCGGGAGTGACGGTGAGAGTGATAAATCGGGAGTGACGGTGAGTGATAAATCGGGAGTGACGGTGAGAGTGATAAATCGGGAGTGACGGTGAGAGTGATAAATCGGGAGTGACGGTGAGAGTGATAAATCGGGAGTGACGGTGAGAGTGATAATTTCTCACTAATTCCCAGGTGCGAATCACCGAAGAGAAGAAGCCGGTGGCCAACGCAGACGAGATCGAGCGGGTTGCAAATTCCATTAAGCTTTTCGGCCCCAGCCCGTCTGCCGCCATGTTCCGGCCCGCCTCCAGAGCCGGGGTCGGCGGCGGCGGCGGCTCTTCGATTACGGCCTCGTCGACCGACTTGAATGGCGGCGTTGAGCGGCCGCCGTCTCGGGCGCGGCCGCGGCCAAAAACGCCCGACTGGAGTCGCGGCTTTGGCGGCAGCGGCGGAGGGGGCTTTCAACAGCAGCGTCAGCGGCGTCAGTCTGTTGACCCGTTCGACTTTGGCGCCGCCTTTGGTGGCTCTCAGCAGCAGCAGCAGAAAGATCAGGAGCAGCAGCCACCGCCAATGCCTTCCATGCCGCCGCCGCTTCCGCCGCCTTCGGAGCAGCCAAATGCCTCCTCATCTTCGCCGCCGTCGCAGCCTCAACCTTCGCTTCCACCGCCGCCGCCTCCATCGGGTTCGGCGCCGTCGCCGGCTTCGCCAGCGCGTCCGCTGGACCATCGGGGCGACCGGGAGGCTGCGCCACTCAACGCTCTCCTGACTGAGACCATCCACTGCCGCTGGTCCGGCGAGCAGTGCAAGTTCCGGGTGCAGGGCAGCCTGACCCTGTCCTTCCCGGCTACTCAGCTGCTGTCCAGACTGTCGCAGCCGCTGCCCGGTTTGCTGTTTCGCCTGTGCGACACCGGCCTGCTTGGCCAGCACAGGTCATCCAGCCGGCTTGTTAAAGAGTGAGAGACTGGCTAGCTTTGTCGTGAAGTCTTGATATCATTATCTTGCTCATTAGCTCGTGAACTCTCACGTTGACAGGCTTCGACTCACCCACGAAGTCACGTTTGAAGTCACTCATACCGTGGAGTCACTTACTGATGCGGTCACTTACTCATGGAGTCCCTCACTCATTGGAGTCATTCACTGATGAAGTCATTCACCGAAGAAATCACTCACTCATAAAGTCATTAACTCATAAAGTCATTCACCGATGAAATCACTCACTCATAAAGTCATTCACCGATGAAATCACTCACTCATAAAGTCATTCACTCATGAAGTCACTCACTAATATAGTCACACACTCATGAAGTCATTCACTGATGAAGTCAGTCACCGATGAAATCACTCACTCATAAAGTCATTCACCGATGAAATCACTCACTCATAAAGTCATTCACCGATGAAATCACTCACTCATAAAGTCATTCACTCATGAAGTCACTCACTAATATAGTCACACACTCATGAAGTCATTCACTGATGAAGTCAGTCACCGATGAAATCACTCACTCATAAAGTCATTCACTCATGAAGTCACTCACTGATATAGTCACACACTCATAAATTCATTCACTCATGAAGTCATTCACTCATGAAGTCAGTCACCGATGAAATCACTCACTCATAAATTCACTCAACTCATAAAGTCATTAACTCATAGTCACTCACTCATAAAGTCATTCACTCAAGAAGTCGCTTACTAATAAATTCTCATAGTCATTCACTGATGTAATCACTCTCTGATAAAGTCACACACTCAAAGTCATTCACCGATGAAATCACTCACTCATAAAGTCATTCACCGATGAAATCACTCACTCATAAAGTCACACACTCATAAATTCATTCACTCATGAAGTCATTCACTGATGAAGTCATTCACCGATGAAATCACTCACTCATAAATTCACTCAACTCATAAAGTCATTAACTCATAGTCACTCACTCATAGTCATTTACTCATGAAGTACTTCACTGATGAAATCACTCACTTAAAAATCACTCACGCGCTCCGTGGCGCTCCACCTCAGGGAGTTCCCCGAGTCCAACGGTCTCCAGCTCACCATAGACCCGGCCGCCCTCGCCGACGAGCTGAAACGGCTGGCCAGAGAGCGGCCCGGCATCCAGTTCCTGAGCATGGAGGTGCTCACTTACGATCTGCAGTTGCCAATAGTCACACCAGGGCCCGTGTTTATCCGGGCCTGCTGGAACTGCGAACAGGAGCATACGGACCTGCGGGTGGAGATTAGCAGGCACCCAACATCGTCTCTGCTTGTCGGGAAAGTGTCCGTTTCCGTGAGTTATCTACTCGAAAATTTCGGTGTTACAATTTAAGACCAAGTCTAAAATAGAGTAAAGTCAAATTTGTACAAAGTTAAATTTGTAGGCTCGTGACCTTTCTTGATCTTTTTACGATCATGACCTCAATGAATGAACTTTGTGTGGTTACGAACTCAGTGAATCTACTTTTTAGGGTCATGGTCTTAGTAGGTCTTATTTATAAGTTCATGACCTTATTGAGTCTACTTTGTAGGATCATGACCTCTATTAATGGGTTTTGTAGGGTCACGACCTCAATTAATGGATTTTGTAGGGTCATGACCTCTGTTAATGGGTTTTTTAGGGTCATGACCTCTATTAATGGGTTTTTTAGGGTCATGACCTCAATTAATGGGTTTTATTGGGTCATGACCTCTATTAATGGGTTTTGTAGGGTCATGACCTCTATTAATGGGTTTTGTAGGGTCATGACCTCTATTAATGGGTTTTGTAGGGTCATGACCTCTATTAATGGGTTTTATTGGGTCATGACCTCTATTAATGGGTTTTGTAGGGTCATGACCTCTATTAATGGGTTTTGTAGGGTCATGACCTCTATTAATGGGTTTTGTAGGGTCATGACCTCAATTAATAGATTTTTCAGGGTCATGACCTCTATTAATGGGTTTTATTGGGTCATGACCTCTATTAATGGGTTTTGTAGGGTCATGACCTCAATTAATGGGTTTTATTGGGTCATGACCTCAATTAATGGGTTTTATTGGGTCATGACCTCTATTAATGGGTTTTGTAGGGTCATGACCTCAGTTAATGAGTTTTTTAGGGCCATGGCCTCTATTAATGGGTTTTTTAGGGTCATGACCTCAATTAATGGGTTTTATTGGGTCATGACCTCTATTAATGGGTTTTTTAGGGTCATGACCTCAATTAATGGGTTTTATTGGGTCATGACCTCTATTAATGGGTTTTGTAGGGTCATGACCTCTATTAATGGGTTTTGTAGGGTCATGACCTCTATTAATGGGTTTTGTAGGGTCATGACCTCTATTAATGGGTTTTATTGGGTCATGACCTCTATTAATGGGTTTTATTGGGTCATGACCTCTATTAATGGGTTTTGTAGGGTCATGACCTCAGTTAATGAGTTTTTTAGGGTCATGACCTCTATTAATGGGTTTTGTAGGGTCATGACCTCAATTAATGGGTTTCGTAGGGTCATGACCTCAAAGAATCAACTTGGTAAGGTCATGACCTCAAAGAATCAACTTGGTAAGGTCAATGACCTCAAAGAATCAACTTGGTAAGGTCAATGACCTCAATGAATCAACCTGGTAAGGTCAATGACCTCAATGAATCAACCTGGTAAGGTCATGACCTCAATGAATCAACCTGGTAAGGTCATGACCTCAATGAATCAGCTTAGTAAGGTTATGACATCAATAAATGGATTTTTTATAGTCGTGACGTCACTGAGTCTAATTTACAGGGTCATAACCTAAACAAGCGTACATAAGGTGTCAGGACCATGATCATAAATGCACAATGTCCCCTCTGAACAAATGAAACGACCGCCAGGCCGAGGTCTCTGGCGGCGTCCTTGACATGCAGTCCCTGCCGGCCGGTCGCTGGCTGTCGGACACCCGCCTAGCCATCTGGGAGGTGGCTGTCCCGGCCAATCCGGCCGACAAGACGGTGGTGAAAGCGAAATTCCTGCTGGGCTCCGGGCCTACGGTGCCCAGCCCAGTCCGGGTGCAGTTCATGCTGGACAACAGCAGCTTCTCAGACTGCAGCTTCGCCCTGATCGGTGCCAACTACAGGCTGGATGTCAATAAGCGCAGGATCATCAGCGGCCAGTACAGCGCTGAGCCTAGCGCAGTGGCACCCCTGTGAGGTCGGTTATAAATAACTATTATAATCAGAATAATTGCAAAGCGACATTCATACACCTGCGCGTCTGTCACACAAGCTGTTTCCGTATTGTTTTTAGTGATTGGATTTATTAAAATAAAAAAAGATTTATGCAATATTAATCAATATTCCGCAGATACTATACTTAGCTGACTTTTAACGCAGCAAACTGGAATAATGAAATAAGTTATGAAGATCCATCCATATGTTATAGTATCTGTGTGGATTGCGGCATCCTGTATTCCAGTTGTACTAATACAGTACCTAGGAATTCTGTACGTGTACAATAGTTTTCTAATCATTCTATTAACCAACTAATATGAGTGCCCTGTTTCTAATGTAATTGTCCTGGTCACTAGTTTTTACCCAGCGCACGGCCCTGCGAAACTGTTCTAATTAAGTTATTATCGATACATATCGTCGGATGGGAAATATTACAGCTAATTATGCTCACTAACATAAAAATTCAAACAATGGATCAAACTGACGCAATGAGCTTCTTCATCAGTAGCCAGACTCCCCTTAAGACAATGCCTCTCTGTCCGAGTCAATTTTGTGATAATTCTGCATGCCGAGCAATATGAACGAGAGTATTTATAATTCATATTTGATTGCTATGATAAAAGATTAACCGATGGTCAATATTGCCTGTTGGTAATTGCTTGTTTGTTCTCTGTATTTTTACTATGTACTGTTTTGCTATGCATCAATACAGATTGTTACTATTTACTAATGCTATGAATTATCCTTTTTATTATTAATTATACTAATACAAGGCGCGAACGCATGCCTTTTTGTTGAATGCTCTGTGAAATATGGATTTGCATATTATTATGCGGTATTGGATGATGAGTTATTGATTTGTTAATCTTCTTACGCTCGTATTTAGCTGATGACCGGCCTTCTTCGCTGTCGATTCATCATATAGGCTATATACATGTTAGCAGTAGTATTAGCAGTAGTAGTAGTATCCTGATGGCCCTCGAACAAGGCCCCTCGGGGAAGCCACTGCCACCGGAGACGCCTGCTGGCAACTCCTGGCCAACAGCAGCACCGCCGTTACCTTCATTTGGGTGCCAGGCCACGCAGGAATTGACGGCAACGACGCAGCAGACACCGCCGCCGCCGAGGCAGCCTCAGCCTTCAGACAGCACGCACCGCCATCCGCCGAGACCGTCGCGCCCTTGACGCTCAGGTCCTGGGCCCTTCACTTCGCCCGACCGAGTCAGGCCGCAGCAGGGAGGAGTTCATCGCCACGAACCAGCTCCGTGCTGGCGTCAGCACCCTCTCATCCGCGCCCGCATCGGCCTCCAGGAATCCGACGCCTGCCCCGACTGCGGCGCCCCGGATACCGTTGACCACCTCGTTCGCCGCTGTCCCCGAGGGGACGCCGCTCGCCTCCGCCTGTTCGGCAGCGACGACCCGTTGGAGGATCAGCACGGTCGCCTCTGCCCTCCTTCGCAGCATGGGCGTTAACCCCCGCCTCTCTTAGCACCGCAGTATTAACGGCGAGCCGAGTAGAAGAAGAAGTAGTAGTAGTACATAAAGTAGTAGCAATAGACTCGCTAGCAGTCAGGTTCAGGACGCGCAGGTCGTCAAAAAAGTGTCAATGAAGGTCGTGGTGCCAGCTTATCCTCGGCGAAATCCCTCCTGAGGTGGGTTGGCAACTACGGCTGTCATCGGGTTTGGCTTCTCCCCGTCCCGTGCCTCTGAGCACATGTCCGAGGAGTCTCAGTCTGAGGGTGTCGCTCAGCGGTGGCCCCGGTGTTAGGCTTTGCATTTTGACGTGCGCTTGCAGTCTCCGGCCGAAGATCGCAAGACAAATGTGACTCTGCTTTGCGATCTCCAGTAAAAGTCGTGCCTTGCGTTTCCCCTGATTTGAGATCTCCGGGGGTAAAAATGTACATGAGTGGTGTACAGCCACGCGGCTAAAACTCTGCCAAATAATTATTGGTTGTAGGGACTCACGGCCATACGTGCAAACAGCTAACATTTATGTGTACTTAGCAGGGTGAGCTCTTGCTGAATTGTCAGTGTAATTGCGCAATGTACTCGTATACTTTATTCTCTGATGCTCAGTGTATTTTGAATTTCGAATTAGGAACTTAGAAGCCTGCAAATGTGACTGAGGTACTTGTATTTTCAAGTGGAGACAGACATGGCAAAGGCGACTTTAAACCAAGTGTTATTTTATTCATTGAACAACGAGCACGTCGAAATTCCCTGAGACTTGCCGGCCAAAGTGAACAACAATTTCAAGCCAAAAATTCGAGAAATAAGTAAAGCCCTTTTCTTCCAAGACGTTCAATTGTTCTACAAAGTGAGAACCAGAACTTCAGCAAGAAAAGGCGCCCAGAACAGCCGCGGCGTACGCTTTTTACGAAGGGTGAAGTCAGGGAAAAGATCAAAACACTGCACGTCGAGTCATGTCACATGGGAATAAAGAGCATCGGCCATTGGCCTCTTTACCGCCCGATTCTACAGCGATGTGCCTGTTGAACATCAATTGTAGAGTCGGTAGTAAAGTGATGCAAGAGGTGAGAATAGATGTGAGAAGACTAACAAGAAGTTCACCAGCAAACAGCGTGAAATACATCCGATTGAGGTGCCTACTGACGCTCAACGATTGTCCGGCTTCCTCTGCTTGGATTGCGTTACAATGCCGACCACAACTGAGAGGGAGCTCGTTGTTATCCTGACTATATGTTGCAAATTCACTAAATTTGCAGATTTTCGCGGCCGATACCAAATGTACGAGCCGGCACGATCGCTCGAGAACTGAAGAGTCTGTTTGGCCTTTTTGGCTGGCCTCGCATTCTTCTGAGTGATCAAGGCAGGGAATTCTGCAACTCCATCATCGAGGCTGTGCTACAGGAGGGCGGTACGGAAAGTCGAGTAACGAGTGCCTACCATCCTCCACAGACCATATAGAATATAGACTGCGAATCTCGGGGGCCTGCCCAGGCGCGTTGTGGGACAAAAAAGCAACACAAAAAATGGTCCTTCCCCCAAAGCCTCAACTTCGATCGATATGTGGGACAAAAAATGGGCAAGTGCAAGTTTTTCAAGCGGGCCAGTGCTTGAAATTTACTTACCAGTATTATAAAGAGTTTTAAAACCCCAGGGAGGCAAAATAAATATTTCCTTGCAAAAATATCCCGCAAAAACCCAATTACCAATCATTCTTATTCATGCAGCCAGCTTCTAGTGTATCAAGAAAAGAGAAAAGCGCCAGAAAGTGTGGCAACTATTGCTGTGCTCAGGGCGCTGAACAAGAAGCACCAGCGACTGAGGGTGCGGTCGAAGTCACTGACTAAAATTGTGAAAGTGCTGCAGGCAAAGAATATTGTGGACGAAGCTGCAGCATCCCGTCTGCAGTTTCTGCATTCATTGTTGAGCTGTCTAGTGCCAACCAAAAACAAGAGGATAAAAAATTTCCTCCTGAAGTTCGGCGATTTGCTTCCACGTTGCACTATTACAGTCCTAAGGCATACAAATACGTGAGAAACTTTTTCCAGCTTCCGCATCCATCGTCTTTACGAAAATGGATCTCAAGTGTGCTGTGCCTTCCAGGACTGTGCGTCCAAGCATTTCAACGACTATCACGTCGCCGCAGCTCAGCCAATGGCCAAGCCCTTGACTACAGCAACATTGTAGCAGACGAGATGTCCCTGGAGTCCTGGTCGAATGGAGCGATTTCGAGGGCAGGTTCCTTGGCTTTGTCGATAAGGGCGATGGGAACGTACATGTAAGCGAACAGGAAGCATCATCTGCACTTGTTTTGATGGCTGTAGGGCTGAAGAACTACTGGAAACTGCCTTCGGTGCCGTGTAGATCCGCCCTGCTATCAAGCGAAGGAAAAATTAGCCCGCACATTTTTTGCTCCCTGATGCTCAATGAAGAACGCTCAGAAGAGAGAAGGACTTGGTTGACTTATTTTCCCGACTCTAGATGTGGCTTCGTATTCTGATGAACGCCGAAACGATTATTCGCCGCTCCAGCTTTGATAGCTGTTTTTCAAGCTCAATCGCTGTTCATGAGACTTTGAGAATGTCCAGCGCGCTATTCTCTGAATTAGATTTGCATTCAGCAGCTGTTAGCAGAGGTATTGAGTCACACAATCTGCATTTGATGAAAGTTATGAGCATTTTTTACACCAGAATTCTCATAAAGAAAATTGAGAAAGACATGTCGCACTTATTAAGAAAGGCAGGAAGGAGACAGAAGCTGCTGCGCACATCAATTTTTCTTAATCTGTGAGAGCTTGGACTTTGAAGGACATTTCGGGGTTAGCAGCTTAAATTTAATTACTTTTTACGTATTTGATTTTCGTGGCGTTTTATGTGAAAAATAAGAAAAAATGTATCTCAATTGCATGTGTCCAATAGGAGCACAATGGAAAAGAGGCCCGCCCTGTACCACATCGATCGAGCTGGGGTGGGTGAGAGGGACCAGTTTCTTATGGGGGAAATGGCCCACTTTTTTCTTCACTTTACTGGTCTATATTCTATATGGTCTGTGATCGGCACCTGGACGCTTCGCCTTTCAGAGCTGTTTTTGGTTTTGACCTGTTTTTTGGCTTTTTTGGCTGGCTTTCGGCCAGAATCAAAATTGCCCAGCAGCGAATGCGGGAACGTCACTCGAGGATATATATATAAACTTCCCAATTTACCGTCGCGATGATCGAAAAGGCGGAAAACTTCTGTCCACTTGGAGCGACTGCACGCACTCAGTGCGCAGATGCGTGAGGCGAAACGTCTACCAATTGGCTGGCCTACCCTAAAGCGCTGTGTCAATGGAGTACATCTGAAGCGATGCAGGACGCAGGCCGAACCTTATACTCGTAATCAAAGTGCTTCCCCAATATTCTGGTGACTTTAACTAATTGAACTAACTAATTAATTTACCTAACTACTAACTAACTACTACTAACTACATGTAACTACGCTCGTAATTTAACTAATTGATTGAAAATACCAACAACAATTGCGTCTTAGAATTTTTGACAATTTGGTAGTTATTGCTTCTTTGCTTTGAACATATTACGAGGGGCATTCAAAAAGTTTTGGCAACAGGCAACTAAAATCTAGTGGAAGCTTATTATTCTAAAAGTAAGGGTTTACAGTCCTTCTATGTAGTCTCCGCCGCGCTCTATGCACTTCTGATGCCTCCGTATCCACGAATCAAAGGCGCCACGGTACTCCGATTCAGTGAATGCCCTCAACTCTGAATTGATAGCGCGGGCCAGGTCTTGCGGCCTCTGAAATCGGCGCCCAGCCAGCCTCTCCGTCAATTTCGGGAAGGCCCAGAAGTCGCACGGAGCTAAGTCCGATGTGACGATGTCAGAGAGGCGCTTGGTGCCGCCAGAACCAAAGCAGCGCAAGAACTCCTGACTGCAGCGAACCCGCTCCTGGCGCTGCTCCTCAGTGAGCTGATGCGGCACCCAACGAGCTGTGATTTTTCTGAGACCCAGCTGATCATGCAGGATGGTGAAAACGCTGCTATCAGATATGCCAAGTGTCTGGCTCAGTATGGCAACAGAAATGTTTGGGTCCTCAGCCACCAGCGATTGCACAGCGTCAATGTTGCTCTTGGTCACGGCTGTGCTCGGCCTCCCAGATCGAGGGTTGTCACTGAGGCTGCTCCTGCCGGCGCCAAAAGCCTCAATCCATTGCGCAACAGTTCTATAAGATGGAGCTTGATCCCCTATCACCTGTGCTAAGTCGGCATGAATTTTGGTGGCGTTTTCTCCAAGTTGTACGCGCATGAAGATGTAGAAGCGCGCATTTTCTGAGCTGATATTTTCCATATTATGTCAGAAGCTGAAACTTAGTTATGGTTAGCTGTGAATTGTGCAATAACGGGTGAAGCTATTGAGCTGAAAGTTTATACGTTGGTATCAGGCATGTTACTAAAGACATTCCTAAAATTTAGTGCATTTTGCTTGAGCCAAAGTATATCTGCATATGCAGTTGCCAAAACTTTTTGAATGCCCCTCGTAAATTGAAAAATCGTTCTTTGACCCGGACTTCAAATTCCGGATATCGCAAAGCAAGCCTTAGTTTTTCGGCCGGATATTTCAACCTGCTTGTGACTTCCGGGGGGGACTGCAAGTCTCGGAGAACGCAAAGCAGCTTGAGATATCCGGACCGGATACTTAAAGATGCTTGTAATATCCGGGGGAGATCAAAAAGTACTTGTACTATCTGGGCGGACAACAAAAGACACGGATATCCGAAAGTATAACACCGGTTTTCGGCGACATCTGGAGCCAGAGTTGTCAAGCTCGGGTTCTTGTCAAGGACCACAGTATATACATGTAACTGTTATATACAGTGGTCCTTGGTTCCAGTTTGCTTCCGGTGTTGTTAAATCGCATTGAGACCGGCCAACCCCGTTATTCTAAAGCCTGAGCAAGCTAAAGGTGTGACACTGGAAAAGTCAGTGTTGCATTCTTATTGGCTGAGAACATGGAAGGTGAAATCCCAGATGCTATAAAATGGCTGTAGCAGTCGCCTCCTCCTGCTCAGCAAGTTCTCCGAATCTGAAGCAAGGATGTCGACTCTGAGGGCGCTCCTCCTCTCTCTGCTGAGCCTCGCCTGCCTGCGCAGCCTGCAGTCCTGCCAGCCGCCCTACCAGTCCGTGTCCGGCTTCTGCCTGCTCGTGAACACCACAGCCGCAGTCGGCTGGTGCCAGGCGGCTCGTCTGTGCCAGGCCGTCGGAGGCGAGCTGGTGATGGAGCCGGCCGCCATCCGGGCAGCTGCGCAGTTCGCCACGGGCTCGGTGATGCTGTGGGTCGGCGTCACCGACATGCTGGAGGAGCGGCTCACCAGCAGGTGAGGCAATCAGCATCTAGTATTTCTGCACACAGCAAATTTGATGCCACCTTTTGCTAAACAAAGAACTTCAAAAATCTCATCCGATGCTCATTAATTAGCCTTCGATAAGTACAGATGCTGATTATCTAGATAATATCAGGAGGGTCTCACTGAACTGCTATTTTCATCTTCTCAGGAGCGGCTGGCGCATGGCAAATGGAAGCGAGTTTGTTGCCCCAAACTCGGACTGGGCAATTGGCTGCCCAAACAACATAGACAGCTCGGATGACCTGCTGGCGCTATTGAGTGGTGCTCTGTGCGACTTGCGGGAATTTTTCCAAGTCGGCTTCGTCTGCCAGCCCGTGGCGACGCCGAACAGCGGAACCTTCCGTCGGACCAGCTTCCTGCAGCTGGGCGACATCACGCCCTACTACTGCTACACGGAGGTGCAGTCGGTGCAGCGCAGGCTGCTCTGCGTTCGCCAGTGCGCTGCCCGCTGGGAGTGTCGGGCGGCTCTGTTCAACCGGGCCGAGTCTCGCTGCCGCATGCTGGACTTCGCCGACGCAAGCGCGGGCGACGCCATCGAGAAGAGCGGCGCTTGGGAGAAGTTCGTCAAGGTCTACTGAGATGAACCCACTGATCAAGAATAGTTGAGCAAATAGCAAAAAACTTATTTTACACCAACTAAACACAAACTCTAGTCTCTCTGGTGACTCTCTTTCTGGCCAGGGAAAAGTTTGATGCTTGGATGGAAGCATATACGTAGCACCTGTGTGGCAGGTAAGAAAGTTATTGGTAAAAGGCAAAATCAGTGCAAATGCAAATTGACTGACACAGAATAAATACAACGTAAGCGTTAAAGACCCGCATTGTTGATAGCACGTGTTTGGAACTGATGAAGTTTACAAAATTCTTGGAGCACTGCAGGTCAGGAAACTATGCTTGCGAGCGAAGAGAAGAAAGTCAGAACTGAGTTTACTTCAGTTCATTACCGCTCATTTGAAGGACATCTTGGCTGTTTACATGTAGGTTCTTTTGTTGTAGAAAAACTTGAGAGTCCATGCAGCTCAAGTCTCTTGAAAGCGTGGTGTGCTGTTTCCACTCTCACTAAGAGACTCAAGACAATCAATGGAGACGCCTTCCGCTGTTGTCTTGAAGAGAAACAAAGAGAAAGTAGAATGAAAAACGAAGTTGATGGGGTCAAGAAGCTGCTTGAGCAAATCCGCCACCTTTTCATTGGTGTCCTTGAGCTGAGTTTTCTTCTTTTTCAACTGCCACTGTGCTGTCTCGCTACTCGACGACTACCATCAAGGAGCGCATGAGTTTGCTGCGCGACACGTGATCCTGCGTAGCTGAGTCAGTGCTGGAGTGCTTCTCTAGGCAGGGACTTCTTTTTGCGATGAAGTAAAACAGCAGATGAAGCTGGCAAACAAACAAGTTTCTATCTTTTCCATGATGTGCGCTCGTATTTGGATTTTTCATTCACTTTCAAAATGCAGCACCGCATGTACGAATTCGGACAGATTCTGTCCGAACTAGAGAGCTGCGCCATGGACAACTGAGGTGGTATCGAATAGAAGGACTCCCGTACTCTCGATTCTCTTTGAAATAAGAAACAGGATTTTCTCGACAAAATTTGTCTATGGCGAAACCCCGTTCTCGAGAGCATACAAAATGGCTGCTGGCCGCTCAACAGTTTTATTTATTTTGGTCGTAAGCGGCTGAGGACGCGTAAATACACGCGTCTGAAGACGATTACGACCATAGATAAGTCAAACAAGTGGGGATTGATGTATTTATTACTCAGTTCGTGTCAAGCAAGAGGAAAGTTAAGATAAAATCCTGCAACGTACTTACCAACGACTTATCCAACCAAAAAGCCACAATGGAAAGATAGTGCACGGCTTGCAAGTGCAACAACGCCTAGGACCACGAGTGCGAGTGTTGGAAGTGACGACGTCAGGCAAGTGTTGGAATGACGACGTCAGTCCAAAATGTCAAGGTTGACGTTCAAGCATCTTCGGCCGATACTGTTCGACCGGAGCTACATATTCATCTGAGTGGTAGTTTCAGCAATTGCAACTTCAAATTCGATGATCAGTGAGTACTGATGAGTACTGAGTGAGTTACTGAGTTTTCGAGTTACTACTAGAGCACTGACTACTAGACAAAGAGCTAGTTAAAAATGTTCAACTATTTGCTACGTTTGCTTTTCGTAAAATATAAAGTTTGTGTTGTTGCATTATTGCACGCTGAAAGCCGCCAGCGTGCATTTTTGGCGCATTATTGCACCCTGATTGTCAATTGTCTATGGTAAAATCTCCATTATTTTGACTCACTTGTTGGCTAGACTATATGATAATGGGTATTCCTGACGACTTACTTGACTTGACTCTGCCGGATATGGATTTTAATCTTGAAGTGCTCATGGTGGCCGAAGGCGACAAACAACGTGATGGAGTGGTTTCAAGTCGGCATGCGATGATGAACGAGTTGGAGTTGAATTTGCAACTGAATAAAGCGACACCTGAAAATACTAAAAAGAAGGCTGATTGGATCGTTGGCGTATTCAAGCATTGGCATGAGCAGAAGAAGACTGCTTGGTCAACGGGTGGTGGTCCATCGTTAATGGTCCTGAAAGATCTCTCGGAGATGACGAAGCAAGATCTGAATTATCTTCTGAAGTACTTCGTTATGGAAGTACGCAATCAGGATGGAGAACGGTTCACTTCCACCACTCTGAATGACTCTTTGTCCATGATTCAATGGTACTGGCGCCGTTAACTCCGAGAGTCCTAGTCCTACGAAGATGCGAATCGAGATCTGTGGCGAATCGAATAAGGTCACCATTAATTTCGATTAACAATGCTTGTTTTTCGAGAACTTAATGACGAAAGTGCAGTTCTTCGTTCGTTCTTCGTTTCTTACACGTTATTTCGTTCAAAATGAAATTCTAAAGTATTCGAGCTAATAAATAATTTATTGGCCCGGCCAAATAAATTTCTTTCGCATCAAATAAAGCTTTTCTTAGTCTATGACCGGGCCTAACTGGGTAATAAATGTGATTGAAAGCAGCTTTCTGAATTTTATCTAAACACTACAGAAATGTATGTACCTGCGACTGCGTACCTCAAAAGGTCCATTCAGGCCAATTGAAAAAGTTTTTACACAAGTTTTTTAGCTATGTACTTTCTTTAATTCAAAAGCTTAAATTAGTACTGGCTAATATCTGAATAATGCCCTTAAAAGATTAAATAATCTAACAAGTTTAAATTAGTTAGAACTGTTTGGCACATTAAGGTTTCACGCCTGGAGCTGGTCAAATAGAGCCAGGGGTCAGCTTTGATGGCAACTATACGAGCGTACTTTGAATTACATGTAGTTATATAATTCCCGTAAAATTTAACATTAAAGTACATTGTTTGTAGGATGTCGATTGACGACTCCGACGGCGTTCCTCCTCTTATTTGCTGACATCACCGACATGCTGCAGGAGCGGCTCACTAGCAGGTTTGTTCAGAACTTAAAATCATAATCGAGCTGATATATCAATCATATTTCCAGTCTGAAGCGCTGAGCTTAATGTATCAACAATTGTGGTTTGTTAGACAATTATAGAGACATTCTGTTTCTCGTAGTGCCGACGGTTCACGCCCACGATCGTATTGCTTGGCTAATCCCTAAATAAGTCATCAGAAATCGGGAAACCTAAATAATTTTTTACAGTTTTAAAAAATTAGAACTATAGATTTACAGTGCAATGCCATGTGGCATTAACTGTAATGGCGATTTGAACACGAAATATTCTTTTATTAAAAACTGCTCAAATTGACTCAAAATTGTAAAAAAGCTAATTCGAATCCAAGAGTATGTGCTACTCGTAAGCAGCAGACGGTCCATTTGCCCATGCACCTGAGCAACATGACCAATCAGAGTCTGCCAAGCTGCGAGAGGTTAAACACCGGTATATAGCAATTTCCATGCGAATGATGAAGCCCGTACAGCTGGAAAGCTGCTGGTTTACCGCAGGGATGTCGACTGCAAGGGCGCTCATCCTCTCCCTGCTGAGCCTCGCCTGCCTGCGCAGCCTGCAGTCCTGCCAGCCGCCCTACCAGTCCGTGTCCGGCTTCTGCCTGCTCGTGAACACCACAGCCGCAGTCGGCTGGTGCCAGGCAGCTCGTCTGTGCTCACGCGTAATATGCACGTGACTGACACTCGTGAAACACGTTTTGTGTCCCTTCTTTACGCGAATATACGCGTGTAAGAATACGCACAGAATACACGAGTGAGTTACGCGCTCAAAAAGCGCGCTTTACACACATTTAACATGAATAATACGCGCAATAAACGGATAGAAAGTTGTCGGGGCAGCGCTGACAGCGCAGACAACAGGAGCCTCGTCGATAGAGTAGGACCCGGGATTAGGCCAGAATTACTCGTAGGAGACCTTCTCCGTACTCGATTCAGTGGTTTCTTGACCAGTTCTTTCATATTTCCTATCTGCCGCGTATCACAGGACGGAGTGATTAAATCCAAAACAGGAAAAGTGACAGAGGAGTGCCAGAAAGCACAAACATATAGAATTCGCCTGGCTAAATTCATACTACGAGTATGAGTCTTATAAGCTCAGGTCTTCGTCAAAAAAGGTCCTCACAGCCCTCAGTATACTCAGTATGGCGCCCCTGTATTGTATAATATGGCCCCTGTAGTGTATAATATGGCACCCCTGTAGTGTATAATATGGCGCCCCTGTGGTGTATAATATGGCGCCCCTGTAGTGTATAATATGGCGCCCCACTCTTGTGGTTAAAATACGCCCCCCCTCATTTTTTTATTTCTAAATCCGCCTCTGGCGAACAGTGTTTTAAATTAATAGAAAAAACAATAGCCATTCAGAAGTCTACTTACAGAGAGGGTATAGAAAACGCACGATACTCGTAGATGTATGTCAGCCTGAAATTCAGTGAATTTATAAGCCCTTTAACAGACAGCTGCTGTAACGGCTTCCGCTGCCTGGATTTCCTGGTATTTTCAGAATGAATCTAAATAACAGACCGTAGATCGTTGCTCAGCGTCACATGAGAAGAGACAGATCTGCTTCTTTTATCGTATACCAATCAATCGTCATGGAATGTTTTCCTTACATCTCTGCTTCCATTGCTGCTTTTGTGTGCTAGAATTTACTGTATTGATTGAAAAGCATTGTAAAACACGGATAATGGGTATGAAAAAACAACTGAATTTTTAGGTTTAGGGTTGGGGGTTGAACCAAAAATTAGAATGGCCCTGTCGAACATAAAAGACTCATTGGGGAATTGCTAAGATGTTAAGGATTACAGGGGCTGCTGAGAATCCAAGGGTCAATTGGAAGTTGTTGGTGGGCCAAGCCAAAGTAGATCAAAGCGAGAGTTAGGGTTAAACCATTGCTTAAAGGGAGGCTTTAATGCCAAAGCTCACAGCTTGGGGATGTGACAGATTTTATCAATTCCGTGTCATGCCATTTAATGCTAAAAATGCGCCTGCAAACAGTTAAACGTCTCATGGACATGGTGTTGCGCGGACCTAAATGGGAAGCCTGTCTTGTATATGTAGATGACATTGTAGTCATGGGCAGGTCATTACAAGAGCATAATAAGAACCTTGAAAAAGTCCTAAAACGTCTTAAAGAGGCTAATCTTTGTTTAAAGCCCAGTAAATGTCTCCTTGCCTTGAAATCCCGGCCATAAATATACTAAGCTATAAAATACTCCAGATGGTATTGCAGTCGACGAAGAGAAGGTACAAGTGATTACTACTTGGCCTCGACCAGGAACTGTGAAAGAGGTGCAAAGTTTGCTAGGGCTTGAATCTTACCATCGCAAATTAATACAAAACTTTTCCTCATTAGCCGAAATGTAATTTCGAGTTTTTGGAAAATATGAATTAATGCGTATTTTACCAACCCAATTCATTATTTGTTTTTGACTCAAATATTGCAATATTGTCACACAGCTTTGATGTCCTGAAATGTAATGAAATGAAATGAAATGAAAAAACTTGATAAACTTGATAAACCTCCAAATAATTACGCTCGTATTAAACATTACTGATATCCATCGAAGTACAGTGTAAGTTACGCCAAATTCTATAAGTATCACATTGACTGAATATTTCTATGATTCTACTGTAAGTAGCATCATAGTTATTTCGATACTGTTACTTTAGTTGGTACTTTGTTACTGCATGTGGACGTACGTACGTCTTACATAAGACAGCTCATATGTTCCTTTTGCAACGATCCCTTGTGAATTCGTTATTCCCGGGGTATCCGCTTATAAGCGCCTCTGCCCACCCACCTTTTCGGTTGTGTGTAATTGTGAGCGCCTCTTGAGCTGATATACGAAGAATTTCAAGTGGGTTTCCCGAGTACCTGTGTATTTTGTGGTTGATACATGTGTTAAGCATGTTTTGTAGTAGAAAAATTATCGTTGTTTGTAATCCTGATGAGTATTTTTTTAGTTGGAGAGTAAAGTATTTTTGTACTGTATAGCGTCTAGTGTAATCTAGTCAACAATGAGGTCAATGCGTTTTCGTAGTAATGATGTTACAGTGTGGTTTGTTAAAGGCATGTATCATATCGTATTTCATTATTTCGCGCGCATAACCGTACTACTTGTAATCATTCATTCATTTTAACAATATTCTATATGTAATGCGCTTATGCTCCTTTTGTATTTGTGGATATTTGTCGCCTCGCATGTATTTATTATATTATTTATATTTTATGCACAACGCCATTACACGCGTAATTCGTACTGCGTCAGAGACTCGGAGGCGAGCTAGCTGGTGATGGAGCCGACCGCCATCCGGGGAAGCTGCGCTGTTCGCCATGGTGAACCTGTGGGTCGGCGATACCGACATGTTGGACAAGCGACTCACCGGCAGGTATGGCTTTTAACGTCAACAGTAGGATTTTAATTACAACTGTTATTGTAAACTTTTTGCAAACATTATTAGGGAGTATCAACACAATCCAGCGATCTGTTTTTAGAAAAAAACTTTCGCTGTTCGATAAATTTAGAACAAGGATGACATGCTGGCTCTACAAAGTGGTCTCGAGCACCGCAGGCAGGATGAGCGACGTCTGGGCAGGGCAGGCAGAGAAGTGGAGGAGAGCGTTGCAGGAGATGGAGTCCTCACGTGACGCTTCACTCAATTTTCACTCAAAAATCTGACCCACTGGCAGAATTGTTGAATATCTCAACTGTCCGGAAAACTGACGACTTGATTCTTGTTTAATAAGGTTTGCAACGAGACCAAGGAACACAGCAATATAGTAAGTTAGATTCTGCCGAATTCTATGAGCGTTGTGCTATATCAGCCAATCAGGATGAGCGATACGGGTGACAATGAGGAAAGTGTTTCTAAGCCGAATTCAATTGGACATTGGGGTTTCCAATGGAATTTGGATTTAAACAGAAGCCCGATACGCTTTCAAGGCTGCAGAGTCTCCTGAAGTTTTTAATAACATTTAACTCTGAAGTGATGTCGACACCAAGGGTGCTCCTTCTCGCCCTGCTGAGCCTCGCCTGCCTGCGCAGCCTGCAGTCCTGCCAGCCGCCCTACCAGCCCGTGTCCGGCTTCTGCCTGCTCGTGAACACCACAGCCGCAGTCGGCTGGTGCCAGGCAGCTCGTCTGTGCCAGGCCGTCGGAGGCGAGCTGGTGATGGAGCCGGCCGCCATCCGGGCAGCTGCGCAGTTCGCCACGTACTCGTGGCTCTGGGTCGGCGTCACCGACATGCTGGAGGAGCGGCTCACCAGCAGGTGAGGCAATCAGCATCGAGTATCTAGTGTTTCTATCTTAAAGCTAATTTGGTGCTACTTTTGCGGAATAAAAAACTCTGAAAATCTCATCTGAATGCTCATTCATTAGTCTTCAATGCGTAAAGATGACTATAGCTTAAATTATAATAGCTGATCTGATATTCTCATCTTCTCAGGAGCGGCTGGCGCATGACCAATGGAAGCGAATTTGTTGCCCCAGACTCTTACTGGAGATCTGGCTGGCCAGATAATGGAGGCAGCTCGGATGACATGCTGGGTCTAATCAATGGTCTGCTTTACGACTTTGTCTCATCAAACGCCATCGGCTTCGTCTGCCAGCCCGTGGCGACGCCGAACAGCGGAACCTTCCGTCGGACCAGCTTCCTGCAGCTGGGCGACATCACGCCCTACTACTGCTACACGGAGGTGCAGTCGGTGCAGCGCAGGCTGCTCTGCGTTCGCCAGTGCGCTGCCCGCTGGGAGTGTCGGGCGGCTCTGTTCAACCGGGCCGAGTCTCGCTGCCGCATGCTGGACTTCGCCGACGCGAGCGCGGGCGACGCCATCGAGAAGAGCGGCGCTTGGGAGAAGTTCGTCAAGGTCTACTGAGAGAAGCAGCGATGGCTAACATGGCTATTTGAATTAAAACAACTCTTGATCCACAGGAGAGCAGCTTAACCAAAACTGGCAGAAACTGAACTCGAGTGCGCAATGTTAGCTCGAACGTAGTAGCAAAATACCACAAGCTTACTAAAGGCAAAAAACCGTATTCACAACTTCTAGATTGTTTGTTCCAACAGTAAATTTTTATTTTGATCTCAAATTTATCCCCCACTTTTCCCAGTCAAATAAGTCTATGGTCCAGTGTTGAAGCATTTATTTGTCCGGGACGAAGAAATATTTATTTGTCCCGGACGAAGAAACGATATATTTATTTCCGTTTCGATCAGAACCATAGACTGTTGAGCTATAGTTCTTTTTTTCCACAAGACCGAGCCAAGTTGTGGAAAAATACTATCTCTCCCGTTTATTCATTTATCTGAAGGAATATCAACCTTCTGCTGGGGGAAGAAGGCACTTTGTGAATATTACTCTAAGTGCCTCAAACTCAAACTGAGTAAGTTTTTCTTACTCAAATGCGCGCGCATCTTAGACTTGGACTCATAGTTCAGACTAGTTTAGATGAATGAATCAAAGAGACGAGTGCATTTGTATTTTACGCTTGATATTCTCATGCAGTTCTTTGTTAGTTTCCGAATTTCAGTCTCGGTGAGGATGTAAAAGTATTTAGAAAATGAAGTTTCAAAGTTGTTGCAATTTGCTGTTTTCACCTGAAACGATGTAGTTGTGCAATTACGTTCGCCCATAATTTAGATCATGCTTTGGACATTAAAAAAGTTTAAGAGCTATCAGTTGATTGTTTTTAGTACCCCTATACCCCAGCCTTGGCTTGTTGAGCACACGGCCTGCTGTATCTGTGGCAGCTTTCTCTAATTTCCAAATATTTGCACGAGTACCATGTCGTGTATCGAATTTTCTTCTAGAAGTTTCATTGTGCCTGGGTACCAGCGCGAGGCATCACTCAAGTTTAGCAGTAAGCGGATGAGGAGTTTGCTTTTCTACTTTTTTACGGAAGCTGAGGCTCATGCTTTACGCGATGGCAATGAGGCAAAGACATTGTCATGGCGTGAATAATCGCTAAAGCTTTTTTGAGCCCACAGAGGAAGACAAATATTGATTTAATTGCACTGGGTGCGAAGGAGAGTTTTCGGAGTCAACCACAGTCAGCGATCTGAGAGACTTTCTCAAGACACTCGCCAGGAAGTTTCACTTCCGGTAGTAATATGTTGACTCAGTGTTGGTGTTATAAACGCAGTAGTGTAGCTGATTGAGTATATTTCTTAGTCAACAAGCAACACAGTTAAGAGAGGATGAAGCCAGAGGGCGAAAGCGATTTGATCGCTATAGCAGTTTCAGACATTGACAAAGGCTATACAGCATCGTCCGAGAAAAATCTAGAATTGGGGAAACTAAAGGCAGTCACTATAATTAGCATAGATACGAACTGCAATTTACAATTAATGGCTGGCACAAGCATGAATTCGCTCTATTTCTTCTGGGGTAGGGCGATGCATAGACATCAGCAATCGGTAGCGTGCAACAAACGAAACGAAAATCAACAGGGAAAGTCGACGAATGCGTTGAATTGTCAGCAATCACTCTTCTTGAGACCGAAATAGTAGTAACGTAGGTATTCGTAGAGCTTCCACGAGTCCATAATGACGCAGTCGTCCTCCGTATGCTCCCATTAGAGAGGACTTGAAGTATCCACCGTGGCGCATCATCTGCTCTTGAGTCGTCTTTGGCAGAGACCTTAACTCCACGGCGTCCAAGTCAATTGTCGCATGTTCAACTGGAAGCTCCGGCAATGGTCCATATCACCAGGTTTGGTCAGCCATTAGATAAAGTTGAAAAGCACCGCGTCATCCTGGTGGTCATCCTGGTCATCCTTGGCACTCAGTTCAGATATCAGCTGGCTTAACTCACTACTTGTCACACTGTGAGATTGGCCCCAGTTGATGAGAGCCATGTTTAATAAGAATAGCTGAGACGTAGGAGAAGCTCTCGCATAGATCTTATATCAAATCACCGCTTCTTGGAATGAATGGTTCCCATAGACTCAATGGTTTTGCTGGGTGCCACTGAGTGGCCTATCTTGTGTATATAAAATCTATGCTCTACACTAAGGTCTCTCTCGTCTATCTGTCTTCCTAGCTAGCGCCTCCCTCCATCATCTTTAGGCCCCACCCACAGAACTTACACAGAATGCTCAGTCAGCTTTTTTTTAGAATAGAACTGAGTAGAAATAGATGCGCGCTCACACTACTTTGTCGATGAAGAGGAATGAGTAGCCATAGGTTTGTCTATGGCCAAAACCTCGGGTTTCCGCGAGCGCCTATGAGGCGAAGGCTTAGTATGTTGCGAGAGTCAAAACAAAGTTAGCCGTCTAGATAATACAAAATCTGTGCTTTGGACTGCGTGGCTTTGAGTATTAAGAGAGGAAGAAGAATTTTTGCTAAGCAAAATTCTGAGATGTGGCGGTCCACTGCCGCCAACTTATTAACATAATGCGGACTGCAGAGCTTTGCCTAAATGCCTCTCTTACTTTTATATCTATGGCCCAAATAGACGCTCAAATTGAGAAGCCAGGCCGAACTTGAGGCCTGGCAAGTGGACTTTCTTTACTCGCTCGCACAGCCTTAGGCGAGCCGCTACAGAGAAGCTAATTGCTTTATGCCATCTGCAAAATCACGGACACAGTGCGCAGCCTACGGCTGCCCAAACTGCACTTTTGAATGTCCACCTGGAACACGATTCCACAGGTTTCCATCAGACCGTGATTGGTGAGTTGCAGATTGCGAAATGACCAACTTCGTCATTCTTTCTGTAGAAGCCTTCGTACTTTTCGTACCTTTATCTACATTTAGCAACTGCGACTGATATAATTGAAATTACAGGTGTGAAGATTGGGCTCGACGGATATTCCGAGCTGACCTTATAGGCAAGAAGCTGTTCGAGCACAAATGGGCGAATGCTGTTGTATGCAGTCAGCACTTCGAGGACCACATGTACATGTGTCCGAAAAATTGTCACGAGGTTCACAGTCGACTTGCTTGGAATGCAATTCCTACGCAAAAAGCTCTACAAGCAAGCCGTAACAAAGCAAATACATCGGCTGCCTCCAAAGCAGAGAACTGATTCTCCAGCATCTCTGCATCAAACTCGCGGAAGTGGTAAAGTGCAAAACGAGAATGAAGTTCCTTTTATGAGCATGCATACTTGTGTCATTTGAATAAAAAACGTACATTTAAACCGTTTAAAACATTATGATACATAGAAAGACATGATACACTGTACCTTGAGTTAGTGTCTTTTGTACTGAAAAGTCGACAATGGTATAGCAGTTTTATCTCAAATCACAGCTATAGTCTATGGCTACTCATTCCTCTTCATCGACAAAGTAGTGTGAGCGCGCATCTATTTATACTCAGTTCTATTCTAAAAAACGCTGACTGAGCATTCTGTGTAAGTTCTGTGGTCCCACCCTTGTCTATCAGTTTCGTCTGTGGCACAACTTACCAGTGCCTCCAACTCCACTATCCCAACTCCCCCTTCACATCCTGCGTTTTCGTCTGCGACGTAATCTACGCACATTCACAGTGCTGAAATAATGACAGCAGCCCGCAAGAGACAGCAGGCTAAGTGACTGCCAAATGTAAGAAGAAAACTGAAATAATGTCCATATGTGTCCGATATGCAATGAAATTTTTTAGTGTGTATCGTCGTTAGAAAATGGCCAAAACACGAGCGAGCGTACCTACACACTAAGCAATCGCCCATTAATTTTTAAACAGTCAGAGTTTCACTGACATGGATTATTTAATGCTGGCGAATCAAACGACTGGCTGCTAAAATAAAGCAGCTATCAATCTTGTAGTCCTGAGGCTTGTACGAAATCAAAATTTTCGCTTGTTTCAGCCCTCTGCACTCTGCAGCCTATCAAAATTGGACATCGAGCTGCTGGAAGCGGAGAAGCAGCTCCGTCTGCTGAAGCTACGCAAAGAAACGGCCTCGGTCACTCTGAAGCGATGGCACACAGGGATAAAGGTGCAGAGGCTTGCCGGCCGCTGCATTAACTGAGTGCAGATTCTGTTTTAACTTCCCTTATTTTATCGACTGATTTGCGGCTGGATGCATGAATAGATGAGTTGGAGCGCATTGACTTGCCGCCCAGGCGAGGAAGAAGTTCATTCTGGACGCTTTGCTGAAGGTTTACGATATCTAATTTGCAGCTGGCCTCGCCGAAGGCATTTGAGGTCAGTAACTACGAGTCGGTCCAAATGTACTCTGACGCGGTTGAGTCGCAGATTTTGAGAGAGCCTTACCGGGACGCTACCGCCAGTGCCCGGATGGGTGGCGGCCGCGGACGATCACCGCTTTGGGAGCCTTGCTGAAGGCGGATGTCATTTCTGGGAATTGAGTTCGACACTGTTCAAGCTGTCAAGAAGTTGCCCGATGATAAGGCGAGGAAGCTGATTCAGCTGGTTGAGGAGGAGTCGGTCAAGGTGAGACTGAGTCAGCGGGAGCTCAAACAGCTCATTGGCAAGCTTGGGTGGGCGGCGCAAGTCATCACCAGGTCATCGAGCGGTGCAACGCCCTGCAGCGGGGTCAAATGACGTTGACGGATGTGGATGCTAAGTTGCGCAGCCAGCTGAACTGGTGGAAGATGGCCCTTCAGTCGTGTCGCTGGGTACAGCTGTGGACATGCTATCGAGGAGTCATGACCATTGAGTCGGGTTCGTGTGGGAGAGGCGATGCTGCGCTGCTGCGCAGTCCCTCTGGTTGGTGGAACTGGTGCTACGTGGATTGGGTGAAGGATTCGGAAGCAGTTTTTACTGGCTTGCCGATCGATTACAAGGAGGCTTTCGCTCCTCTGCTGGCGGTGCTGAGGTGGAGAGAAGAGCTGAGAGGCTGCAAAGTGAGTATTTTCTGCGACAACCAGCCCGTGTGCCACATCATCAATAAACGCGTGTCGAGGTTCGCTGAGCTGCAACGGCTGCTGCAGACGGTCGCGCTGATGTGCCTGCGGTGGAACATGAGCGTTTGTGCGTGTCACATTCCGGGTGAATTTCAGATTTTTGCCGATGCCACCATGAGCGCAGTCAGCTGCTTAAATTTTTTATTCGCTGCTACAATTTCGTTTGGCCATATGTTTTAAATTCACTGTATCGATAGGCTTTTGTCTCGGCCGAAAGCGGCTGGTGTCACCAGTTTTGCTGGTTGAGATTCGGCGACGAGTGGACGAAACTGATGGTCACCAGCTCATGAAACTTCATCCAAGGTTCATGAAACTTGCACTGTTCTATCAGAAATTTTTCGATGACTGTACAGTGGCAAAAAACCTGCTCAATGCCAAAAGGATTAAGTACCAGGGTACTTGAAAGCATAACTTTTGCAATGCTAAAATAGAATTTTCGACTATGATTTTCAAAGCAAAAAACCTAAAGACTGAATTCTGATTTTGATAAAATTGTTTCTGTGTTCAAATGTAGTGCATGCGCCCTTGTCTGTTTGGGGCTGGCTGGGTTGGCGGGCGTGGCAGGGTCTGGCCGGCGACCGGGCTTTGCGCGTGCCCCTCCCCAGCCATGCGTCCTGCCCCGTGCTCAGGGCTGGTTGGCTGCGGCCGGGCCGGCTTTGACGCGGGTGCGCCCCCCCCCCAGGCGGGATTTTGATTGGCTGGCCAGTGCGTCCAGTCTATTTATCCTTTCGTGCTCTATTTTGCTCGGCTCAGCCTGTGGGGCCGTCTTTCCCCCCCCCCCAGGTCTGTGGTGGTATTTATTAACCCCCCTCACTTCGTACTGCGACATTGAGAAAAGAATTGTTTTTCTTCTAATAAGAAATTTAGTTAAAACAAATTTTCAAGTTGTACGACACCACAAATAAATCGACAACGACCCAAAAGGGCAAGCAGAGCAAGCCAAAAGCCAGCTTAAACGCGCATCTGATAACCCGGCCACTGGTAAGCCGCCTGCTTGAGTTCAGTCTTTTCTGGGAAGCTTGTTAGGCTGCAGGGAGTTTTGGCCAGAGCGTCATAACGCCTGTCAGTAACAGTGTCACCATTGGCAGAGCGTCACAACGCCTGTCAGTAACAGTATCACCATTGGCAGAGCGTCACAACGCCTGCTGGTACAACCGTATAGTACTTGGGCTGGGCACCTGAAACGACCCGGGTTACTACACAAAACTTTCATCCCCAGAAATACATGTCAAACTCGACCCCGTTGATTGAAGCAACTCTCACCCCGTCCCAATCTGTCTCACAGAAAATCTCACATGTCTCAGAAGATTTTCTGTGACCTGTCTTCAGTTTATGACATATGGCGAATGTAAAATGAATAAGAATAAATTCTATATGCATTTAGTGTCAACTAGCAATCTACGCCCCCCGTTGGGGAGCCAAAGAAATGCAATACACGTTTTTTTAATAAGCTACATGTATCCTTGAAATCTTAAAAAATCTCCTATCAAACCTTGTAAGCCTTGACATGTCAGTAATTCCCCCCCACAAGCTTTAACATATCAACTTCCCCCCTTGACATCTCAGCCATGCCCCCAATAAGCCTTGGAAATCTAAAAATATCTGTCAACCTTCTAACCCTAACCCTAACCTAACCCTAAAGCATTGAAATTTCAGTAATTCTCTCTAAGAGTCATTATAGCACTACTACAGCATTATAGCGATTCCCTGCAAGCCTCGACATCGTAGGGATTCCCAAATGAATCTCTTAACTTCGACATGAAGCTTCTTTTATTTTTTACATTACGCTTTTTTAATCAGCGATCCCTCCCCTGAGGAGGCATCAAATAATGTAATAAAAAGTTTTCAATAAACTACATGTAGCTTCTGACTTTAGCCTTGAAATCTCATTTATACCCCTGTGATAAAAAGGCAATTAGATAATAGCATGCACGGTAAGCAATTATTTAGGCCCTAGACAAACCTACTTGGAGCGTTTGAAGATTTTAAAGCTATTAATCCTAATCGCCTATCGCCGGTCGGCGAGTCCTACCAGTCTTTCTCCAATAGCCGCAGGTACAGTACAAGAAAATAAAGAACACGAGGGAACACAAACCGAAAGATTTAGAGAGTGATAATCCTATTTCAAGAATAACTAACTTGATTGACGGTTTAATTTGATTAGCTGAGTTACAAGATTTAGAGCAAATTCGCGGCGCAGATAATTAGACTGATAATAACGAATAGTAACGATTAATAATAATGATTATATTACGCACTGACAAGCGGATCTCAGCTTGAAGAAGAAGAAGGAGGAGGCACCGAACACAGGACCACGGAGAAAGACTCCTAACCCCTGGCCTAAGCCAGAACCTACTCTCAAACGAGAGCCCTGCCGAACCGACCGTTCAACGGAGTACCGACTAAATTCTATCGGCACTGCCCTTCAGTGTAACACTGAGGCCCTCGGGGTCGAGGCCGCGTACTTGATCAGATCCGACAGTCTCTATCTAACCGCGCTTGATAGCGACGACTTCAGACAGAAATTTGCCGTAGACGTTACGCCACAAGACTACTGCGGTTGAGCGGGAACAAAGATATGGACCGGGGGTGATGAATTCAGGCGCCTCAAAGCGCGAACCAACAAGAGGAGAAAAATCGGGCCACCGGCCGGGAACTGGACAAGACAAAACCGGGGAAAGGGAGCAGGCGAGATCCGATTGCCAAAACACACTTTCATATATAGTCAGAGTCACAACCCCTCAAAACCCCCTCAAGCCGGGTGGTGGTCGTCTGGCTGGCCGCTTGCTTAAGCCGAATTGCACTGTGCCCGCGGCGCCGGGTAGAATTGGAACTTGCCGCGTGCCAGGGTCCAGGCCGGTTCTGATTGGCTGACCGCGCAAAGCTGGGGTTCGCAGACAAACTCAACCCTCCGCTGAGTCACAAAATGCGTCTGACTTCTAGCCTGTTTACGCAAAATTGATTCCAACTAACAAGGAAAAAGTACACCAAAAACGTATGACTAACTAAAGCAAAATAACAATTCAATAACAATATAGAAACTAATGCAGTCAATTTACAACAAAATACACGCAAAGATGCTCACACTACACCCCCGTGAGCCTTGACATCTCAGCTATTCCCCCCGTAAGCCTTAACATGTCAGCGATGGCGCCCATAAACCTTGAAATCTGAAAAATCCCCTGCTAACCTTGAAACTCGATAAAATATAACCCTCAACCCACACCTGACCTAAACCTAACTTTAACCCAACATAAAGCCTTGAAATCTCAGCAATTCTTCTCCCCTAAGCCTTGACATTTTAGTGATTCCTTCTTTAAGAATCACAGCACTATAACGATTTCCACCTAGCTTTGACATCGTAGCAATTCCCAAATGAATCTTTTAACTTCGACATGACTTTTCTTTTATGTATATATAGTGCTACTTTTATTTTTTACATGACTCTTCTTCTATCAGCGCCTCCCGTGGCGAGCCAACAAAGAATGCAATAAAAAAAATTGAGTAAAGTACATGAACTTTGAATTAGCTTCTGACTTTTGCTTTGACATCTCAGAAACCCCCCCCCCCCGTAATCTCAGTTATTCTCTGAGAGCCTTGACGTCTCAGTTTTTCTCCCCAGCACAGCATTATAGCTGCATTTAATTTTTCCATGACACCTTTCATGTCTGACATGACGCTTCTTTTATTCTACTATGATGCTTCTTAATTTTTTAAATGACACTTTCATTAGTTTTTAAATGACGCTTCTATGATTTTTTCATGACGCTTCTATGATTTTAACATGACGCTTCTATGATTTTTTCATGACGCTTCTATGATTGTTTACATGACGCTTCTATGATTGTTTATATGACGCTTCTATGATTTTTAAAATGACGCTTCTATGATTTTTTAAATGACGCTTCTATGATTGTTTACATAACGCTTTTATGATTTTTACATGACGCTTCTATGATTGTTTACATGACGCTTCTATGATTTTTTACATGACTCTTCTATGATTTTTACATGGCGCTTCTATGATTGTTTACATGGCGCTTCTATGATTGTTTACATGACGCTTCTATGATTGTTTACATGACGCTTCTATGATTTTTTACATGACGCTTCTATGATTGTTTACACGATGCTTCTATGATTTTTTTCATGACGCTTCTATGATTTTTTACATGACGCTTCTATGATTTTTACATGACGCTTCTATGATTTTTACATGACGCTTCTATGATTGTTTACATGACGCTTCTATGATTGTTTATATGACGCTTCTATGATTTTTTACATGACGCTTCTATGATTTTTTACATGACGCTTCTATGATTGTTTACACGATGTTTCTATGATTTTTTACATGACGCTTCTATGATTGTTTACATGACGCTTCTATGATTATTTCATGACGCTTCTACGATTTCTGCAGGACGCTTCAATGATTTTTACATGACGCTTCTATGATTTTTACATGACGCTTCTATGATTTTTATATGACGCTTCTATGATTTTTTATATGACGCTTCTATGCTTTTTACATGACGCTTCTATGATTGTTTACATGACGCTTCTATGATTGTTTACATGACGCTTCTATGATTTTTAAATGACGTTTTTTTGATTTTTATATGACGCCTCTATGATTTTTTAAATGACGCTTCTATGATTTTTATATTACGCTCTTACGATTTTTTACATGACTCTTTTTTGATTTTTACATGACGCTTTAATGATTTTTTCATGACGCTTCTACGATTTTTTGCAAGAAGCTTCTATGATTGTTTACATGACGCTTCTATGATTGTTTGCATGACGCTTCTATGATTGTTTACATGACGCTTCTATGATTTTTTACATGACACTTCTATGCTTTTTACATGACGCTTCTATGATTTTTTACATGACGCTTCTATGATTTTTTACATGACGCTTCTATGATTTTTACATGACGCTTCTATGATTTTTACATGACGCTTCTATGATTGTTTACATGACGCTTCTATGATTGTTTATATGACGCTTCTATGATTTTTTACATGACGCTTCTATGATTTTTTACATGACGCTTCTATGATTGTTTACACGATGCTTCTATGATTTTTTACATGACGCTTCTATGATTTTTTACATGACGCTTCTATGATTTTTTACATGACGCTTCTATGATTATTTCATGACGCTTCTACGATTTCTGCAGGACGCTTCAATGATTTTTACATGACACCTCTATGATTTTTACATGACGCTTCTATGATTTTTTACATGACGTTTTTTTGATTTTTATATGACGCCTCTATGATTTTTTAAATGACGCTTCTATGATTTTTATATTACGCTCTTACGATATTTTACATGACGCTTCTATGATTGTTTACACGATGCTTTTATGATTGTTTACATGACGCTTCTATGATTGTTTACATGACGCTTCTATGATTGTTTGCATGACGCTTCTATGATTGTTTACATGACGCTTCTATGATTGTTTACACGATGCTTCTATGATTTTTTACATGACGCTTCTATGATTGTTTACATGACGCTTCTATGATTGTTTGCATGACGCTTCTATGATTGTTTACATGACGCTTCTATGATTTTTTACATGACGCTTCTATGCTTTTTACATGATGCTTCCACGATTTTTTACATGACACTTCCACGATTTTTTACATGACGCTTCTATGATTTTTTACATGACGCTTTTATGATTTTTTTAGTTTTCTTGGCGTTAAAGAGCTTTAATTAAAAAACTCTACTCTCTAAAAATTCGAACCATCGTTTCTGCATTTAGCAGTTCAGTCTGTTTACCTCTAGGCTAGCTCTCATCGTTTTGATAACATGAATTCAGCACTTATAATTATAAGTTTCAAAACTCCAAGCATAGAGTAAATCACACGAGGCAGTTATTACATAATCAATTTCTCAGTCAGTCAGTATCAGTTAACAATATTGTTGCGCAATCTAAATCAAGTCTGGTGCTACGCTTCCACACTGCATTTTCAATACTGTGACGCAATTCAAGTCGGAGTTACAATTCAGTTATGATGTAATCCATTTCAGAATCAGAATTCAACCAGTCAGTTTTTTCTCTAGCATTCTTACAATGCATTTCAAGTCGAAAAGTTTGCTTGACCTTTGCAAAAAAGCATGTTTTTCGAATATTTAATCGCTTTAACATGGAGCAATTTCTTAGCCAAGATGCATGTACCGTACCAGGAAAATTTCTGATCGAACAGTGCAAGTTCGAAGAAAATCGGTCCAGCCATTTTTTCTCTAATCGATTGCGTACAAACAAACAACTCATTTTTAGTATATAGGACTAGCAATCTAGTGCGGCCCCCCTTCGGGGCGCCCAATAAGAAAGGAGCAAAAATAGTTCATGGAAAACAATAAAAAAACACATTTTCTTAAACACTAATTCCTTCTTCACATTTTAAAAATCACCTTATTCGTGTAAAATTGTCACGGACTAAGATGTTTGCAAAATTAAAAAATCACTTTTTCTCTAAAATTAACAAACAGTCAACAAAATATCGTTTCCCTAAATAGAAAATATTCCCAAGACAGCAAGCAACCCCCTCCAAAAGTGAACAATCGCAGATAGCAAGCATCCTCTAATGCTCATAGCAAGAATCACCACAGATAGCAAGCATCTGCAGATTAGCAAGCACCCCCCAGATATTATAGAAGCATCCACCCAGATAGCAAGCATTCTGCAGATAGCAAGCACCCCCAGATATTATAGAAGCATCCACCCAGATAGCAAGCATCCTGCAGATAGCAAGAATCCCTAAATAGCAAGCATCCTGCAGATAGCAAGAATCCCTGAATAGCAAGCATCCCTGGATAGAAAGAATCCCATGCATGTAGCCAGTACCCCCTCTCCCAAATAGCAAGTATCCCCCTCGAGAGCAAGCATCCACGAGACAGCAAGTAGCTAGTGCAAATGTTACTTCCGCTAATGCAATAATCGCTTTCTCAGGTTGTGCAACAATCCACGTCTCAGCGAGCGCAATAATCTCTTTTTTAGACAGCGCAGTAATCAGCTTCTCAGCTAGTGCAATAATCCTTGGTTTATTAATAGCAATAATCCTTGATTAATCAAGTGCAATAATCCTTGGTTTATCAAGTGCAATAATCCTTGGTTTATCAAGTGCAGTAATCTTTGGCTTAAAAAGTGCAATAATCCTTGGTTTATCAAGTGCAATAATCCTTTGTTTATCAAGTGCAATAATCCTTGGTTTATCAAGTGCAATAATCCTTGGTTTATTAAGTGCAATAATCCTTGGTTTATTAAGTGCAATAATCCTTGGTTTATCTAGCGCAGTAATCCTTGGCTTATCAGGTGCAATAATCCTTGGTTTATCAAGTGCAATATTTGTTTATCAAGTGCAATAATCCTTGGTTTATCAAGTGAAATAATCCTTGGTTTATCAAGTGCAATAATCCTTGGCTTATCAACTGCAATAATCCTTGGTTTATCAAGCGCAGTAACCTTTGGCCTATCAAGTGCAATAATCCTTGGTTTATCAAGTGCAGTAATCCTTGGCCTATCAAGTGCAATAATCCTTGGTTTATCAAGTGCAATAATCCTTGGTTTATCAAGTGTAATAATCCTTGGTTTATCAAGTGCAATAATCCTTGGCTTATCAACTGCAATAATCCTTGGTTTATCAAGTGCAATAATCCTTGGTTTATCAAGCGCAGTAATCCTTGGCCTATCAAGTGCAATAATCCTTGGCTTATCAAGTGCAATAATCCTTGGTTTATCAAGTGCAATAATCCTTGGTTTATCAAGTGCAGTAATCCTTGGCCTATCAAGTGCAATAATCCTTGGTTTGCCAAGAGCAATAATCCTTAGTTTATCGAGTGCAGTAATCCTTAGTTTTCCAAGTGCAGTAATCCTTGGTTTATTAAGAGCAATAATCCTTGGCTTATCGAGTGCAGTAATCCTTGGTTTGCCAAGAGCAATAATCCTTGGTTTATCAAGTGCAATAATCCTTGGTTTATCAAGTGCAATAATCCTTGGTTTATCAGATGCAATAATCCTTGGCTTATCAACTGCAATAATCCTTGGTTTATCAAGTGCAATAATCCTTGGCTTATCAAGTGCAATAATCCTTGGTTTATCAAGTGCAATAATCCTTGGTTTATCAAGCGCAGTAATCTTTGGCCTATCAAGTGCAATAATCCTTTGTTTATCAAGTGCAATAATCCTTGGTTTATAAAGTGCAATAATCTTTGGTTTATCAGATGCAATAATCCTTGGCTTATCAACTGCAATAATCATTGGTTTATCAAGTGCAATAATCCTTGGCTTATCAAGTGCAATAATCCTTGGTTTATCAAGTGCAATAATCCTTGGTTTATCAAGCGCAGTAATTTTTGGCCTATCAAGTGCAATAATCCTTGGTTTATCAAGTGCAGTAATCCTTGGCCTATCAAGTGCAATAATCCTTGGTTTATCAAGTGCAATAGTCTTTGGTTTATCGAGTGCAGTAATCCTTAGTTTTCCAAGTGCAGTAATCCTTGGTTTATTAAGAGCAATAATCCTTGGTTTATCGAGTGGAGTAGTCCTTGGTTTATTAATATCAATAATCCTTGAATAATCCAGTGCATTAATCCTTGGCTTATCAAGTGCAACATTCTTTACTATCAAGTGCAATAATCCATGGCTTATCAAGTGCAATAATCCTTGGTTTATCAAGTGCAATAATCCTTTGTTTATCAAGTGCAATAATCCTTTGTTTATCAAGTGCAATAATCCTTTGTTTATCAGGTGCAATAATCCTTGGTTTATCAAGCGCAGTAATCCTTGGCTTATCAAGTGCAATAATCCTTGGTTTATCAAGTGCAATAATCCTTGGTTTATCAAGCGCAGTAATCTTTGGCCTATCAAGTGCAATAATCCTTGGTTTATCAAGTGCAGTAATCCTTGGCCTATCAAGTGCAATATTCCTTGGTTTATCAAGTGCAATAGTCCTTGGTTTATCGAGTGCAGTAATCCTTGGTTTTCCAAGTGCAATAATCCTTGGCTTCTTGAGTGCAGTAATCCTTGGTTTGCCAAGAGCAATAGTCCTTGGTTTATCGAGTGCAGTAATCCTTGGTTTTCCAAGTGCAGTAATCCTTGGTTTATTAATAGCAATAATCCTTGGCTTCTTGAGTGCAGTAATCCTTGGTTTGCCAAGAGCAATAGTCCTTGGTTTATCGAGTGCAGTAATCCTTGGTTTTCCAAGTGCAATAATCCTTGGCTTCCTGAGTGCAGTAATCCTTGGTTTGCCAAGAGCAATAGTCCTTGGTTTATCGAGTGCAGTAATCCTTGGTTTTCCAAGTGCAGTAATCCTTGGTTTATTAATAGCAATAATCCTTGGCTTCTTGAGTGCAGTAATCCTTGGTTTGCCAAGAGCAATAGTCCTTGGTTTATCGAGTGCAGTAGTCCTTGGTTTATTAATAGCAATAATCCTTGGCTTATCGAGTGCAGTAATCTAAGTGTTTTTATTTAGTCCTTTAATAAAACCTTTTAATAAAAAAATTTACACTACTACTTTTAATTTAAACTACTTAGATTCGAACCTAGGTCGCTGCATTAGCAGTCTGGTCTGTTCAGCTCTAGGCTAGCTCTCATCGAAGTTATCAGTGATGTTGTACCACTTATATAATTCAACACTCACACCAAGTCAGGTAGAGTAAAAAGTCTCACGAAGCAGTTATGACATAATCAATTTCTTAGGCAAGTCAGTACCAGTGTCTATGAAAGTTTACAATATGGTTACGTAATATAAATTCAGTACTGCGCTATGCTTTCACACTCAAAGCTGTGACGCAATTCAATTGAGTGTCAAATTCAGCCAGTACACAGACGATAAATAAAGTGTATTGTGATGCAATCTATTTCAGAATCAGAATTCAACCAGTCAGTTTTTCTGCTAGCATTCTTACGATGCATTTCAAGTCGAAAGAGCTGCTTGACCTTTGCAAAAAAGCATGTTTTTCGAATATTTAATCCCTTTAGCATCAAGCAATTTCTTAGCCACGATGCATGTACTGTCACGGGAAAATTTCTGATCGAACAGTGCAAGTTCGAAGAAAATCGGTTGAGCCGTTTTTGCTAAAATCGATCACACACACACAGGACGCTTCAATGATTTTTACATGACACCTCTATGATTTTTACATGACGCTTCTATGATTTTTTACATGACGTTTTTTTGATTTTTATATGACGCCTCTATGATTTTTTAAATGACGCTTCTATGATTTTTATATTACGCTCTTACGATATTTTACATGACGCTTCTATGATTGTTTACACGATGCTTTTATGATTGTTTACATGACGCTTCTATGATTGTTTACATGACGCTTCTATGATTGTTTGCATGACGCTTCTATGATTGTTTACATGACGCTTCTATGATTGTTTACACGATGCTTCTATGATTGTTTACATGACGCTTCTATGATTGTTTACATGACGCTTCTATGATTGTTTACATGACGCTTCTATGATTGTTTACATGACGCTTCTATGATTTTTACATGACGCTTCTATGCTTTTTACATGATGCTTCCACGATTTTTTACATGACACTTCCACGATTTTTTACATGACGCTTCTATGATTTTTTACATGACGCTTTTATGATTTTTTTAGTTTTTTTGGCGTTAAAGAGCTTTAATTAAAAAAACTCTACTCTCTAAAAATTCGAACCATCGTTTCTGCATTTAGCAGTTCAGTCTGTTTACCTCTAGGCTAGCTCTCATCGTTTTGATAACATGAATTCAGCACTTATAATTATAAGTTTCAAAACTCCAAGCATAGAGTAAATCACACGAGGCAGTTATTACATAATCAATTTCTCAGTCAGTCAGTATCAGTTAACAATATTGTTGCGCAATCTAAATCAAGTCTGGTGCTACGCTTCCACACTGCATTTTCAATACTGTGACGCAATTCAAGTCGGAGTTACAATTCAGTTATGATGTAATCCATTTCAGAATCAGAATTCAACCAGTCAGTTTTTTCTCTAGCATTCTTACAATGCATTTCAAGTCGAAAAGTTTGCTTGACCTTTGCAAAAAAGCATGTTTTTCGAATATTTAATCGCTTTAACATGGAGCAATTTCTTAGCCAAGATGCATGTACCGTCCCAGGAAAATTTCTGATCGAACAGTGCAAGTTCGAAGAAAATCGGTCCAGCCATTTTTTCTCTAATCGATTGCGTACAAACAAACAACTCATTTTTAGTATATAGGATTTTTAGTATATTGGATGAAAATGTTTCTCATTGTGTTTGTTGCAGACTAAGCCAGGTAATTAAAGCCCCTACCTCGCGTCAGGCGCTTGGCTAAGTAAAATAAGACGCCTGGCTAAGACTGGAAATATTACGCGACCTTGTTGGTATAGGTCCACTTTCTTCTTCTAGAGAAGAAGTCATAACAATGGCGTCGCAAGCAATCGTAACTTGACGGTCTGATGTTCAAGCTCGTAATGAGCAAGGATCCGACCAAGTCTGCAGGGGATCCGACTAAATCAGCGGTGGATCCGACCAAGTCCACTGGGATCTCTCCAAGCCGTAATAGAGGAGGTTCTCAGAACGGGTCACAGTCCCAAGCAACTCAAAGGGATGCTCAAGCCCAGAGCGCCACGATCGGTGGAGAAAAGGTGACGTACTTTGTTAGAACTTGAATCGCTTTCATCAAGTGACAGACTTAAGAATTTCAAGATGATGTGTAATTTCAGATTTCAGATTTTCAGATTTAGATTTTCGTTCAGAGCCTTTGTGCGTTGCGACAGTGAGACGCTTTTCTCACTGAGCTACTCAGCAATGTCTTCAATCACACGATTGACGACTGGGCGAGCATCCAAAACCAGATCTGGTTGACGAGCGGCTCCAACTGCCGCCAATCTCAAGCAGCATAAACACAGAGAGATGCGAAAGTGATGCATTTAGTTAATAGTGGCATTATCTTGCAAAATGTTTACGATAAATGTGCTTCTAAGTTGATTTTGATGTACAGGCTGACCCAAAGGGAACTGACAAATTTAAATTGCTTATTTAGTCACCTATTTTTGGGTCACGCCGTATATAACAAGGCCAGTAAGGGAGTTTCTCAAGATTACACCGGCAATGTTAATTTTACTGGTGAATATCGTGCACCAGGCTGTTGGAGAAAGCTACAATTACGTTATTGCATCCTGATGAGCTTCCAGTGGTCCTTCTATTAGGCTTTTTTTGTCTGAATTGACTGATTGCGCATTCAAAGTCAGCTCGAGAACTTTCAATAGTTTTAAGCACCAAAAAGGGCTCCTCATCCGACCTGGCAATGGCTCCTTTCCCTCAGCTCGAGTTTTACACAGGAGTGAAAGGGCTGAAGACTGCGGTTTACGAGCAAGCTGAGAGAGAAAACGTGGAGATCAAACTAGTTTAGTTAGCGATTTATACATATGAGGTTCTACAAGTGAACGATACGACGCACATTGCTACACGATGAAAGCGGTCTTTCGCGTCCCTGGGATTTCCCTAGGGAATCCCGGAATTTCCCTGCGATTTATATTGTCCATGGTCGCTTTGAAGCTCAACAAGAAGCAAGACATATATTTGTTGTATATGACTTTTTAAAATCCTACGATTAACATAAACAACGATACAACAAGCCGAGAGAAAAAATACAATGCAGCCAATAACAATGAAACTTTATAGGTCACTAATAATGCACTACTGTTGTTCAACGCAACAGATTGTCACCATGTTTCAAATTAGAATTCTCACTTGTAATAGACATTGAACGTACAGCCGCTGAAGGTTCCATGGAATCCACCTTTGGAATCAGATGAAGCCGTGGTAACTGTAGCTGTACATGCGGTTTCAGCAATAGACAGACTGGCATCTTGAGGGCCATTTACTTTCGAAGTAACGTTAGATCTTCGTCTTCGATGGCACTAAACCTCTTCATTTCTCCACCATTCTCCAGAAACAGTCTAGCGGCAATCTTCAACATGTCGTTGGCTCTCTTGAAGAGTTGACTGGAGAGGATATCCACTCCACGTGACCGAAATAGAAGGCGATGCAATCCGGCCCTGAAACAGCGCAGAGTAGCAGGCTCACCTAGAACCCACCATCAGAACGCCTGATAGAACCATAGCTCGTACGCGATCCGGATACAGGCGCTCCTCTGAGCACTTTTCAATATCAACATCAATTTTCAGGGACTCCATGGTCGATTGAAATTTTTCCAGAGCCCATTTCTCTTGCTGACCAGCACTTGGTGGCTCACACGCTTTCTCTACCAGATCCAGGTCACGCATAATAATCTCGATGTTTTCGTTGGTCGTAGATCTGGAGTCCAGCAGTTCGGAGATCATCGAATTCTCAATCCTCGAGGCGAATCCGGAAGCCATGTCTTCCAGACTGTTCGAGTCCATTTCCATGGCGAATAGAATGTTGTCGGCTTCCATTCGTGCTGCTATTTCGGCCTTTGTCAGTCCGACGATGTCACTGTATTCAATGTGCAGTAGACCGGTGGGATATGATGAATCGTCCTCCATTTTATCGCCAGTGAATGTCTATTAGCGCCCTCTCTGATGGCTCTGGCTCTCGCGTCCCTCTCTTTCCAATTCTGTGGGTTTTGGCCACAGACATAAGAAAAATCGACATCGGTCATTAATATATTAATATAGTTAGGCTGTTGAGGGCAGAAATGAGCGAAACAGACGAGGCTGATCCGCTCATTTCTGCCCAAGACAGCCTAACTATATTAGTATTGTAGCCAATCTAAGCCTGCCAACGCAGCGGGCGAGAAATACCATTTCACGCCCGCTGAATCCATTCTATGGTCCAATTCCATTTGAAGTAAGCTATTGGCTTCATTTCTCGCCCGCTTCTTCTTGACTTTTCTATGGCCTAAGCACTCGAGACCTGTCATATTAAGTCATGTTGAAGTCATGTTAGAAAGAAAAATCCATCGTGTTTTTCCTTTACTGTTTGTCGAATATGCTGCGTTATTCTTCAATACGCGAAGACGAAATTAGTAGATTGAGCTCAGATGAGCTCGATTTCATCACGCATCTCGATCCTCGGGACGATGTCGACAGAATCGGTCAATGGACAGGGCTGACGGATGAGCAAGAGAGGCTAATTGATGAGGAACTACGCAATCCTACGCCGGAAGATCACGTTGGAAACCTGTTTCGTGAATTGACCGAAGAAGAAGAAGCTGGCCTACATCATGTGGAGCAAGAAAGTAAACGGAAGTCGACGGTTAAGCAAACCGAATTGCATATTCGCAAACTAAAAGTTTCTACGCGCGGAGAATTTACCTGATCACATCGAGAATATGCCAGTGAGGTATCTCAACTCCTATCTACGCCTGTTCTTCGTTCACTTTAACTTTAATCAATCAAACTAAGGTCAGAAGGTCAGACAATCGTTGTCACGCACTGGGACCGCTGATTATCTATCCATTGCTATGCACTTTTGGTGACAATAACACGCGCGTGGGATTATATCATTATTGCAAGGCAAATTACAAGGAGCAAATTAACGAAAGCTTACTAAAGGCAGAAGGCCGCATTCACAAATTCTAGATGACTTGTTATTTCTTAGAATCCCAACAGTAAATTCTCCCTTTTGTACCCCAAAATTACAGTTTACTTCGAGATTCGGGAATTTCTTGTGTTGTAAACTTTCTTGTCTTGTCTTGTCTTGAATTTCTTGTCTTGTCTTGTCTTGTTTTGTGTTCGTCCAAGCGACCTGTTGAGAAGTCGGCCACTCCAGCTGGTAGGCCACATCATCCTCGCCGAGTCGTACTGCCCAGAGCCGGTACAGGAGGCGCTCTTGCTAACGCTGCAGGCACCCTACCGGCGGGGGCAGGCGCGCATTCGGCGTTTCGTCGACTTCCTGCTGGCCGGCTTCGGATTCGGCTGGCGACGTGGCGTTCATTCGCGACCTGGCCTTGAGGCGCGCCCCGTGACGCTAACTGCGTATTATGTTATTGTTGTTAATGTAACCTGAGCGACATTATTGAGTTTCCTTCCTGAAATGCCAACTTGTCGGTGGCTTGGACCCATAATTTATACTATGTTATGCGAATGAATCAAACTCAAGACATTTATATTTTTTGATACTCCGTTACCGGTCAGTGGTAAAACACGTAAACAATACAGTCTTCGAATTCAAGGCAAGAATGAGTGCCAATTTCAATTTCTTCAAGGATGTAAAATGTCTTTAGAAAATTGAGTTCCAAAGTAGTTGCTGCTATTGCTGTTTTCGCCTGGTACTTCCGTGATGTAGGTGCACAGTTCCGTTCGCTTACCTTTTGGATCATGCCTTGGACATTTAAAATGTTACAAGGAGTTTAAATTTTACTGTTTTTAATGCCCTAATTAGAACACTCGGGCTTGTTGAGCACACTCCCTGGTGTATTTTTGACAACTATCTATTTTCCAAATGTTTCCAAATGGACTCAAGCGATTGTAAGGAGTCAAAGGCAATGCCATGCCCCGCTTCCTTCCTAGTCAAATCAATCGCTAAAACTTTTTTGAGCTCACAAAGGAGGACAAATATTGATTTTCTCGCATTGGGTGTGTTTTCTCGCCTCGTATGTTTCAGAGTTATCACAAGTCAGCGATCTGAGAGACTTTTTCAAGACACGCACGAGAAAGTTTCACTTCCGGTAGTAATATGTTGTCAGAGCTTCGCTTTCACGGATGTTTAATGGTGACGAACCCAAGGACTGCTAAAGTAAGGCAGGAGTTTTTTTGTAGTCCTGAGGCTTGCAAAAATCAAAATTTTCGCTTGTTTCAGCCCTCTGCAGCCTGTCAACATTGGCATGGTGCTGCTAGTAGGGTTTCCACCGGTAGTAGGGCGCCATGCCAGTTCGATTTCTTCAACCTGATTGTTTTGCGTTTCAAGAAAAAGCGCTGCATTCTTTGCTGAAGTTTGCAGAGACTCGCATTGGTGAACGCAGATTGCTAGCGTTACAGACAAACCAATCTTAGACATTTATTGTATAGGTGGATTCTAGAGCAGGGGCGCGGAAAAGAAGAATTGATGCCAGAAGTTTAAACGCCATATGCAAAATAACGACGTCAAGTTAAACATGAAGAAGCGCAATATCAACTATAAAACTCGAGGGGAGTTGCTGAGATGTCAATATTCATGGAAGGTATTGATATTTTCTGAAATGCTGTGACTCTCAGCAGGGTTAAGGTTAGGGTTAGGTTTTGGGTTCAACCATAAAGGTATCGCCTATCAAGCATAAACGGCTAAAGTGGGAATCGCTAAAATGCTACTGCAAATGATGAAGTTTCTGAGATGTATGCTTTCATGGGGGGTTTCTGAAATGTTATGACTCGTATAAAAAATTGCTGAGGTGTCCAGGTTTATGAAGACAAAGCGTGTCTGAATGCTGTGGCATTAACAAGCAGTGGAAAAGTCTGTGTTGCATTCTTATTGGCTGAGAGCATGGCAGATGAAGTTTAAATCCCGATGCTATGAAACGGCTGTAGCCGTCGTCTCCTGCTCAGCAAGTTCTCTGAATTTAAAGCAAGGATGTCACCTCCGAGGGCGCTCCTCCTCGCCCTGCTGAGCCTCGCCTGCCTGCGCAGCCTGCAATCCTGCCAGCCGCCCTACCAGTCCGTGTCCGGCTTCTGCCTGCTCGTGAACACCACAGCCGCAGTCGGCTGGTGCCAGGCAGCTCGTCTGTGCCAGGCCGTCGGAGGCGAGCTGGTGATGGAGCCGGCCGCCATCCGGGCAGCTGCGCAGTTCGCCACGGGCTCGGTGATTCTGTGGGTTGGTGTCACCGACTTTCTGGACGAGCAACTGACTAGCAGGTAAGGCAATAAAAAATCACTTAAATGTGGAAATCTCAACAAGGATCTAAAAAAATATACTATTTTCCTCAAAATGCGTCAAAGAGCAAGCTGCCAAACTGCGCAGCAATTCAGTTTAGAAAGTCCTTTTACCTTTCTTGCTGTGCAGTGAATGCTGAAGGACGCTACTTGAAGGAGCTTTCACTATAACGATCAGACCATTCAAAAAGCAACTAACTCAGCTTCGCGAACTGATATAACGTTTTTTGAGGCTCGTGGTTCGAGTTTTTATTTAACTTAAATTTCCACCTTCTCAGGAGCGGCTGGCGCATGGCCAATGGAACCGAATTTTTTGCTCCCAACTCTGACTGGCCATTTGGCTGCCCAAACAATAATGAGCACTCGGACGACATGCTGGCGCTATCGGGTGGTGCTTTGTGCGACTTGCGGGAATTTTTCCAAATCGGCTTCGTCTGCCAGCCCGTGGCGACGCCGAACAGCGGAACCTTCCGTCGGACCAGCTTCCTGCAGCTGGGCGACATCACGCCCTACTACTGCTACACGGAGGTGCAGTCGGTGCAGCGCAGGCTGCTCTGCGTTCGCCAGTGCGCTGCCCGCTGGGAGTGTCGGGCGGCTCTGTTCAACCGGGCCGAGTCTCGCTGCCGCATGCTGGACTTCGCCGACGCGAGCGCGGGCGACGCCATCGAGAAGAGCGGCGCTTGGGAGAAGTTCGTCAAGGCCTACTGAAGCTCGGAGACCTATTCCAGATCGGGCAGATTCTGAAGAGACTCTGAAACACTAACGCCTCACAAGGCCCTGTCATCGCTAACAAGAATAAGCGATTGCCCAAAAACCCTAGTCATTTGAGCGAGAGTCGGATTTTCCTAATCCCAAACTGTTCAGCCAGTTAACTATTGTCGCGCGAAGCCCATGAGTGTTGAATATTTTAGTATAAGTGATGAATACCAAAAACTCGAAAATACAATCTTCGATGACATGGCAGAGACGAGCACTGAAAGATGGAGTTATTGCATTTCTCCTTCCTTTAGCTTGGGCTTTTTCTAGAATTTTATCCATATCAAAGGCATAGACAAAGCGGATTCCATTTGGCAACAATAGAGCTTTATTCACCGGAAACTTTCCAATGCATTTTGCTTTTATCAAAACGGAAGCCATTAAATCGTCTTCTGGATAAAGCAAAACTTCAGCATCATTTTTCTTCCTTGACGTGTTGACTGATTACGAGCTAGAGGAAGAGCTTTTTAAAATACCACCATTAAAGAGGTGACATCTACTGATGTTCGCATTCTTTTATTTCACGTTAAGATTGACGATTTGAATATTTTTGTGTTGCGCTAATGCCTACGGTTCTATCGCATCTGTCCAGTATTTCAGGTGACCAGTATCTCAGGTGACCAGTATCTCAGGTGACCAGTATCTCAGGTGACCAGTATCTCAGGTGACCAGTATCTCAGGTGACCAGTATCTCACTGAGGAGTCTCTTGTCAAAAAAGTGAACATATATGTAACGATAAATAATTTCCAACTAAATAATAAACAATAAATCATTGCAACCATCTTTTAGGCTTGTAAAAGGACAATTTCGCCTGTTATAAGCCTGTCATAAAGACGGTTTAACTGTCCACAGTCTTCTGCTCAATTCACCTGCCCGAGTGTGCAGCAATGTCTCATTGTTTACAGTTTGGCCTGAGCGCTGAGTTCGTGTCTCTGCCAGCCAGCCTGTGCGCAGTTCGCTCCCTCCAATGAGTGTCAACACCTGACCCTGCCCACAGTCTCTCCTCTGATGATATGCGATTCATTTCTCTCTCCGTCGAGTCTGCTTCCATTTTACTCAAGCCCATGACAACGGACAGCGCCCATCTCTATCCTTTCGCAGTCGAATTCTGCCTGTTTCTCTCTAATTCGTCTCAAAACTTTTTTCATTCCTTCGTCTCCTGGCCTAATGGGCAGAGTACAGCTGTTTTAAACGTGAAATGCCAGCTAAACGGCAACCCTGACGGGTTAAAAGAGTGCGAATTGCAAGGCCAGACAAAGCAGAAGAAGAAGAAGCGATCTGTAGTAAAACAGAAATTCAGTATCTACTGCTGAGGACATGGCAAGCACGATTGTCGATGCAACTACAGCAGCGAATGCGGCCTCTCCTGCGGACGCTGTGCCCAAGTCCGTCATCACAATCTCCATCCTCATTGCCGGATTTTTAATCGGAGTCCTGGTCGCCAAGCTGGTGAATTACTGTTACAACCGGGCGGATGTGCCGGACAATGCCAGCGACATCAGCGAGCACACAAAAGGCCTGCTGAGAATCCAACTGGCCCTTCTGAAGATGGGCAAGTCCAGCGGCTTTGGCGGCGCCGGCGGCGAAGCTGGCGGCGACCCGGAGGAGGCCAAGAGGCAGCAGCAGGCGACGGTGCTCAGCATGTGGAAGATGAAGGCGATGAACAAAGCGGCCGCGGCGCAGAAGACTCAAGAGGAGGCGGCCGCGGCCGGTGCTGCCAACGTTCAAGTTGTCGACGAAGCGCCTGACGATAAGAAAGGCGGTGCGTCTGGCGCCAAAAAAAGCGGCGCCGGTGGAAAAGCAGGCAAGTGCTTTCTTTGATTAAAAATTGCAGTCATATTTTACTAAAGAAATCCCGCGTTCATAAACTGCAATTTTCAACTCCAGTCTCTGGCACCAAGCCGAAGGCGGTTGCCAAACCGAAGAAGCTCTTTCCCAACTCGCTGTCCGGCGTGGCGCCAACTGAAGCTCCGGCGCAGTCGGCATCCAAAGACGGGCTAGGAAGTGTCGCGGGAGCGGCTACTACTTCGAAGGCAACGCCACCGGCAGCTGCTGGCTCTGTCAAGGCTGCAACAACGACGACAACTAAAGCAGCTCCTGACCATGCAGCGACGCCTGCACCGAAGGCAGCTCCAGCGAGTGCAGCGACGCCTGTACCGAAGGCAGCTCCAGCGAGTGCAGCGACGCCTGCACCGAAGGCAGCTCCAGCGAGTGCAGCGACGCCTGTACCGAAGGCAGCTCCAGCGAGTGCAGCGACGCCTGCACCGAAGGCAGCTCCAGCGAGTGCAGCGACGCCTGCACCGAAGGCAGCTCCAGCGAGTGCAGCGACGCCTGCACCGAAGGCAGCTCCAGCGAGTGCAGCGACGCCTGCACCGAAGGCAGCTCCAGCGAGTGCAGCGACGCCTGCACCGAAGGCAGCTCCAGCGAGTGCAGCGACGCCTGCACCGAAGGCAGCTCCAGCGAGTGCAGCGACGCCTGCACCGAGGGCAGCTCCGGCTCCCACATCGAAGCCCGGTTCAGCCAAGCCAAAGCAGCAGCCGACGAGAAGTCAGGGGCCGACAACTGCAACTGCGGGCGGAAAATCCAACCCGAGCAGTCCGAAGTCCAACGCCTGAGACTGGATGGCTGGTTTCAAATTGTATGAGCTGGATAATGATTACGATTTGAAAAACGTTTTTGTAAAAGTTTTACTTGTTTGAATAAGTGCCTATTGATAATCGTTACTGGCTTCATAAATTAGTCTTCACATTATCTTGTTTCGGAAAAAAGTATTCAATTGAAAAAAAACTATTTCTTTTTGTAGTACTGTCTTTTGACAGTTTTGGAAAAAAACCTTTTTAGCATTTAGAGGAATCTGATTAAGAAGATAAATACTGTAGTAATAAGAATTACCGAAGCTTATACTCGTAGTCCCTTAAAATTTGCGAGTGCCCAATAATTTATTATCTGTTGTACTCGAATTTAAAACCTGTTTTATCATGCATACCTAATAAAGGGTGATATATCATATGATACTCTGCGTAATCAAGTAACTCTGCAAAATTACAAATATGCACTTTTTCTGTCTAAGCTATGTGTCTATTGATTTTCCAGAGAAATACTCTGAGCAGTGCTTAATTGGATTTTAAACTGCGAAAAGTGCATACGAAGCGATTAATGTAGACTGTGTCGGGTAAAATTTGGTTATGTCTATGGCCAAAGTCGCAGAGGCTAAAGGGTAGAAGGAGGCGGGCTTAACGAGAGACCATTAGCACCAGCGGAGCGAGGGAACGAGTCCAAGGTCCATAAATTTCAACCGCGCACAACCGCTTAGTTCAAGCAATGGGCAAGAAGACCAGCCTGCGGGACGACATCCGCCAGGAATGGCGCACAGTGGCCGAGAACCTGCGCGTAAACGAGTGGAAATGTACGACCGGACCAAGACCATGCTCAACGATGTCCTTATCTACAGGGACATGCCGCGGCCAGACCAGCTGCTGCCGCCAATGGTGGAGGAGTTTATGGAGAACGGGCTGGCCATGGAGCCAACCGAGACCCGGCCGTCCATTGAGGTGCCGGAGCACTTTTACAACTTCAGCTCGCCGGAGACCAACTTCATGCTGTCGCTTCTGCTGGATGCCAACGACAGCAGGCTGCGCCGACTGCTGAATCAGGTGCACACCAGGGCGCTATTCAAGGAGGACAGGTACTATCAGATTGTCGATGACCCCACTTTGTACATCCGGGGCACCGGCTGCGTTGACTTCCCGGCCTTTCATAGTGAGTCTTTTAACTTGGACTGATTGATCTGTTTAAGCATTTGGATTGTGTTTATGTGTTTATATCATTTAAATATTCCTTACCATTCAGACAAGGTCGTCATGTACTTGACCGCCACCGGCATAATGATCTTTTTGAAGTGCACCACCGCCCTGACCGCCGCGGCCAGTATCTTCGGCAAGGGCGTAAGCCCGCGCACGCCCGCCTCGGAGAAGGCCCGTGAAGCGCGCCAGCCGAAACGCAAAAAGCCTCAGTCAGAGTTCGCCGCCGTCCGCCAATACGAAGCTAAAAAGAAGGATAAACTCCTGCCGCTGTTCAATGTGTACGCGTTTCAGTACGCCACCTACGTGCACTGCACCGAGGGCGACATCCTTCGCTTCCAGCTGGATTACCTGGCTATCAAGCGTCACTATTACGACGCATTTCCGTTCCTATTGCAGATGGATTGGCGGCCCAACTCGCCTTCGATGATCATGTACAGGCGGCGCTATTTCCAGTTCATGACGCCGTTCCTGGACTGGGTGGATTTGATTCGCTACATCATGAAGAAAAGCCCCACGGTGTCAGCTTCCACCATCTACGAGCGAATGATCAACTCGCACAATGACAACATCACTCTGGGCGACATGAAGTACTTGGGCCAGACCATGCTCGAGTGCTTCGAAATTCGAAAACTGTCCAAAGCCAACTGCAAGCTAAAGGCCTACTACGGTGTGTACGTTGGCAGAAAGATTCTCAAGGACAAGGAACCGCAGACGCATGCCGACTATAAGGAAGCCTTCGGTCAAGGCTTGGCCGTTCGGCCGGTCATTCCTCACGCGTGCTCTCCAACTAGGCGATTCCTGGTGCACCTGTACTATTACGACAAGGCCAGCATGTCGACCATGGCCCAGGTGGTCTCAGTTGTCGACTTCATGCTGAAGCAGGACTTCTTTAGCATGCACCCGCTGTGCAAGCTATCAACTATCCACTTGGAGCCAATTATCTTCCAGATTTACGACTTTGTCTGGATGATTCGCAAGGATAACATTGGCAGGAAGCAGTACCTGCGGCATGAGACTTGGGAGTCTATTAGAGCGGTGGGTTCGATTGATTTTTCACAATTAACTTTTTTATTTATTGATGCTTCTTCAATCATTGAATTGAATACAAAATCTTTGACTTTTAGAACGACGAGGCATACGCGTGGTACCTGCGTTGGGACGTACTTAACTGCGTCAGTCTTCTATTTGGCATCTGTCAGAACGCGCTCATCAAGGATTTGAACGAATCTGTGATTGACCGGCTGGTCACACTCATCATCGAGGTGTTGCGCAGCTCGGAGTACCTGGAATCGGTCATGTCTTACAGTTTCTTTGACACCTACTTCGGCCTGACTAGTACCGTCAACTGCGTTCCCAACCTGCAGTCCCGTTGTGTGCTGCGCGTTCTAAAGAAGCTGCCGTTGTACCTCGTGGAGAACTTTACTTCGCCAGCCCTGCTCGGCATGTTCACGCATCGGTTTTGGCGCGGCGCCAGCGATCAACAGAAGCCGCCGCCGCGCACCCTGGAAGAGATTGGCGAATTTCTTGTACTTCGAAATCGACGAATGTCGATGAAAACGGCCGCCGAAGGAGGCGGCGAAGCCATGTCCGGCACGTCGGCCATGGGAGCCGGCGGTGCCGTCACTCTGTTCTTCCGCGAATACGAGAGCATGCCGGAGATCACCGCCGAGGACGAGCAGGCCATGGACAACGATCGCAACGACAACACGCGCAAGGAAGAGGAGGAGCGAGTCCACGTGGCCGATTACAAACGACAAGAGACGGACTTCCGCTACTCGCAGATATTTACCGATTCGTTCTTCCAAGTAAGTGTCAGGCCAAATGTTTTAGCGCACGTGTACTTTTATGTCTGTTAAACAATGCAAATTAATCTTTCTTGACTTTGTCACTGCAGGCCACGGGTCGGCCAAGGATATTTTACGACGAGAACGCCCAGATGAAGATGTGTAAGCAGCGTAGCAAGGAGCTTTTCAAGCCGCAATAAAAGCTCCAAGCTCGATGCATTTTCCTGACGATACGAAATGGCGCGAAAAACCTGACTGCATCTCGATTAATTTTTTTTAATTGTCTGCGACATTGAATAAAAGGGAAATAAATTGAAAAAAAATAGTTATTTCCCAGCGCGAATCTCCTTTTTAGACGAAAAAAAGCGCTTTTTGTTTACTATAAAAACGTGAAAAATTGATTACTCCTGTTTCTGGTCTTGCTTATCTTGCGATATAAAATGAAACACCTTTTTGTAGCGCGGGATAGCAAAAACTCTGAAAGCATAATGCTCGATTGTGAAGATTTCAATTTAGCAATGCGATAATTTGTGCACTTGTGCAAAGTAATGCATACTATTTGACTAATGCAGAGTATCTGAAAAAAATTAAAAGCTGTGCAAACGTACCGGCAGTAGTAAGGGTTGGTTTTTTGCTCAATTTTGTGAGCAAAGTTCAGAGGAACATGAAACGAAAAATAGTACTAGCTCGTAAATAGATATGGGAAGAACTTTTAATAGGAGAGAATCTCGGATTTAGCTGTTCAAGGCAAACTCCAAGAAAGCAGAAACATAGCGTTGCTTTTTTAGATACTTATCGTTGAATTTTACGAGAGTAATTTCAGTTCCGTCTCTGGATGCAGCCAGCAGCTGGCAGCTCAACAGCCGTTTCCAATTTCGCTCAGACGTCTCAGAGCCGCTTCGTCAAAGCCGACGTCGCTCCAGCCGCGGAGTCGAGCCTCCATCATCGGGGACCGCGCCGGCAGTGGCATCAGCTCCTCAATGGTGTCCACATTCTCAACACGCACATCCGGTGGACATGACTGTCGTGAATGCGATGCGTCCATTTCCTGCTGACAGCGATAAACCGCTCGATGTAAAAGAAGGAAAAGCAGCTCCAAAAACTCAAAGGCAAACGTCAGCGTAACCCCGATGGTGAGACTGCCCAGGCCGCCAATCCGACTGACCAGAGCGCTGAGGGTGATCTGCAGCTTCTCCTGCTTTAAAACCGTATTGTAATTGAGTCTGGAGACCCGAATCAAAGCCATTCGTTCAACCAGTGCCTGTTCCTCCGGGTTGTTTTTCCAGTCGCCCGAGGCGCCGATGCTTTCCAGGTTGCAGAATTCCAGCAGCTTCGGCAAAGCCAGCGCGCCAGCCGGTCTGAGGCGTTGAGGCTGGCGTGTCGGAGAGCACCGCTCACGAGGCCCATCCAGCGCAGCTGCGACAGTCGCGGTGCCCAGTTGGCCACAGACAGGTGGCTGTTATAGAAGTACTGCGTGCACGGCTTGCGACACGCGTTCAGGGTAAAATGACGAATTATAGAGCTCAGATTCAGGTGCTGGACGCAGGTGTATCGTTTCAGGAACTCTTCCAGCTGGGTCTCGTGATAGTGACCGCAGTAGGGTACCTCTTTGGAGGGCACTTGCGAAATGATTTGGAAGGCAGAGACGCAGTTACATATTTCGGTTACACGCTTGCCTAGGAGGTCACTGACGCAAGCTGTCTGCGTATAATTGTAAACGTGGTCGTGGTCTCTGATCGGCGTCTGCTCCTTCGGGTTGGAGCACTCCCCTTCTGGGTAGTTCTCCTTTTCAACTCGCACCTGCGGCATGAAGGGGACAGGAAGGCTTGAAAGTGCGACTGTTTTAAATTCCGTAGTTAATATTTTCATTAAAAGTCTTATTCCCTACTTCTTCATGAAGCCTTTACGTATAGTCAAATCTCCTGCTTTTAGGAATACACAATCATGAAGCTTATTTCTCACCGTCTGATAGCGGATCAGCGTGGCGGTGCCCGTTTGCACCGTGAAGCTGTCCGAGTCCACATTCGGGAACGTTCCGGGCTCGTGAAGCACTACGCGGAAACCCGTAGCCTGATTGAATGCGTTGAACGCTTGCTCCTCCATTTCCCGGAACGATTTGTTAACCGCGCTGCCTCCATACAGATCAGAGTTGCGAACATTTGACAGAATGAGAGATACTTCGCTGAGTTGCTCAGTAGTACCTAGCATTTTCAGATTATAGCAGGTGAAGAACTCTGGATGATGGATGCGGGTGAATTTAAACTGGCAGGTTGTTTCCTGAATCTTCGATGGGCTGGCGTTTCCGATGTGGCGGGCGATGCAGAAGGGCATGAGGTCGGTCAGATGGTGGCTCACTTCATTCAACTCCGATTCGTTGATTAGCTGAAAGTAGGTTGTCACCCGATCGTTGTGAAACAATTTCGAAGCGTCGAGGTAGCGCCCCTGCCGCACTAGGCTGCCCATGCCGCGGCGAAGTTCCTGCGACAAGTTGGCTGGGCTGACGATTCTGCCGGAACGCCAGTGCTCCCGCGCCGCCGAGGCGAACGGGCTGAGCGAGCACACAGTGAGACTGGGGAATGGAGTCGGGTCGTTGACTCGCTCTTCCACCTGGAAGTTTGTATGAAAAGACAAGAACTCGGAGATGAGGTTATGCGAGCAGTACAAGAGGAATGCCGTCATGCTGACTAGATAGAGCAGCCAGTGCAGGCGCAGAACTCGATGTCGGGTTGCGTAGCACTTTCGCACGCCTCTCAGCGTAGTATTTTCGACGAATGTCTTCAAAGCAAAGTGTAACCATTTTGTCTGTGCGACTGGCGCAACAGCTTGCAGGGGCTTTGATCGGGATTTTGAGCAGCGCCTGAAGCGGACATTGTAGCATACGAGCCGTACTAGATTTGTTCCTTTTCGATTTTTCAAACTTGGCTTAGAAAAATTTCCACATTGTCTGTACAGAGGGGATTTTATAGAGCGCTGCATATCAGATGTTTGTATTCTCATGGGGATGGGACTGGCACCAGGAAAGAGACAAACCGAACGAAGTAAAAAATTCACACACCGTGACGCGTCGTAACTCGATAAGCCGAAAAAAGTTTTCTGCGTGGAAACTTTACGACTCAACCGTCAGTCCTTTCGAAAGCTTCGCAGCTGCTTCGGCTTTTAAAATACTCAAAATATAGAAACTATCAACGACACGAAATTCTGCGTATTGCAGAGTCGAATTATTTGTGTCGTGTTGAATTATGGGTCAATAATTGTTTCATCTTCGAGTCGAAAAATAGGATGTAATATTAAAGCATCTGAGCATTCAGATGTCGAACTCAAGGCTAAAGCACTGTTAAACTTGTCCGCGTTTATGATTGGCTTGATTATAAAATATGCACCGCAGCTCAAAACAATTTTGTAATTTTTCGAGAGCAGGAGAGAATGAAAATAGACAGAGAGCAGATCTGCTTTAACGTCTGGATCCTCAGAAACATGTCTACATTTTTCCTCCAATTTTTCATCGACTGTCCACAGAGGTCTCTTTCAACTGTCGGTCTTGGCAACCTTGTGGACGCGCACCTGATACCCGTTGCTATCGGCAACCACCAACCAGTCCCAGCGACCGCTGGCGCCGCCCTCCCACAGGTCCAGGCACATCGGACTGCCTGCAGCTTGACTGTCGTTCCCGATCTGCGCCTCGCCAGCATCGCTGCCAACTGTCTGAGCTCTGCTCTTCCGTTGCTCCATAATCTTTCCGTCTCCAACGTCTCCATCAAAGCCGACCTCAAACACTCGCAGGCAGCGACGACCATCTGCGTCCAGCAGGCGGATGACGCGGCTGGCCACGTCGGCAATGTACAATCGACCACGTTGGTCAGTCAACACGTCGTAGGGACTCTGGAATGCAACCGCGTCGCCGTCGCCTCCGGTCAGGGTGGCCACAACCCGGCCGGTGTCAACGTCCAGCCGACGGATGGCTCGACCTGCCCAGTCGGTGATCAGCAGGCGACGCCCGTGTCGACACCAGGCGAGACTCTCCGTGAAGAAGGCGGCGCTGTAGCATCCGGACACATCCAGAGAGGCCAAAACCGGCCACGGTGGCTGGCGGCTGACAATTGCGACCTTCTGCTCAGCGTAGCTCAAAGCGTAGAACCTCTGGCTGCCGGGCGGCACAGACAGTCCGGTTAGACGCGATCGCGGCGGCAGGCCGAGCGCTTGAGGAGTCAGACGACGTCGGAGCCGGCCAGTCAGGTCGAGGATGAACAGACCGGCCCGACCCTGAGTCAGGTAGAGCAGCTGATGGCCCGAGTAGGCTGTGCACCTGAAAAGGTATACTCTTATTGTATGACCACTGCTACAACTACTAATCTATTAACATCTACCGTTTCCGAACCAGGGACAAGGACTTTTAATTTCGCGTTTGTTACGGTGTTACGGTTACGGTCTCCGTACAACATGTGTGTGTACCTACGTGGGGTTAGCGGAATGGATAGGGCTGCTTGCCCCCTCAGTCGACTGTCACCATCGATTTGTGGCGGTTTCCAAAGCCTACTCGCAAAACTAACTACATGCGGCCTAATGCAAACCAATGTTAGAATTTAGGACCTATAATGTACCTATGGTTGAGTTCACTCAATCGGAACAGTCTTAATCAACTCACCGGTGAGCTCCACCGAAGTGGCGGTGTCAGACGGCCAATCGGCGTGTCGCTGCTCCCGCCCTTCATCGCCAACAGCGCCAGATGGTCCGGTTGATCATCCGCGTGGAACGCCACCACGAGACATACCGGAGCCAGACGTCGCCAGCTGCCTCCGGCTCCAGTCGGGGTTGAACGAGACCGGGTCACCAGGCCTTCGTCTGTGTTGCTACCGCTTGAGCAGACCCAGTGACTGGCCGTGTTGTCGCAGATGGCCACCCGCCAGATGCGGCCGCCGCCGGTGACCGGGCCGAGCGTCTTGACGGGCTCCGCACTCAGCTGGAGGAGACCGTCGGTCAGCGCCTTGTGAGCAGCGCGCGTCCCGCGCCAGGCTTTCGGCTGCGCGGAGTGACTCGGCCTCGCGAGACGGGGTTTCGCATTCGGTCAGATAGACTACGGAGTCGCTGATCTGCGTGGGGCATGGGGCTAAGTTTGTTAGTTAGCTGAAGGGGATTGGGTTGCTAATCAAGGTGAGAAGCGACACACAGTCATGGCCATTCCGCTGAACCCGAGTATGCACACGTGTACATGGATACGCACTCGCATCTTACATTGGTACTGAGGTACTTTGGCGGGAAATTCGGACGTGTTACAGCTGAGATACTCTGCTCTGTGTGATTCATGAGTTCCCAGCGAGAATGATATCGGAGTACTCGTATATTCCATTTCTATTGCTTCCCAGAAAAGACGAGGAATAGACTCGACTACCCTTGACTCCAGATCCTCACCTGGTCGACAAGTTGAAACACGTGCCGCCAGTTGCCCGCATCAGCTGCTCGATTCGCTGTCTCCGAGAACTGCACTACCCCCTCAAGTGCTCGAATTCGCCCAGTCAGCTGGTCGAGCTCCCGCTTAGCTGCGTCGCAGATTCTACGTCGCCAGTACTGCTGCTGAGCCTTCAACAGGCGGAACTGCTGCTCAAGCTCAATCTGATCGGCTTCCTGACGGCTCAAGCATCGCCGAAGCTCCGGATAATTTTCCGTAGCCTCCGCCAGAGCTTTCAGAGCGGCTAGGCCAAGAGCTCGAACTCGGCGCTGCTCGCGATGCAGATGGCCGCGGCAGAGCGGCTGACCCGAGTGAGGGCAGACTCCGACCGACGGCGCGACCTCGCACAGGGCCACGCTGCATGCGGCCGGTGTGGCGAGCATGTCGAGTCAAGAAAGCCCAACTAACTAACAGGTTAACCTTTGCTGTCTTCTGCTTGTACGAGTTGGTGACTTACTAGATTCTCAAAAAATATCGTTGCGCTATCGCTAACCACCATTATTTAAAGCCTAGCACAATGTATTACACAGATAACAGCTCGCACTGCTTGGATACACAGCTCTTTTAGTAGGGGAGAGTTGAAAAGGTTTTTCTGTACGCTGTAACCATTTTATCAGGTGCGCATTTTCCAGATTTCGTGAACGCACATAGATCCAATGCAATGGATTGAACTTACTTTCGGCTGGATGCCTTTCTCCAATCGGGTTTAGAATGAGCTCACGAAGTCAACAATACTTTATTCGACCTTTATTATCGCTAATATGCACAGTTTATTACCGCTAATAACTCTCATGATGTTGATACAACTGGTACCGAAAATATGCGTAGGCACATCATGAACTGAGAAAAGTGTAGCATGCATATAAAAATAGTATTTTACTGTCGAACAGCATGATAGTCACATCTATCTTCTAGCCCAATCACTCCTCAGTAGAGCTGAAACTCTTTCACAGCCTGGTTGCGCCAGTCGGCCACGTACAGCAGCCGCTGACCGGACAGCGGATCCGATTCGAGCAGCCCGACGCCCTGCGGACCGTCGAATTGTCCTTCGCCGCCGCCCGGCTGGCCGTCAATGCCCAGCACGTGCACCGGGCTGCCATCGGCCAGGAACAGCTGCACAGTCTGGCCCCAGCTGTCGCTGACGCAAACAACGCCTCGACTATCTACGGCCAAACCCGTCGGCCGTTGTAGCTGCGGACTGTCAGCCGCGCCAGCCGTTGGGTAGGACGCGATGAGGCGTCCAGTGAGGCTGCACACTTTGTGCACGGATCGGCCGCCTTTATCGGCCACCAGCACCCGGCTGCCGCTTATCGCCAGGCCGCCCATCCACGGCCTGCCGGTGAAGAAGTTGCCGAGATCGAAGTCCGCCGACACGCTGTAGTCGGATTTGTCGATGCCGAGCAGCCGCTTCTCTTTTCCATCGAGCAGGAAGAGCTGATCGCGGCCGGAGACTACCGCTGAGGCGGCACCGAGCTTGTGCTCGAGGCTGTTGGCGTTGATCTTGTGCAATACGTTGCCGCTCAAGCTGACTACGGTGCAGCCATCTTCACCCTGCGAGATGTACAACCGCTGAGCGGAGCTGTCACAGTGCAGGTCGCTGATCGGAAGGCTCCAGTCAATCTCAGCGTCCAGCCGATGCCGCTGACCACTTGGGAGTTCGATAACTAGCAGGTGATGCGAACGCTCGTTCAGATCGTAGGAAACAAACAGGCAGGCAGGCCCGAGAGGTCGCTGAGCCTCTGAGGCGCCCTTGGCAACCAGACGGCTGCCACCTGCTGCCGAGCAGTGAAAGCCGGCAGTGTTTGAACAGACAGCCAAGCATTCGATCTCGCCTCCAAGGTTACGCAGGTGCGGCGCAACTCTACGGCGGTGCGGATGCCGGTCTGTCACCTGTGGGGCCGGTGGAGAAGTTTTTTAGACTTTTTTAGACGAATAGTTCAGTCTTCAGTTAAATATGCTGCTGTTATGATCAACCTTCGAATATCTGTATCTTTTAGCTAATCGGCAATAAGGCTACCGGACATTTCCCCTCGGCGGCGTTTCCCCTCCGGACATTTCCCCTCCGGACATTTCCCCTCCGGACATTTCCCCTCCGGACATTTCCCATCCAGCTATAACGAAATAACAGAGCTTTATAATATGCCAAAAAGAAGTTTTGCACGCATTTACGTCACATCCATGTAGTTATGCTGTTAGATCGCTTTTATTTTAAAAATTATGTAAGTAAAAAGTGAGAGTAGATGGTTTTATTATGTTTTATTATAGGTTTTATTATAATAAAATTATAATATAATATATTATTATTATTATATTATTATATTATTTTGTATATTATTATTTTTATACTATAATATTATAATATTACTTTATTATTACATTTATATATACACTTATATACATTTATATATATACATGCAACTTATGTTCTCTTTGG